>JAPQWV010000104.1:1200000-1800000 GCA_027422505.1 Craterostigma plantagineum
AATCTGTACAACCCTTCGAGGTTTCTCCTTCGATTATCGCATGAGTTTCACGTCTCAAATCGTCGATCAAAGGCTTCGTAGAAGCCCGGGGAAGCCTACGGGCCCTCGAAACGGGCCTAATGGGCAGTGGCGGTGGAATAATAACACTATTTTTATTATTAAGCTGATGAGAATTCTCTGATGGTCGCTGAAGCTTATCTAACATAAGCTCTAACTGGCTACGACCCGCCATGGAATTTACTTCTACCATCGCAAGAAAAACGACGATATATAATGAGCTTCAGAGATGGTCTGAATGTGGGAAGGAAGAAGATCGAATGTTGTTTCTTAATGTGATCATTGTTGAGGTTAGTGTAGTGGTATAATAGCAGCAGCTTTGCGCCTTAGGCGTTTGCTTTATCTGAAGCTTTAAGTTTTTTCAGGCTTTGGAAATGGTCATTGAGAACGAGATATGATTATAACACGTAGCACTTCTTACATAATGATCCCAATACTTCCGAGATTATAATGCACCTATCAGAATTAATCATCAATTATGTTATAAGCAACGCTGACACTTGTCTCTTCCTATAGTCGGTCATTCCACGTTTTTGATCTTGTAACTGTTGGGATAATATTATTATCTCGTGGAAGAAAGGATGTATATACCAATTGACAAGTTTAAAATGTATTGTACGTCTATATATTTTATTTTCAACTACTATATCTAAGTGGTACTAATCAATAGACTTACATAGCAATCAACATTATACTTGAGGGTGTTTTAGTTCTCTTTGTCATGATTAGTTGGTAATCTGATTTATCTAATAAAAATATACTAGTTCGTATAATTCATTTAGTGGGAGTGATGATGAGAGGTATGTCAATATGATGAAAGCTAGGGTGTATTAAAAAAGATTAATAATTTTCAGTATAGAATAAGAAAAGGTGACATGATTAGTAAGGAGTTAGTTTAAATTACGAGGTTTTAGGGGAAGCTGTCCCCTGGGACTTGTTCAATAAAACTGTGAGGAAATGATTATTACCACTAAAGCAAAGCAAAGCAAAGTAGCGAAGTGAGTGTCACGTGGGTATCATATTCATTGGACGCAACAAATTTACACTTTATTCCACATGCAATTTGTCTTGAAATTCCATCAACATCGCCACATGATTAAGAATATAAAATTATTATGTTTATTCGTACTTTGTGATCCGATATCAACAATTCTCAATCTCTTTTGAATGTTCTCCAAGCCCGAGCCCACCATCGTAGGATCCGTGAACTGGCCCGCACAGTTTGTTCTTGGTAAACGTAAAATAAAATACCAACCATTAATGTTTAGAAGAAGGGGTAACGTCCACTAAATCTCTCTTCCCTTATTATCTATCAACTAACTCCCCATTCCATATTATTTATTACCGAACTCCCTAAATCAAAACAATCTTACACATAACTCCCCATGGACGATTTTGGCCCTCTATTATCGAAGTACCAATATACGTATGTTTGTAGTACCTCATGGACGATTTTCCCCCCTCTATTAATTTCCACACCCTTATCCAACCTTGTAGTACCAATATACGTATGTTTGTATCAATGTATAGATGTTCATAGTACCATTCCGTGAACTCATGGACGATTTTGCCCCTCTACTAATTTCCACACCCTTCTCTTTCCTTACCCAAACTTGTAGTACCAATATACATATGTTTGTAGTACGAATATATGGATGTTCGTGGTATCATTCTGTGAGCTAATGCAGTACCATACGTAGGTTACTTGTAGTATCTTTTCTGTACCATGTGCTTAACTATCGCAACTCCTACCCTAAATTGTAGCACCAATATACATATATTTGTAGTACCAATATATAGATGTTCGTGGTACCGCATTGTATGCTAGTGTGGTACCAAGAGTAGGTTACTTGTAGTACCAATATCTATGGTAACCGTCATGACTAAAAAAAAATCAGATGGCTTCGGAAAATTCCTTAACAAAACTTGAAGTACCAATATACGTATATTTATAGTACAAGTGTATAGATGTTCGTGGTACCATACCGTGAGCTAATGTGGTACCAGACGTAGGCTACTTGTGTTGAGCACATGGTACGAAAAAAGATACCACAAGTAACCTACGTATGGTACCACACTAGCTCACTCTATGGTACCACAAACATCTATACATTGGTACTACAACCATACCTATATTGGTACTTCAAGTTTGGGTAAGGAATTTTCGATGCCATCTGAATTACTTTTGGTCCGTGATCGTTACCACAGATATTGGTACTACAAGTAACCTACCCATGGTACCACACTAGCTTACGATATGGTACCAAACATCTGTATATTGGTACTACAAATATATGTATATTGGTAATACAATTTAGGTAGGAGTTGCGATAGTTAAGCAAATGGTACAAAAAAGATACTACAAGTAACCTACGTATGGTACTACACTAGCTCATGCAATGGTGCCACGAACATCCATACATTCGTACTACAAATATACGTATATTGGTACTACAAGTTTGGATAAGGAATGAGAAGGGTGTGGAAATTAGTAAAGGGGCAAAATCGTCCATTGGCTCACGGAATGGTACCACGAACATCTATACATTGATACTACAAGCATACGTATATTGGTACTATAAGTTTTGGACAAGGGGTCCGTGGGTGTTGACAGATTTTTTGGTAATATTGTTATTTCTATAAGGCTAAAATCGTCCATTAGATAGCTATGCGAGTTTGAAATGTGGAGTTTGATATAAAATAGGAAGGATGGAGTTAGTTGTTAGATAGTTTGGGAAATGGGGTTTAGTTGTAGATTTTCCTTACAAGAATTAGAAAGTAAATTTCTTTCCTTTGTTCTTATTATTATTGGATATCATCGTACTTGATATCGTTAACGGTTAAGACTAAGTTGAACTTGAAGTGGATAAGAAAACAGTTTACTGAAGCTCAAAATTAACATCGCCTCATTCAAGTCAGCCCTGAGGCCTGAGCTGACGGAACTTCTTCGATTATTACATGAATTAAAAATCACTTTTTTTTTTCTGGGTTAGTTTAGTTATTTTGTGATCCAATTTCCGCGTTCTTACATTGCCTTTCCCCTCAAATCTCCCGAGAAGGAACTATCTCAACTCAGGTAACGATGGTCATTTCTTCTTGTTTCTTTTGTGCATTTGAATCTTACTTTTCTTTTAATTCGTTAGATTCTGAGAAGTAATTATGTTTGCGTGGTTTTGAAGAGATGGGTAGAACAAAGCTGTGGTGGGTGCTGAGACTAATTGTTTCTTCCCTAGTGATTACGACAACCAATGGTTGGGGAAAAGAAGGCCATTTTATGGTATGCAAGATTGCTGAGGTAATTTTCTTTTTTCGGTTTCAATTTTCTCAGTTAAAGACGATTTGTATCGTTGATTGTTGGGATAATGCTTTTCTTCTTCGAACCTCGTTTATCAAATTGCTGAGTAGTGATTCTGACTGCATTGAACTGTTCTATTACAAAGGTAAACTTAGTGAGAACTAGTTTAAGCTGAAGCATCTATGTTGTTCAAACAGATTGGCTTTAAATGAGTGCCTCTTTTTTTTTCGACTCACTTCATCGTAGAGTTATCTTAACGAAGATTCTTGGGCTGCAATCAAAACGTTGCTTACATATCGCGCCGAGGGCGATCTTGCAAATGTTTGCTCTTGGCCAGACGAGATTAAACACAGCCATAACTATCGATGGAGTAGTTCTTTGCATTACGTAGATACGCCTGACTTCAGATGCAACTACGACTACTGTAGTAAGCTATTATTCAATCTTTCTGTTTTCTTCAATTTGTGTGTTTTTCCTTGCAAATCTTGAGTAGCTTATTTCGATTTTTCTGATTCATACTACAATAGGAGACTGCCATGACTCTTATGGGCACAAAGACAGGTGTGTCACGGGGGCTATTTATAACTACACGATGCAGCTGAAGGAAGAGTATGATCACACTTCTGATTTATCAGTAGCAAAGCGTAAGTTTCAAACTTCTTGCAACGGCGAACTCATTCGACATCTTGTAATATTCTTACTGTAACAGACAACTTAACTGAGGCACTCATGTTTCTCTCACACTTTGTTGGCGACATTCATCAGGTCATCTCTCTCTCTCTCTCTCTCTCTCTCTCTCTCTCTCTCTCTCTCTCTCTCTCTCTCCTCCCCTTGCACATACACACACTCAATGAGCTATCTTTACACTTATCTGTGTACTATGAGGCTTTTTAAGAAAGACTAATCATCATGGGTTATCGAATGTGCTACTGATTTCGAGGAAGATATAGTCAACTGTGGCTCCAAATTCCTGAATTCTGTCTTGCTAATTCTCTTATTATTCGTTACGTATTGGAGTATTAATTTTTGCTTCTTACATTGCTTACTGTTGAGTGGCCATCGCTGCAATTTACTACATAATATATGTGAAGATCTGTTTTTTTCTGGTTTCATTTACTGATATGAAACATTCTCTATCAGCAGTTTGAAAAATTGTAACTTCTTCTCTTGTCTGTTTTGCAGCCTTTACATGTTTCTTTTACTGGAGATGAAGGTGGGAACACTATCATCGTTCGCTGGTATAAGCGTAAAACTAACTTGCACCACGTGAGCCTATCTATCTATATATGTTTCCCTTCAATTTTCATCACCACACTATTTTCAAAAATTGGAGAACTCATATATTTATATAGATTGTGCATCATCATATGCTATCTTAAGTTTCTTATGTTAAGTTGTTTCTCAGGTGTGGGACAACATGATCATAGAGTCTGCCCTAAAGACATTCTACCAATCCAACATGACGACAATGATCAATGCTATTCAGAGTAGGGTTGTAAAAGAATCGAATATTTTCGATTCGATTCGCGATTCGATTCGGAATATTCGTATTCGAATTCGAATATTCGAATATCGAATTCGAATACGAATTTATTTTTCGATTCGAATAATTATCGAATACGAATACGAATATACTGTTATTCGATTCGTATACTTATCGAATAATTCGATTCGATTGAATTAAAAATATTATATATACATTTAGGCCCACTAAGAATTTATTAGTTATTTAAATATTAGCCCAACCCAATCCAATTCCCACCACCACTCTATTGACGTGAAGAGATTCAAGCTTACCAAACCCTACAGAGGCTTCTCAGTTCTCACTCATCTCACGCTCTCTCTTTCTCTCAGCCACCACGGTCCACGACAGTACAGACCACGCCACCAACGGTCTCTCTCACCACCGCGTCGACCACCGGCTGCCACCACGACTTTCCACCACGCTCGGCTCTCTCTGCCGGTCGCAATCGCAGGTCTTTCTCTTTTAAAAATAAATGCGAAAGGGATGGGGCGATGGGGATTCTTTTATTTTAATTGATTTATTCATCAAGTCTGATGATGATTGGTGGTGATGGACATAAGATAATACTTGGTGATAATATTAAAGAAATGTCGTTGTTGGTTTGTTCTGCTTTGGTGGATTGCTAATTTATGTTATCTTCGTGTTAGTTTCTAGTTTAATATTGGATAGACAGCCCAAAAATCCCTAGCTTCGAATTTTGGTTGCACGCTCGGCTCTCTCTCGTTCGATCATGTTATGTTTGTTGCTTTGCTAGTGTTTTGTTCAAAGCGTTGATCGAATTGTGAAATCTATGGATTCCCCTAATGCAGCTGAAGGAGATTGCATTGAAGAAATTAATGAGGTAAATTTATAAATATAATTTATTCGAAACATAATTATGTATTTGTCATTTGAGCTAATTATTTAAACTTTAATGAAAGGTATTGTGTCCGAGATCGAGTATAGAGACAAATGATGGAGGTGGAAGCATCGAAGATGAAATTGGTCCCGAAATCCAAGAGGTAGGCATTGAAGGGCCAAACGAAGATAAAAATGGTGAAAATGAGGATGATGATGCTAGCAAGCTTGAAAAGAAAAAGAGGAAGAGAAGTTCACAAGTGCACGGTGATTTCGTTGAAGTTACTTCAAAGGATGGAACAGATAGTTATCAATGCAAACATTGCAAGTCCCTCCTCTGTAAGCAAGCTTCCGGTACAACAAGTCATCTTTTGAATCATTTGAAGAGGTGTCTCCAAAAGAAACTTCATTTGAAGAAGCAAACTACTTTGCAACTACAACCGGTAAAATCCAAATTTGAGTTGAGTCCTCTATCTAATGGGAGATATGATCATATGAAGCAAAGAGAAGCTATTGCACATTGGATTCTAATGCACGAGCAGCCATTCAACGTCGTGGAAAACTATGGCTTTTCGTTCATGTTCAAAGTTCATCTACCACAATTCGAGAAGATCTCTCGCACCACGGCGAAGAATGATGTCATTAGTGTCTATGAGCTAGAGAAGAAAAAATTACAATTGATGTTGAAGAGCATCAATAAGATTTCATTGACCACTGACATTTGGAAGTCGAAGGTGCAGAAGATTTCTTATATGTGTGTCACTGGACACTTTGTTGACTCGCAATGGCAACTCCAAAAGCGGATTCTTAGCTTTATACCTCTCCCACCGCCGCATGCTGGTAATGTTATTCTAACATTACTTCCTAGCAATTATTTATCAAATTATTGATCCAAATTGAACCATTGATATTTGTAGGTGTTGATATCTTTGATGGGCTTATGAAGTGCACGAAAGATTGGGTATAGAACAAAAAGTCTTTACCATTTCAGTGGACAACGCTTCAAACAATGATTCCGCAATTCGAATTGCCAAAGAAACTTTCTCGAAGAGTCGTAAGTTGCCATTGGATGGTAAGTTGTTCCATGTAAGGTGTACTGCTCACATTTTAAATCTTATCGTTCAAGATGGTCTTTCTGAGATTAAAGATATTATTCAAGATGTTAAAGATAGTGTGCGGTTCATTAATCAGTCGGAGTCTAGATTGAGGAAGTTTTCTGATATTATACATCATTTGGGAATTCCGGTGAAAAGGTTAATCATTGATTGTCCTACTCGTTGGAATTCGACTTATGAAATGTTGGTTGAAGCCATCAAAGTTAAGGATTCATTTCCTATCTTTGCACAAAGAGAACCTTTATACACGTCTTGTCCGAGTTCAGAAGATTGGGATAAAGTTAAGGATGTTGTTGACATTCTAGGAGTATTTTATGAAGCTACTCATGTCATATCGGGTACCGTTTATCCTACATCTAATGTGTTTCTTGCTGTTATTTGGAGAGTCAAGCATGTGCTAAATGAGAAAGAAAGCCATCATGATGAGTTCATTAGAGGAATGATTCGAAAGATGAAACTGAAGTTTGACAAATATTGGGGCAGTTGTAACCTTTTGATGGCTATTGGAGCGATACTTGATCCGAGGTTTAAGATGAGGTTAGTTGAATTTGCTTTCAACAAAATATACGATGATGTAGATGCACGTGCAAATATTCTGAAGGTTCGAGATGCATTGTATGATCTATTCTTTGAGTATGTGGAAGATCATAGCCTGAGATCTCGCAAAACTGTATCTACCATGCTCGATACGAGTTCTGCTTCTACGATGAGCTCCACCTCAAAAGGAAAGTTAATTCCTTCTGGTTTATCTATGTTTGATGAGTATTTAAACACTGTCGAAGTTGATGGCCCTAGTAAGTCGGAACTAGACATTTATTTAGAAGAAGGGGTGTTTAGAAGCAAAGATGGGGAAGTTGCTTCTAATTTTGATGCGTTGGCTTGGTGGAAATCTCAAGAACTGAAATTCAAAGTTTTGTCAAAATTGGCTCGTGATGTTTTAGCAATTCCTGTTAGCACAGTGGCATCAGAGGCTACGTTTAGTGCTGGGACCCGAGTTTTAGATCCTTACCGTGCAAATTTATCATCCAATATGGTACAAGTCTTGATATGTGGAGCAGATTGGGTACGACAACTTCACGGAATCAACAAACCCATTATGACATATGTAAGTTCTTCCTTAATCCCTTTCTTGTTTTTATTGGTATCTTTACTTTCTTATTTTTTATAGGTGGAAGAAGAACAGGTTGACGTAGTATTAGAAGCGTGATGATTGAAAGCAAGCTAAGAAAGGATACATCTAGTAGTAGGTAGTTCCCTCTTTAGTTTTGCTTTACATATATAAGATCGAGCTCTTTCCTTCATAAGGTTCCTATGAAACATCATTAATCTATGTTTGTGTGTACCTTTGTGCAGCGCAGTGAAGACAAGATTATGATGATGGATGTATTGTCTTTTGCTAAGCTGTTTATTTGAAATTTGATAATTTTGGATTGGATAGAACTTGTGCTAGATTTATTTGATAAAAATATTGTTTTTGATTTTTTTTTGTTCCTGGTGTTATTTTGTACGTATTTTCAGGTATTTTTCGAAAAAAAAATTAGGAAAAAATTCGAATATTCGAATATTCGCGAATCGCTCGAATATCATTATCGAATCGAATCGAATCGATTTTATGATTCGTCACGAATCGAATACCGAATACGAATATCAGCAAAAGATAACGAATACGAATACTAAATGCAAATATTCGGTTCGATTCGGTTCGTTTGCAACCCTAATTCAGAGTAACATCACGGTACTTTTACTACCATAAATTGTAGAAAATATCATTTTTTTTATCTGTTGAAGTTTTTATTATGACTTATCCTACCGTAATTTTTCGATGCGTGGATTCATGACATCGTTTTTCTCCTGTCTAACGATGTACAGAATGAGTTCATTGATGAAATATCTGAACAAAGTTGCAATGGTACAGTTTGTCCAGACCCGTAAGTGCCTTTTAATCATTCCTTGATCCTCGTCGTTCACCGAAAGAGAAAAAGAAGAGACAAAAAAGAGAACAAGAGACAAAAGGAACAAATACTTAGTAAAAGAATCTTATTTTTGCACTTGTTTTGCAGGTATGCTTCTGAGAGCATCAAATTAGCATGTAAATTTGCATACAGAAATGCCACTTCGGGAAGCACATTGGGAGGTATGGGTTATTTTTTTTCGTGTGATTGTAATTTACTTCTCTAATGTTTTATATGTATTTTCCTTTCATTACTCGGTATTTTTTTTCAGACGAGTATTTTCTCTCGCGCCTTCCAATTGTCGAGACGAGATTGGCTCAAGGTGGGGTCCGCTTGGCTGCTTTGCTCAACCGTATATTCTCAGCTCATCCATCTCTTGCACAAGACTCATAATAGAGATTGAGATACGTATATAGTTTAGTACTTCAATCATTACAATTTGAGTCAGGCATTTGTTTAAAACAGCCACTGCTTTGTAAGCATCCCATGATTCCCTTTCTCTGTAAAAATACTCTTCACCTGTTCATAGTTAAATTTATCAATTTCATGAGACAGAACAAAACGTATTTAGTGAATGGCTCAAAGTTAAAAATGCACAAGAGAAAATGAAAAAGAAGCCATGAAGAGACGGAATATTTAAAAAAATGGCATTTGACATAGTCGAATGTTAAAAAACTAGCACCGTCGATTTTTTTTAAAAAAAAAATCGAATTAAGGGTATTTACGTCATTTGACAGGATATATTTTTAAAAATAGCAGGGGATCCCTTAATATATGGCACGGGTCCCCTGCTCAGTGGACCTGTGCTATATAGTAGGGGACCCGTCCATTTGGTGCGCAGCATGGGCGGGACCCCTGCTGTGTGAGGGGGACCCCTGCGCTGTATACAGGGAGCCCGTGCGCTGTGTGCGGCTGCAGGGCCCCTGCTGTGTGTGCGGCGACCCCTGTGCTATTGCCCGCACACACGGCAGGGGTCCCGCCCATGCTGCAGGGTCCCGCCCATATTCACAAAAATAAAAAATGTACGTGTTGCGTATTTGAACCCAAGGCCTACTACTTGAACGTCTGACTACACAATCACTGGCCTACGATCCGCCCGCGACCCTAGGTTATTTTGACAGAAGGGAGCGTCCCCTATTTTTATTAAACAAAGGGAGTGGACCGAAAGTTACCAAAATACCTCAACTTAAATTGGCTTTTTTCGAGTAAAAAAATCAAATAATTCAAGTAATTATTTTTTAATTCGAATAAGTAATTCGAGTAAAAAAATTCTAAAAAATAATTATTCGAATTTTCAGTTCGATTTTTTTATCCGAATAAATTAGAATTTTCTACCCGAATGTTATTCGAGTAACTCAATCCGAGGTCGAATAATTCAAATAAAACTCGAATAAACCGATTTCTGTTCGAAAACGTCGATTTCAGGCTCAGAAACACGAAAATTCACTCAGATTTAGGGTTAATATGTTTGATAATCACGAACTCAGCGATTAACAACTCATTTCGACAAGAAATTTCAGTCGAATGGATCAAAATGATAATCAAAGCTTCGATTTTTTTTCAACACCTAATCCCTTTTTTAAATTGAAAACCATATACTCCTCTTTTTTCATTTCTCACAAAACTAATCTTATTTAACAAAATGTCTACGCGACCCTTTTGTGACCTTAAATATCGATTTCAAAAAATGGGACTCATTCAGTAATGGTATAACTGTCATTGTATACTTGGAGGCTATTTTTCGAACATGGTTTGACCATGTCAATGGCAACTTTTTAAAGGACGGCGAAGAGACAAACCCCAAAAACGTTGGGGCGTGACGTGAACTCAAATCACCATTTAGTCAAACGTGATCTTCGGGAATATTCTTTTTGTGGGCAATATATTAATATTAAGGGAAATTCCATGTGGTAACCTCGAGTTTTCGACTTTTTCAGTTGGTACCCAAGCTGTTTTTCGATTCCGGCTGGTAACCTCGAGGTTTCGAGTTTTCCAGTTGGTACCCAAAGCTTGTTTTTGATTCCGGTCGGTACCCTGGGGGTTTTATGAAATGTAATTTGGCACCCCTGAATTATCAAAACTGGATTTAAAATACTTAAAATAATCAGAAATTCAAAATTAAATTATTTTTTTGTTTATCTATCTATATATGTTTCCCTTCAATTTTCATCACCACACTATTTTCAAAAATTGGAGAGCTCATATATTTATATAGATTGTGCATCATCATATGCTATCTTAAGTTTCTTATGTAAAGTTGTTTCTCAGGTGTGGGACAACATGATCGTAGAGTCTGCCCTAAAGACATTCTACCAATCTAACATGACGACAATGATCAATGCTATTCAGAGTAACATCACGGTACTTTTACTACCATAAATTGTAGAAAAGATCATTTCATCAATACGTGGATTCATGTTGAAGTTTTTATTATGACTTATCCTACCGTAATTTTTCGATGCGTGGATTCATGACATCGTTTTTCTCCTGTCTAACGATGTACAGAATGAGTTCATTGATGAAATATCTGAACAAAGTTGCAATGGTACAGTTTGTCCAGACCCGTAAGTGCCTTTTAATCATTCCTTGATCCTCGTCGTTCACCGAAAGAGAAAAAGAAGAGACAAAAAAGAGAACAAGAGACAAAAGGAACAAATACTTAGTAAAAGAATCTTATTTTTGCACTTGTTTTGCAGGTATGCTTCTGAGAGCATCAAATTAGCATGTAAATTTGCATACAGAAATGCCACTTCGGGAAGCACATTGGGAGGTATCGGTGATTTTTTTCGTGTAACTGTAATTTACTTCAATAATGTTTTATATGTATTTTCCTTTCATTACTCGGTTTTTTTTTTTCAGACGAGTATTTTCTCTCGCGCCTTCCAATTGTCGAGACGAGATTGGCTCAAGGTGGGGTCCGCTTGGCTGCTTTGCTCAACCGTATATTCTCAGCTCATCCATCTCTTGCACAAGACTCATAATAGAGATAGAGATACGTATATAGTTTAGTACTTCAAATTTCATTACAATTTGAGTCAGGCATTTGTTTAACGAAACAGCCACTGCTTTGTAAGCATCCCATGATTCCCTTTTTCTGTAAAAATAATCTTCACCTGTTCATATTGTTAAAATTATCAATTTCATGAGACAGAACAAAAAATGGCCTTTGACGTAGTCGAACGTTAAAAAAATAGCACCGTCGATTTTTTTTTTTAAAAAATCGAATTAAGGGTATTTACGTCATTTGACAGGATATCTTTTTAAAAATAGCAGGGGATCCCTTACTATATGGCACGGGTCCCCTGCTCAGTGGATCTGTGCTATATAGTAGGGGACCCGTCCATTTGGTGCGCACCATGGGCGGGACCACTGCGCTGTGTGCGGGGGACCGCTGCGCTGTATACAGGGAGACCCGTGCGCTGTGTGCGGCTGCAGGGCCCCTGCTGTGTGCGCGGGTCTCCTACTGTGTGTGCGGCGACCCCTGTGCTATTGCCCGCACACACGGCAGGGGTCCCGCCCATATTCAAAAAAATAAAAAATGTACGTGTTGCCTATTTGAATCCAATGCCTACTACTTGAACGTCTGACTACACAATCACTGGCCTACGATCCGCCCGCGACCCTGGGTTATTTTGACAGAAGGGAGCGTCCCCTATTTTTATTAAACAAAGGAAGTGGACCGAAAGTTACCAAAATATCCCAACTTAAATTGGCTTTTTTCGAGTAAAAAAATCGAATAATTCGAGTAATTATTTTTTAATTCGAATAAGTAATTCGAGTAAAAAAACTCTAAAAAATAATTATTCGAATTTTCAGTTCGATTTTTTTTATCCGAATAAATTCAAATTTTCTACCCGAATGTTATTCGAGTAACTCAATCCGAGGTCGAATAATTCGAATAAAAACTCGAATAAACCGATTTCTGTTCGGAAACGTCGATTTCAGGCTTAGAAACACGAAAATTCACTCAGATTTGGGGTTAATATGTTTGATAATCACGAACTCAGCGATTAACAACTCATTTCGACATGAAATTTCAGTCGAACGGATCAAAATGATAATCAAAGCTTCGATTTTTTTTCAACACCTAATCCCTTTTTTAAATTGAAAACCATATACTCCCTTTTTTTAATTTCTCACAAAACTAATCTTATTTAACAAAATGTCTACGCGACCCTTTTGTGACCTTAGATATCGATTTCAAAAAATGGGACTCATTCAGTAATGGTATAATTGTCATTGTATACTTGGAGGCTATTTTTCGAACATTTGACCATGTCAATGGCAACTTTTTAAAAGACGGCGAAGAGACAAACCCCAAAAACGTTGGGGCGTGACATGAACTCAAATCACCATTTAGTCAAACGTGATCTTCGGGAAAATTATTTTTGTGGGGAATATATTAATATTAAATATGTATGTCACAAGATGAGCTTGAAGCTTGATAATATATCTTCGGAATATTCCCCCCACCATTTAAATTAAATCCCAATGTAATGAATATTAAATCCCAAGGTACAAAAAGGAAATAGCAGATCTCGTGTATGACGCATGAGCCAACGACACAACTTTCTTGCTTGTCAATCAAGGCTTCGCTTTCAATTTACCATGCTACCGACGAGAAATATCAATTGAATACTACTATAATATTAATGAAGATCTCCGATTGGCATTAATTAGTTTAATTTTGACTATTAAACGAAGCCGACATATATTCTTCCATCATGGGCACGTGACACGCCTGTGAATGCTGGCTACCATACAGAGAAAGAAAAACCCCTAAAAATAAATATAAACCCTTCCACGTAATGCAAGTCCAATACATCATAATTTCACAGCCGCACACCATTCGCCTTCTTGTTTCTAGGTTTATTGTTTTTCTCCCTGAGCATCATTGATATACATATAATGCCTACATAGAAAAACTTTATGCTGTTCATATTCTGCTGCTGCATTGACAAGGCAAGCCAATTCTGCTCGAGTATCTGCATTCACAAGAATCAATCAATTACAGCATATGTTTGCAGTGTAGAGCTTTTTCTCCCAGAATATGTAATATGCATAATCTGCCCCTGTTACAAGATGGTCTTGTTCTTGTCTTTGGTCTAAACACAGTTACCTCAGAAATGTGGTTCCTCCAAATAACTGGTAAACTCAGTCCTACATAACAATACAAACGATGCTTTAACTTTTCTTTTTCCTCTTATTATTTGCAGAACCGCCTATTTCTGAGCATGGCTGCTTTGGCAAGAACAGCAAGAAGCACTTCTTGTTACCGCCGATCCATAGCCCTAACAAAAGCACTCTCCAACAACACAAATCCCACGGCCGCCGGCGCCGACCGTTCATCTCCTCCCAAATTCAGAACACTCCCTATAATAATCCCCCCAAAAAAGACGCTCCTCTTTGACACCGAAATCAGAATCCCGCCGCCGCCGCCGCCGTACCCAACCCTCGAGCCCACGAAGTCCGGCGAGAAGCCTAGGGTGGTCGTGCTGGGGAGCGGCTGGGCTGCCTGCAGATTCTTGAAAGGGATCGACACGAAGGCGTACGACGTCGTCTGCATATCGCCGAGGAACCACATGGTCTTCACCCCTTTGCTGGCCTCGACGTGCGTCGGAACCCTCGAGTTCCGCTCGGTGGTCGAGCCCGTGGGTCAGATTCAGACGGCGCTGGCTAAGGATCCCAACTCCTACTTCTTCTTGGCTTCTTGCAAGGGCGTCGACACTCACAAGCACGAGGTACATAGTCTGCAAATGTAACAGATTATTGCTTCCATATCTATCTATTGTTCGAGTCTTAATTTGGACCATAAACTATTGGATTGAGTGATATGAGTTTGAACTCTCACATGGAATGATACAATTAGGTATACTGTGAGGCTGTTAGGGATGGAGGAGGATTAGAACCTTACGGTTTCAAAGTCGCGTACGATAAGCTGGTGATAGCTTCGGGCGCCGAGCCGCTCACTTTCGGGGTGAAGGGCGTAAAAGAGCACGCTTTCTTCCTCCGAGAAGTTAGCCATGCCCAACAAATAAGGGAGAAGCTCCTTCTGAACTTGATGCTGTCTCAGAATCCAGGTGGGATTTTAATTCCTTCCCTTCATTCATAGTTGTCTTGTCCTCCTTCAAAATAAGTGCATGATGACTGTTTGCTGTTGTTGTTACAACAGGCGTATCTGAAGAAGATAAGGAGAGGTTACTACACATCGTGGTGGTCGGCGGCGGGCCCACGGGCGTGGAGTTCAGCGGCGAGCTGAGCGATTTCATCATGAGGGACGTCAAGCAGAGGTACGCACACGTCAAGAACTACATCAACGTGACGCTCATTGAGGTACCAATTTGTTAGAATTTTTATCTCTTGAAGACGTAATTACGGCCGAGTTTACAAAAAAAAAAACTACGTGTAAAAAACCAGGCGAACGAGATCCTATCGTCGTTCGACGTGGGGCTAAGGCAGTACGCTACGAAGCACTTGACAAAGTGCGGGGTGCGTTTGGTGCGCGGAATAGTGAAGGAAGTCCGTGAAAAGAAGATAGTCCTCAGCGACGGAACCCATGTTCCTTACGGGCTTCTCGTCTGGTCGACCGGCGTCGGCCCGTCTGATTTTGTGAAGACGCTCGACTTTTCAAAATCTCCGGGAGGAAGGTAACTAACTAACTAACTAACTACTTACGTTTTGAAAACAGAATTCGGACGAAAGGAGTGATGTAAAATCCATGCAATTAATGTAATGCAGAATTGGAATCGACGAATGGCTTCGAGTGCCTTCGGTCGAGGACGTTTTTGCTTTGGGAGATTGCGCTGGGTTTCTCGAGCATACGGGGTCCACGGTTCTTCCAGCTCTAGCCCAGGTGGGTCGTTTTTTTTTTTTTTTTTTGTTTTAATTCGGAAGGTAACTCCGTTAATAGATCTGTAAGGGGCTAACGAGCTCTGGAGATTTCTTTTGTACTATCGATCGGAGTGAATATCTCGAGCGAAACAAGCAACTCACCCGAAGATGAAAAAAAAAAAAGAAGAGAAACGCCAAAAGAAAACAAGATTCAAAATCTAAGACAAAAAACTGAAGAACATACTACATATTAGCCCATCACTCTACTACTAAGAAACATTTCGCAACGTTAATTAAGCTATGATGCCAAAAAGGAAAAGTAACTGAGCACCTTTTCAAGCAGGTTGCGGAGAGGCAAGGGAAGTATCTCGTGGAGCTATTCGACGAAATAGCGAAGCAAAACGGAGGCAAAGCTTTCTCCGCGAAAGATTTGAACTTGGGGCGTCCTTTTGCGTACAATCACCTTGGATCTATGGCTTCGGTCGGTCGTTACAAGGCCCTCGTCGACCTACGACAATCCAAAGTAAGTTAGCGAATCGTGAAACGATTCCGTAATGCGATGAATTGCTTCTCTTATTACCAAAAAAAGATCCTCATACTAAAATTCGTTCTTTGATTTTCCTTTTTAGGAGGCGAAAGGGTTGTCAATGGCAGGGTTCATAAGCTGGTTTATATGGCGCTCGGCTTACCTGACGAGAGTTATCAGTTGGAGGAACAGGTTTTACGTGGCGGTTAACTGGGCGACAACTCTCGTTTTCGGGAGAGATATATCGAGGATTGGCTGATGATGAAGAATTAGAATGCAAGAAAGTTTGAGAGTGATGATGCAATAAATTTCACATTTTTATCACACAGCAAAAACAGATTTGCAGCAATATTCAGACGAGATTAATGATCATATTCTTTCATTCAACTAGTTTTGATCATGAAGATCGCTCTACAATACAAACTGCATACGCAGAAATAAAATAAAAAAGTAGCCCTTTCTTTCGACACTTTCCTCTTTTTTTTCATATTTGTTTCAAGATTGGAGTTAATTCAAAAGTAGGTATCTTTCCAACCTTGAATAACAAAATTAGGCACTATTGTATTACAAAAATAGACATTCTTATCTTATTTTTTCATTTTGTGAATTAATTTTAATATGTGCACAGGTTTATTACATAAATAGGCATCCTTTTAAATTATCTTTTTTGTATGAATTATTTTATAATATACAAAAACTAAAGACAAAAATACAATAGAATTATATGATTCATAAAATAGAAAATAAGACGACACTAAAAGTTTGCTCAAATAAAAGAAAAAAAAACAAGCATAGTAATCACTACTAAAAGTTTGCTCCATGTTTCTTGAAAAAAAAAAAGTTATGTTCCATGTTAAAATTTTTTACTGTATCTTTCTTCAACATGATTGTGTTTTCGAGAGTGCTTGAAGAACCGAAATCGACTAGATAACCCAACAAAATAGATCAATTTCGGCCGAAATCGGATCAAATTCGAAGTTTTTTGTCATGAATAAATAAAACCAAAACAGTTAAGAAACAAATAAGAAATGAAATCAACTAGCCGAATATATTTGTATATCGATGTGGTTCCAAATAGTTGCTTGCAAATAAAAAAATAAATGAAATTTATATAGTTATAAAATTTGTATATATCACAATATTTAAAAAAAAATAAAATAAAAGTTGATTTCTGGCGAACCGAAAAATTTCTTGTATGAAACTTAGAAACCAGAATTAAAAATCTATATCGGTACAAACGATCAATTCGGTTGATCGAACTTTGAAGAAGCATTCCATTAATCGTACTATGAAGAATACTGTAATTTATAAATTTGTTAAATAATCAGAAATATATTACCCATAAAAAATTATAAAAATAAATTATAAAACAAATTATGCCTATTTTTATATCAATTAACACACGGTGCCTATTTTTGTAATCACTAATGAAAAAGTACCTACAAACGTAAAACACGACAAGATTGTGGCTATCACGAGTTTTACCAGTTAACAGTCTCTAAGCCCAATGATGAAACCCTAGTCAACGGTTTGAATATAAACCCCCAACCAAATTGTATTTACACCACACCACCACATCACTGATGCGCGCATATATTTCTTTGGGGTAATTTCGGTTCAGTCCCCAGTTAGCATTTTCAAATATAGTTCAGGCCCCATAAATTTTTAAATTAGGCTGAAGGACCTAAGTACCGAAAACATAAGTTTTAAGGACCCATGCGACAGGAAATGACGAATCTATCCTTCCTAGTTGGCAAAAATTACAGCCAATTGCCATCGTCTCCATCGTTCGATTTAGGGTTGGTGTGAGGACTCTAGAACAGACTGAATTGTCGTTGTTAAGGTGGAAATAAGATGGGATCGACTTCGTTGTCTCATGGGTAGTTAAAATAGACGAATAATTTAGAGTGTAACAAGAAATAATGTCGAAATCCCACTTCGAGAGAACGAGAATATAAATGGACCAACTATCAAATTTAATCGCCAATTAAGATGAAACTGAGTGAATTTGATCATGGGTCTTATCAATGAAGGAGAATTATTGAGTTTACGAAAGAAGTGGTGAAGAATTTTGCATCAAATTTTTTTATGCGCGACGTATATTGATGATTTCGTGAAGACGATATCTGGGTACCAAATAATGCAATTTTAAGTAACAAATATAACAAAAATAGTAACAGATATGACTAATAAAGTAACAGATATAACAACTGTAGTAACAGTTTCGAATAAAAAATTTTATGCGACGTATATTGAAGATTTCTTGAAGACGATATCTGGGTAACAAATAATGCAATTTAAGTAACCAATATAGCACAATTAGTAACATAAGTGACTAACACAGTTAAAGATATAACAACTGTAGTAACATTATTTGAATGAAAATTTTTTATGCGACGTATATTAAAGGTGTCGTGAAGACGATACCTGAGTAACACATAATGCAATACTAGTAACAGTATAGCACAAACAATAACAAGTATGACCAAGTCAGTAACAGATATAGCTAATGTAGTAACACGTATCATCGATTCAAGTAACAATTGTTGAATAACAATTCTATTACGAAAATCACAAACTCTAAAAAGTGGTGAATTAGGTTCATTAGGTTTAGGTTTATACCGAATATCCCAATTCGTAATCTAGTGTTGTAGTCTGAGCTTTAATTGTCGAAATTGAGAAATAGTCGACCCTAATCTCATGTTACTGAGCAGTCCCTGAGTAACAAAATATTAGAAATACGTAACAATCCTATATTGCTCTAATACCAAATCGCAAAAGTTAGTAACTAAATAGTTAAGTCAAATAACATATTATGCAGTAACAATAACATATCTGAAAAATTATTTTAACAGTAAAATCGATTTTCAACAAATCCTTCAAAGTACCGAATAGGGTTGTATTAGTGACAATAATTCCCAATTCGATAACCCTAATTGAAAAACACGAAGGAGAAGCGACGACGAGCCGGCAGCGTCCACGAGCAGCGACGGCGAGAGTTACCACCTTGAGCAGCGACGACGAGCAGCGAAAGAAGCAGTGACGAGGACAATGGCGAAGAAAAGGGCTAAGAAAGAGGCGAGCCATCCCACGAGCAGCGACGACGTCCCGCGGCGACCACGAGCAGCGAGCCACCCCGCGACGACGAGTTCGAAGAAATTGCAGAAAACAGCGGCGAATAAGGAGAAAATGGAGAAGCAGCGAGCCATCCCTCGGCCCCAATGTCAACCCAGATATTTTGTGGAAACTGTCAAGCCGATTGTTGATGAAGCATCCCACGAGCATAAGGAGGCGGTTCAAAGGACGCCATTTGCTGCTTTCCTCCGTATCGTCCCGTGCGAGATAGGAAGTGCTAGGCTCGTGGGTATGATGAGACGATTTACCCCGGACTGTAAATTGTTTAGGTTCGGACACGATACTCTAATTCCATTTTCCGTTTCAGAGTTTTCTGTGTTTATGGGGTTAAGGGTGAATGGGATGTTCGTAGATTTGAATCATAAACCTGTGGTGAAGGAGGTTGATTTTATGAAGAGGTGCTTTCCGGGTTAATCTCGACTGTTTCGAGATGATGTTCTTGTCAAAATTGAACAACTGTCGTGTTTGATAGAACAAGCGTAGAAGTCTTTAGCTGAATTTATATTTTGCTAGTCTTTATTTGAATTTTATTCCCAACGTCGAACTATTGTTTCCCCATTTGTGTTGGAGTACGTTGACCGTCTAGACGAGGTGAAGGATTACGCATGGTGTAAGGCAGTCCATTCCTTCCTCATGAGGTCAATCTTGCAAAATCCACAATACGTGGAAGGGTGCACCCTCGGATTGTTGGTAAGTCATCCTTTCTAGTGTCATGCGTGTTGTTAATTTGTGAGTTCCTCACTTTTGCATTTTGAAACTGTATATCCAGGTTTGGGTTTATGAGCACGCTCCCCGGTTGGGTAAAGCTCTATCGATTACAGACATGCCTCGTTTCACGAGGTGGCGCCCAGCCGAACAAGATTTGGAGTAGTCGATTGAGTTATTGAATGAAGATGAGGTGGTAAACCCGATCTACGTGTGGCGGAACGAGTATGAGGCGTTCTGCACATTAACCGACAACTTGAGGGTTCCTACTTTCGAGAGCATGGACAGGAAGATGGCCGAGGAGGAACCTTACAGATCTGAGGAGAAAGCCAAGGAGAAAGCAGTTGGTGACGAGGGTTCTCCTATGGAGAAAGCTAAGGAGAAAGCTGCTGGTGACGAGGATGGTCGTCCTACGGAGAGAACTGTTCGTGATGAGGGTGCAACAAAGGAGACTGAGCGGCTCGATGTGGCTGTGGAGCAACCAGTGGTGGTGGTGGAGGATAAGGAAAAGGAAGTACCTGCTGAGGAGCGTGATCGTACAGATGTTGAGCTGCATGATGTTCATGTGGAGGAGCAAGCTGCTGTCGATGAGCAAGCTGCTGTCGAGGAGCGTGATCGTAGGGAGGTTGCTGGTGTGGAAACTGAGCAGCATGACGTTCATGTGAAGCATGCTGCTGTCGAGGAGATGGCTGTTGCTGTGGTGGCTGAGGAGATGCAGAGGGAGCAGCCTGCTGTCGACGCGGATGCAAATTTAAATGCCGTGGTCAATCGAATTTTGAGATCGTAGACTATTGCGACGGTCGATCAAGAATACAAGCAATATGTTGCTGCGAAGGAAGCCAGTGAGGCTGGATCAATTGCGGTCACCGTCATGGGGATTGATAACCGCAAAAAGAAGAAGTTGGCCGACTTCGTAACGCCTCCAGGGAGCACGACTCCTGTGAAGAAGAAGCGCAAGGGTGCAAAAGGCGCAACAAAGGAGGGGCCGATCGAGGTGTTCGATATCGCATCCGGTCAAAAGTTGGATCCTCCCGCAGAAAAGTACACCGGCACGCTCGATAGAGATTTTGAGGGAAAGGCATCCCTATCCCTGAAAGAGAAAGAGGTGGTCGACTGCTTCGTTGCGAACGCCGACTTCAAGTAAGTGGTTCGATTATGTTTTAGATGTATTATTATATTTATTTTTGAATTCCTTGCAACATGTAGTTCCGTTGTATGGGAGGACAACATCCACCGTTTGCTAGGCTTTCATTTGGTAGAAATGGTGAAGGGGAATGCTATTGTGTCCGACGTGATAGATGCATGATTTAAATACCTGATGACGATGGTAAACGACTCCGGCACGCACTTTCTTCCTTCCTTTTGGTCGGTGAGTTGATTTCATCGAATATAATGTTTTGATTTCATCGAATATCATGTTTATAAATTCGTGGGACTTAACTAGAAGTTTGATTAATTTTCAGCAAAATATTGAGGGTGTATTGTCAAGACCGGGGAAGCGTATCCAGGTAGGAACCAAAAAGGGCATGGAGACATTGTTGGAAAATTGGCCCCTATTACGAAGTCCGAGTTAGAGCATTTTCAGGCGATCGTACGGAGTGAATGCAATTTTGTTGCGCTGCCACTCAACAGTCACAATCATTGGCATCTGCTTGTCCTCGATGTCCAACATAGATGTTGGCAGCATTATAATTCAATGAGAGGGCCGACTGGAACTGCTGTTGCAACTCGCTGTGTAAGTTCGATTTGTAATTAGATTGTTCAAACGGTTTCATGCACTTTACAGTGATTCGCTGATTTTAATGTTATAGGCGCTTGCGCTTGGACATTATTTGAAGCATGTGGGGTTGGATGTGAAGTTTGCTTCAACGGTTCTGTCGAAGGTTTGTCGCCAACAAGACATGGATAGCATGGATTGTGGCCCGTGGGTGTGCATGTTTGGGTACGCATTGTTGAAAGATGATGTTGGCACATGGGATGAAATCAACAGGACCGGCGACATCCGGTCGTATCGGGCGCAGATCTTAGCCGGTTTGTTACAATTTGCCGCTACGTGTAGTTGAGTCTTGACTGTAGAATGTTTCTTTTGAACAAATCAAGCTTATGTTGCTATGTGTCGTTGATTCACTGACTGTAGAATGTTTTTTGAACAAATCAATCTTATGTTGCTAATATTGTTGTGCATGATACTGGTAAAAGCTTATGTTTCTGACGGCTAACATGTAGTAACAGTTCAACGTATAAATAGTAACTAATTTCCAAGAATAGTAACTTTACGAGAGTTACCAGATAACAGACAATGACCGACAAGTAACATATTACGCCGTTGCAGTAACAATTTAATATTTACGTTTTCAGGCATGTTCTTTTCAAATTTAGGTTTGCAAACACGCAACATTCACTATAATATGTAAATCACTAAGTTTTAGATCAAAATATGTTAGTTTAGGGCTATAATTTTCGTGGAGGTTATGTAGGAATTGAAGAAGTTGAAGTATAGTTTAATAAGTGAGTAGCACTCTTCTTGAGAAGATGATTCTACGGATTTCTTCTTCGTACACAAAACGGGAAGATTCGATCTACTACTTGTTTTTTTCCAGTACAAGTGGTCGACCTAAATAAGTGACTCAACAAATTTAATGACATCTTCGATTAATCTTGAACATAAACTTGGAGTTGGTTAATGATTTCGTGTGGTAACAGTTCAACGTACAAGTAGTAACAAATTAACACTACCAGTAACAAGGGTCGAGATATCTGGTAACAATGTAATACGTGACGAGTAACAGATAACGACGTTCTGATAACAAATTAGTATGTAATTAGTTTAGTTTATTATTTTCAAATCCAATACTGCAAACACGCTACATTCACTATAATATGTAGATTCACGAAGTTTTATATCACAATATGTTAGTTTAGGGTTATGATTTTCGTGGAGGTTATGTAGGAATTGAAGATGTTGAAGTATAGTGTGGAAAATAAGTAGCACTCTTCTTCAAATTCATCTCATTATGCTTCATCGGATTGATTCTACGTACACAAAACGGGAACATATGATCTACTACTCTTTTGTACACCCCAAATGGTAGACCATATAAGCGATTCAACAAATTTAATGACATCTTCGATTAATCTTTAACGTAAACCTTCAGTTGTTTACTGATTTCATGCGGTAACAGTTCAACGTAGAAATAGTAACAATTTAACCGTATCAGTAACAAGAGGCGTGAATCAGGGTGACAATGTGATACGCAAGCAGTAACACATAACGCTGTTGCAATAGCTGTTTTAAGGTATAAGGATTCGATTACATTCAGTAACGGTTTAACTTATAACTAGTAACAACTTAACAGATACGGGTAACAGACCAGCTAAAAAATGTTCCCGCCCAAAATTCATCTCATGATGGTTTTCCCGCCAGAAGCTTCAACGCCAATTCAGTAACAGATTTAGGCAACTTAGTAACGAAAATGCAAATACTAGTAACAGAACATAATAATTATACAAAACACGACAGTGCTGAAAATGTGATACCACACTTTCCTCTAAACCCCATTTAATCACGAAAAATCATCTCTCTTCTTCATTTACTGCATTTGACAGTATCCATGGTCCCACTATGTCAACAATACAAGATTCGATTCTTGCACTTTGTGCTTGTAAAAGCGAGTTTTTTTTTGTTGGAGGTAAGAGAAACATCATCTTTAACAGACCTCTTACTACTAGTTACCCAGCGTTTCTCAGATGTCGATAGTAGCGCCATCTCCTTGCGACAAATCACCACTTAACACCACCACAATGCAATTGCTTATGGATAGTGATGTGAAGTTCATGGTGAGGTTGCACCACCAGCTAAAAATGAAGGTCATTGACATGATTGCATCCGAACACGGGAATACAGCAGAGGGTATGCCATCTCAGGTCGGGCCATCTCAGGGTGAATGTCGAGCTCTCGCGAATGCGAACTCACTCGACTTTTGGATTCGCTGCATTGAGGGTGAAGGGCAAGTCTTTGAGGGTGCCAAAGAGTTTCAAAGCAAGCTTAAAAGGTCAGCCGTTGCGAGCATAAAGTCTTTCAAGTATATAAAAAATGACTCTAAGAAGATCATCGTAGTATGCAACGTCGATGGATGTAGATGGAGGATATACGCAGCTCACCGGCACTGTGATAGTATGTTTAGCATAAAAAAACTGCAACCTCAACCACACTTGCGGTGAATCCAGTTTACTCGTGAGAGACCACCCAAAAGGCGATGCAAAATTTGTTGCCGAGTTGGTTCAGCCGAAGCTGACCATGGAGCCTCTGTACACGCCACGCACTATGAAGAATGATATGTTGTGGGAATACGGGGTTGCAATACCATATCACTGAGTTTGGTCAGCGAATGAGGTAGCCTTAAAAAATATTCATGGGATTCAAAGAGGTTCGTATGATCAATTAAGGTGGTATTGCAATGTTGTGCTTCGAACCAATCCAGGTTCATTTGCAGATTGAGAACTTCATCATGAAACAAACAATTTAGGAGAATGTTTGTGATTTCAATGCGTGTATAACTGGGTTTATAAGGGGTTGTAGACCACCACTCTTCCTTGATGGTACACAAATCAAGAATAAGCACAAAGGGTGCTTATTTACTGCTGTGTCAAAAGATGGAAATAACGGATTGTTTACTGTTGCTTTCGCAAGTATTGTTATTTTCTTACAATAATTTGTTAGTTTCATAGCTTTTTCGTTATTATCTATTCATAATTTGTTATTGGACAGTGGCTGATGCAGAATCATCTCATAACTGGGAGTGGTTTCTTTTGAAACTGAGGCACCTCTTATGCTATTATGGAAGAGACAACTTCGGAGATTATACATTTTTCTCCGACCGCCATGAAGGATTGGTTCAAGGCGTTCCCTCTGTATTTCCAGGGTCTCACCATGCATATTGTCTAAGACATGTCATTGACAATTTCAAGACTGAGGTACATTACCATGTATTGTTATTTCTAGACTCATTTCAGTTAATATGAGTGTGACAAGTTGTTATTGCAGACGATGTTTTTGTTTTTTTCCACCATCTGTACAGGTATTGCGAAAGTACCCGTATAAGAACAATAAATGTTGGACAACAAAGTTCAAGAAGGCCGCTTACTCTCCTTACTTGGAGGATTTCAGACAATTTCTTACGGAAGTTCAAATCAAACGGCATTTCCCGCACACTCAGACTACATAGGAAAGACGAATCCTAATTGTTGGGCCAACTCCTTATTTCGTGGCAATAGATAGGGCATAATTGACAAAAACATTGCGGAAAGTTGGAATAGTTGGGTTCGTGAGGCTAGGGCTCTACCTATTGTTAGTTTGGTCGATGAGATAAGACGGAAGACAATGATCATGATGAACGACAAACGCACGGAAGCACACAAACAGATCGGCCGTCTGTGTACGAAGCCTGAGAAGAAGCTGAAAGTAAGCATTGATGAATCTCGAACATGGGCGGTCGATAGGTCTGCTGGGTGGCAGTTCGAGGTTTCAGAAAAGGGGATCAGATATGCCGTAGATTTAAACAACAAAAGATGTTCTTGCCGACACTTCGATTTACAGGGGCTTCCGTGTAAGCATGCATGCGCATGCATTCTTTCAATGGGTCTTTCTCCATATGACTTCTGCGACACCTACTACAGTTTGGCGAAATACCGGGAGTCATACCAGGGTTCTATAAATCCAATTCCTTCTAATTTTGCAATTGAAGATCCTATACCCGAAGACGTCGTGGAACCAGACGTTCAAAGACCCCCAGGCCGTCCACGATCTAAAAGAATTGCTTCACAAGTTCAAGACACTCGTCCACTCAAGTGTGGAAGATGTAAAAGGGTCGGGCACAATCGCCGAACATGCAAAGAAGCAATTTAATATTTGCAGTATTATTTTTGTCTAATTGATATCAATTGGTAAGTTTTTGGCTTCTCATTGTGTACGTATTGGATGTTTCTGCCTGCAATAACAAATTACGTATAAACAGTAACATTTCATAGATATATGCTAACAATTAGTTACAGCTTAATAACGGTTTTGATACTAGTAGTAATGATATTTATACATAGAGTAACAGATTTTGTACACACAGTAACAGTTTGGACAGAGTATAAATATACACAAATTATTGGGGTCGACGAGCAAACAATGTGCCGCACCGAGCTGTCCAGACTATGTGTACTTCGAATTTATACATATTAGATGTTATCGTTGCCAAAAACGGCTTTCATTTCATCTTGTTTTCGCAAATTAGAACCTACACATGGTAACAATTAATTACGTGTAAATAACGAGTTTGGCTGACCTAGTAACGAATTTGGTAGACCGAGCAACAGCTTTGATAACAGTAAAAATATACACAAATTATTGGGGTCGATCGTATTTTCGCGAAATGGAAAGATGAAGGTCGGACGAACGAGCAGACAATGTGCCGCACTGAGCGCTCCATACTATGGGTAATTCGAATTGATACATATTAGATGTAATCGTTGGCAAAAACGGCTTTGATTCAATCTTGTTTTCGCAAATTATAACACTACGCATGGTACCAATTTAGTTCCGCCAAATAACGGTTTTTAAAGATATAGTAACGACTTCGGCACACGTGGTAACAAATTTGACACAGCGAGTAACAATTTCGACACAGTAAAAATATTTCCAAATTAATGGGGTCGATCATGTTTTCTTGAAATTGAAAGATGAAGGTCGGACGAACAAGCAGAAAATGTGCCGCACTGAGCTTCCCATACTATGGGTACTTCGAATTGATACATATAGATGTAATCATTGGCAAAAACGGCATTTCATTCAATCTTGTTTTCGCAAATTATAACAGTACGCATGGTAACAATTTAGCCCCGCTAATTAACGGATTTAGCAGACATAGTAACGAGTTCGTCACAAGAGGTAACGAATTTGGTAGAACGAGTAACAGTTTGGACACAGTAAAAATATACCCAAGTCGATCGTATTTTCGCGAAATTGAAAGATGAAGGTCGGACGAACGAGCAGACAATGAGCCGCACCGAGCTGCCCATACTATGGGTACTTCGAATTTGTACGTACTAGATGTAATCGGTGCCAAAAATGGCTTTGATTATCTTATTTTCGCATATTAGAACCCTAAATAGAAAGATAAAAAAAACTCATACAAATCTTACATCTTGCTTCGTCAATACCACAATACATCCTACATTACACGCCGATTTTGGTTGGTTAATGGGCATTCGAAATTTCGAACCTCGATTCACTGTAAAAACGGGATTCGTAAAATAAATACTATGCCGATAACAATTTTCTACAACGTAGTAACGGATAAGGTATGCGAAATAACAGTTCGACAGGCATTTATAACAATATAATCTAAAAACATAACAGAAAGTCGCCGGAAAATAACTATTAGTTCAGTATGTTGGGATGGGTATTTCCGTCAATACATATTTTATTTCCTTATCTCTGCAATTTTCGAATTCTTGATCCTTAAAACTAATGTCACATCTGACAGGGACTGAACTCTTACCAAAAATACTAACTAGGGACTGAATACAAATTTCCCCTATTTCTTTTTTTTTTTTATCATTGTTGCATGCAATCAAAAAGAGAAAAACAAATCCACGAGGTGGGCATCAGCTTTAGCAGTCGAATCGCCTTGCGAGAGACACTCACAGCAAACAAAAATAATACACTTCACAGCAAACAATAAGTCGTCAAATTTCTCGAGGGTTGCGCATTTTAGTGCAAGCTTGCTTAGCGTAGTAGGACAAATTATATGATGAAGCCCATCACCCAATGTAGTAAGACAATGATGAAAACCTTAATAATCTATATATATATATATATATATATGGTTGAAACGCAATGGCAAACCAATGGTATGCGCACCACATCATTAATGCGCATTGGAAAAATGTTTACTGAATATAATTGCCTGCGATGAAAGACAAAGAAAAGGAAAAAAAAAAAATATAACCTAAGGAATCAACACCACCACCGCCTCTGCCCATTTCACCGATGGTCGATAGAGATAATGAGAGATGGTTCACATCTTCAGAGTCATCTTCTATACGTAGGACAACGCGGGATTACAGTGTCCCTCCCTATACAAAGAGTGAGGAAGATATCCGCACAGTATTTGGGCTTTGGCCGGCAAAGGAATAAAGAAAATTGCAGTTGTGTTTTGCGCTTCACTTGATCATATTTGGCGCGTTCAATAACGAACTCTCTTAAGCCCGAGCAAGAATAACGAATGGATGATTGTACATAGGTTCTTTCATGAACCCATTAAGGAGAAACAATCAATAAAAGAAATTTAAGATAATGGATTTGCTTACCATTTGAAAATCCTCAAACGGGCTTCTTCAATGATATAGCCAGGGACGAAATCCTAGTTTTGATGTTAATAAAATGATATTCTGCGCTGTCTCTGAAAAAAAAAAAAAAAAACAGACATGGCAAACAGAATTTTATCATCTCGGGATAGAAATGGTCTATGAAAAAAAAAGAAAGAAAAAAGAAACAAAAACCAAAAAAAGTTATTAGCATATTATCGCTGTTGGCTCTCCGACTTCTCCTCTTCTTCCTTTGCACTTCATCGTTAGTTAACCCGTCTGCTTCAGCGTAGCCTCTGCAAGAGAGAGTAAGGATGGATATATTATTTAGAATTATATATATATGTCCATCAAATATTTAAATTGCTTAGTACTTTTTTGCGCCTCCATTAGAAGAATGAAGAAGCGCATCTCAGTCATCTCTTTGGTGAGGTTCCCCCCTTCAACAGTAGAACATCACTCGCTTGACACTCCCACCCGAGGCAAAGGCCTCACCACCGCCGCCGCCGGCGCACTAGAATCGTCAGGATTCTTCTCCCTCCTCGACTGACCGCCACCCATCATAGATATCCACCATCAGAATCCTCGTGCTCCATGTTGAATCGAGAACGAAAAGCAGCTAAATAATGGTAAAAATATAGCAGAGGTTGCGATGATGAATGTCCAAAAGTGAGCGCATACCTAGCGCGTACCTGTGCAAAGAAAGAAAGGAAACCGAGCAAATCGACACTCGGGCCAAAACAGAGCATACAAATTACGATGATGGCAAAGAAGGTTCTAGAAGCTTACGTGTTAGCAGAGATCTCTTACATCAGGGCCTGGAGGTGGAGGTTATCCGCTGAAAAATTGTTTTCATCCCATATAACGTAGACAGAAAAAGGGGATTTCCTCTTCTTTGACATGACAGGATAAACATTTTACGTTTGTTTTTTTTGGTTTTGTGCGCAATATTTGAGAAAACATCTCTCTTTAAATATGTATACTATTAAATAATTGGTTTTAACAGGATATAATCTGCCACAATTTGGTGTGTAACTTATTTGTAAATTAGTCTCTCATTTATAATTTAATTAATTAAGTATGTTCATATCGATATGCCTCTACAACTAAATTTCTTTTTATATTTTTAAAATTTATATTTCATCTTAAACACTAAAAATTATAAATTTCAAAATTTAAAATAATTTCAATATAATTATATTTTAAGGACACACATCGGGCATGCAAAAGAGTACTAGTATTAATAAATGGATGAAGTTTGAAATTGATTGATTAGTTTTTTTTTTGCATTCTCAACCACTAAAGTAACGAAATATATAAATAAACATCTCACCGTTTTGTATTTTTCGACGTCGTCTTGGCCATCCTCATACTCAACCGAACGATCCAACGCTGATTTGAACACTGCTAGAAACTAAACACGGTAAACGTGACACAATCTCGATATCGTCCGAGTTACTATCATCTTATGAATTAATCAATTAGAAGTAACTAGATTAATAGCCGACATGATTCTTGACACGACCTTCGCATCTAGGGGTGTTCAAATGTCGGTTAACCGACCGAACCGAACCGAAACCGAATTTTTGGTTCGTACCGAATACCGAACCGAAGAGTTTCGGTTCGGTTTTCGGTTTGTATTTTGATAACCGATACAAATTCGGTTCGGTTTCGGTTTTTTACCTCGGTAAACCGAACCGAACCGAATAACCGAATTCATTTTTTTTAATTTTAATACATATATATTATTATATAAAATATATAATGATATATTTTTATATGTCTTATTTAATAAATTAATATATACCCACCATATTTAATAAATATGGAAAATATTAGGTAAATCATAAATTTATTCAAATATATATATATATATATGATAATATATATTTATAATATAATAAAATAATATATTTACTAAACTATGGAAATATGGGGTAAATGAAAATTTTATACAAATAAAAATATGATAATAAAAATATATAATTAAAATCGTATTAATATTATTGTTTTTTTATTTTTTTGAAAAAATTCGATTTTTTGGTCGGTTAACCGAACCGAACCAAAAAAAATCGGTAAAAACCGAAACCGAACCGAATTGTTTCGGTTCGGTTTTCGGTTTATGAAATCCTCGAACCGAACTTTCGGTTAACCGAAAGTTCGGTTCGGTTCGGTTCGGTTATTACCGAATGAACACCCCTATTCGCATCCATCATTAATTCTCTATGAATAGAGAAGGTGGAAATTTTTAGTATACAATATAACGAAGTTAACCATCTATTTAAAATAACAATCAAAACCATATATCTTAGTTTCATAGAGCAAGAGACTGGACCAACCCAATACTAATTACAATTAATTCGTCCATTAAGAATTAACGATGTGGGCTTAAAAATTTTTGAACATAAGGGGGTTAAAGAAAGGCATATCGTCGCCCGCCGCCACCATCCGAACAGTCATATGACGGAATATAAATAAATAAAAGACTCACCGATTCTGGATTTCCAGCATCATCTTTGCCGTCATGCTCAATAGAAAGTTTCTGAGGTTGATTTGAACCCAACCAGTTCCGATTCTCGTCAACGTCATTTCACGACCTTCTCCCTTTGATCTATTTCGCCTTTCGACGGCATAAATTCTTCCTCATGACTCTTTTCTTCAATTTTAGCCTCCCTTCGTTTACCATTCCAATTCCTATACCGCGATGTGGATCTCACAAGGCACATGAATGAATTAAATGAATACCTGGATTGATAGCCGACATGATTCGTGACACGATCTTGGTCTCGCTACAAAAGGCGATGCAGTTCCTATTTTTTTTGTAGGGTTTGGTGTACTAAGAATGAGAATAAGCATCTATGGTAAGCATATATATTAACTTTGTAAAACGAGATACGGAACCGGCCCAACAATATAATGATTATTAGCCCGCCCAATATGACATAATGAATGGGCTTTTTTTTTAAATTTAGAGGTTGATCGAACGTTAGGTTTATTGCATTCTTATGGTTGAAAAAAAACATATTCGACACTGCAGTTGCGATTTCCAACATCATCTTGGCCGTCACAATTAGTTAAATCAATCAAAGCTATGCTTACCTCTATGAAAAATAAAAAATGGTAGAAATGAGGTAATCGTATTTCCATATTTGAGTTATTATCGTGGTGCGAATTTCTCAAGCCCACCAGTGAATTAAGGGTTAATTTCAGTTCAGGCAATGTTAGAAGTTTAATTTAAGATTCAACTACTATCAGAAAAACTTTAGTCTAAAGGACCCAATTTTTGTAAATTTTAGAGATAAGGACCTAACTAAAAAAATGGTATAAAAGTTATGAACTGGTATAGGATGATCGTTTTTTTGTGTTACAAACTTTCAACATATTGTTATTTTAGAACAATGAAGTGGTACTGCATAAATGAACTGATATCAGATGATTTAATTGGTATCGAATGATCATTTTGTGTTATAAAATTTCAACGTATTGTTATTTCAGACCAATGAACTGGTACTGTAGAAATCGGGTCGTTAAAACTAAATTTTTTCCAGACAGGGACTGAATCTTAAATGAAAATTCTCACAAAGGCATGAATGAAAATTGCCCCATGAATTAAGCGATTATAATTACCTATATTTTAGCCGATACGTCGTTCGCCTATTTAACTCTACAAAAAGGAGGAAGGAGGTGATGTGCAGTGACGTCACTAGGACCCAATGGAAGTTTTTTTCTTATTTTATATATGGTGAATTTTACAATAAAATTATGTACCAGTGAAAAGTTTTGATAATAGTGGGTATAAGGTTCAATTAGATTTTCCTTACCATTTGCAACGGGCTTCCTCACTGTAATCCAAGAGAAGGGTTTATAATTCTCTCATGCATTCTACAACTTCATCTTTTACAGCTCTCAATAATCGGCAGAAAGTTATAAGATAACGAACCGTTCTACTTGATTGAACCGGCAAACTGACAATCTCACTAACAAAATACTTGATTAAACATATTTAACAATTCCTAAAATAGCATAAGTGATTATTTAGGTAAACAGATCAAAAACATCACAAACTTGATGATTCATTCTCGGTCATACACGTACATGAAAGACGGATAAACACAAGACGTGTGAGTTTTGGCTACTACGTAGCAAATTTAAACTCCTCTCCTCGCGCCAGGAAAAATACAAGCATACTAAAAGGATACTTCTAAGAGAGCGTAATAAACTGAAATTTGTGCTTCAAACAATAATAATAGTAGCAATAGTAATGACTTGATACTCTTACTACAGAGAATCAAACGACCCACTCTTCAACCGCTCCATACGAGCTTGAAGGCCCGTTAACGCCTTCTCATCCATCGGAAGGATTCCACTTTGCACATTATTATTGTTACCCAAACTGTAATTTACCGAATCGGAAGTATGTTCACCATTTCCGTTTACTTGTTGTAACATTGTTCGGCTTCTCAACTCTTGCGAAGAAGATGCTAATTGCATGCTTTTCATGCGTTCCCTAATCGCATCCAATGTTCCATTTGTAACTGCAGAATAAGACATAAATGAGCGCCCACATTATGTGTTTGTTTCCTAAATGAAGACTATGACAAGGGCATGAATGAAAATTGCCCCGTGAATTAAGCAATTATAATTACCTATATTTAAGCCAGACACGCCATTCGCCTATTTCACTCTACAAAAGGAGAATGGAGGTGATGTCCAGTTACGTCACTAGGACCCACTGGAAGTTTTTTTTATTTTATATATGGTGAATTTTACAATAAAATTAAATAAAATTACGTACGAGTGAAAATTTTTGAAAATAGTGGTTATAAGGTTCAATTAGATTTTCCTTACCATTTGTAACGGGCTTCTTCACTGTCAGACAATTATGAAGGAAAGGAAAGTCTCAGCATTGTTGTTGGTAAAATGAAGCGTAATCGTTATTCAATGATATTCTGCGCTGCTTTGTCTCTAATAAAAACCAGACATGGCAGATACTATCAGAAGCATTCATAATATATTAATCATAGACGGACAGTAAAAGCCAACCAAAAACATGTCGGGAAAACATTATCAAATAATCAAGAACTCGAGAAAAGAGTCCACATACTTACCCATAAAATTATTGATAATGCGCCATTATTGGGAACATTTTAATGCGTTACTACTGCCTGCAAGAAAAAAAAAAAAAAAAAAAAAAAACACAGTGCAGTGCAGTGCAGTGCAGCTCCTTTGCATCAGCTCATCGTTAGTGAAAGGCCACCTAACGCTACTTTAAATGCATTGCTCTTGTTGCTCTGCTTCAGCGTAGCCTCTGCAAGGAGTCGAGAATAAGGATTATGATGGATATTATTATGCAATAAAATTATTTATTTATATAGATGATATATATGAATATATCCCATCCCTGTACTCTTTTTGCGCCTCCATATTAGAAGAACGAAAGAAAAGCAGCGCATCGTAGTAGGGAAAAATAAGGACGGATTTCCTCTTTTGATATTTTTATCATTTAATGTTTTCCATTTTTTTTTCCAGCTTCTGTCTATTTACTACGAAGAACCATTCAAGAACGCGGAATTAGAATCCCCACAGTCTCCAAATCACCAAAATCGATCGAGATAAATAATAACAAAAAAAAAATACAGAAATCATGAACGGCTTACTTGTATCGATTCGCCACAGCGCTGAATCCCATGAAGAAGTACTCGTTCGTCGCGCAGAGGGGAACAACGTCGGTCATCCCTCCTCGTTAGTTAAATAGAGCAAAAAGCCCCTTTGGCAGATCGAAGAAGGAGATTCAGCAGTGAATTGGCCTTGGGTGGAGGACGAAGACGAAAGGGGTTTATGTGCAGCTAAAATTTTCATGTCTAACTATACAAGTTAATGAGATATATGAATTTTTATCGAAAATAATTAATTACTACTGTTAATTTAGAAATGCTAAAAATTTCTAAGTTAATACTTATGTACTGAAATAAAATAAAAGTTAAATGTTGAAATCTGTAAAATAAATTGAATAATTCATACTTGTAAAAGATATCATAAACTACGTGTTACTGAATCCAACATAAGAAAATTATCGATGTGCTTAGAGAAAACTGAGTTTACTAAAATTATGAAAAGTGCTTAATTAAGGGGTGAAGACAACATTTTCATCCAAGGTGGTGTGAATTAGGGATGTCAACGGGGCATGGCGGAGACGAGGATTAGATCCCCATCCTCGTCCTGAGAACTAAACGGGGAAATAATGGTCCCCGTCGGGATTCCTTGCTTCGCAAATTTTTTAAAAAAAACTATATTTATATTTTAAATAATATTTATATTAATAATAATACAAATTAGGTAAGAAAAGATACGATTTAATTATTAGTTATATTATTATAATATAAGTTGTATATAAAAAACTACTCTTTAAATATTATTTTTAGGTATAAAAAAATTTATTCCCATATTATTAATCGCGAGCAACAGAGTTGGGACTAAAATCCCAGTCCCCGTTAGGCAAGATCCCCGCGGGGAGGGGAATCTCCGCCCCCATTGACAAGCGTAGTGTGAATAGTATAGCACCCATTTAGAAATTAAATTGCATTAGGCTTTCTGCGTTCTTAGGATTAACTAATTCAAGGCCATACCCCGCACGCAACCACAATAGAACATATTATATAAAATAAACAACTCACATGTTTTGCATTTCTGCCATCATAGTGAAACTAATCGATCCAAAGCTGAGTTGTATTCTGTTAGAAATTAAACACGGTAAAACATGACGCAATCTCGATTTCATCCGATTTATTATCGTATGGATTGAACAATAAAAATAACCTAGATTGATAGTTGACATGATTTCTGGTTTGAATCATTAACCCTACGAGTGGAGATGGAGGGATTCCCTTCATTACCTCTATGAAAAGGAGTTCGAGGATTTTTAGTGTACAATAGAATGAGGGTAACCATCTATTTAAAAAACGGCCACAACCCTAGATATTAACTTTATAGATGAAGCGATTGGACCGGCCCAATAATAATTATTATTCCGTCCATGAAAAATTAACAATTGGGCTTCCAAAATTTAAAAGCTTATAGAACGTAAGGTTTATTGCATTCTTAGGCTTAACGAAGGCATATCCGCCGCCTGCCGCCACGATCTGAGCATTTATATAGCGGAATATAAATAAATAAAAGACTCACCGATTTTGGCTTATCGGCATCATCTTCGCCGTCATAATCAAAACTTTCCGAGGTTGAGTTCAGCGAAACCTTTCGACAACATTGATTCTTCTCCGTAATTCTTTTCACTTCAATTTTAGTCACTCGTCGTTTAGCTTTCCAACTCCCATACAACGATGTGGATTTATAAGGCACATGAATGGATTAACTATATACCTCGATTGAGAGCCGACAGGATTCATGACACGGTCCCGGCCTCGCCACGAAAGGAGATGGAGTCCCATTTTTTCTTAGGTTTTTAGGTTTACAATAGAATAAGTGCAGACATCTATTTATAATGGAAACGTAAGCCTATATATAATCTTAGAGCAAGAGACAGGATCGGCCCAACATAATAACATTATTCGGTCCGCTGAAATTTAATGATTGGGCTCTTTAAGTTCTGAAATAAATAGAACATTAGGTTTATAGCATATATAGGGTTAAAACATAAACACATGCATATTTGTGAATTTTTGTTTTGGGCCAAATTTGGCCGGCTCACATAGGAGGGGAGTTGGCCCATATAAGATATGAGCTTCGATCCTAAAACCAATTTGTGATAGGTGGATGACACGTTCGAATACTAGCGAGCGTACTAGGTCGTGCAAGTAGTATAAATGAACAATTATAGCTGTATTTTGTCCTATATAATAATAATAATATCTCCAAGCACATAAGTCTCCAAAGGGTCCCAACGTGCGTGTTTATCCTTGGCTCCATGTAACTAAATCATCAACCACCATATTATCAAAGCGCACATACTTATCAAGACATCGGGTGTAGATTCATTTGGAACGCTACCTCGTTAATTCGTGCATGAAATCTCTATTTTAATGGTTGAATAATGTGAAATCAATTCAGTTTGTTCACGGATCTAAGTAAACGATGAGAATTATTGATGTTATGAAGAAGCCGAGTGAAGATTGAAACGTTTGCCAATTTATATGATACATGTGTAACACTTCAAACAACAATTATAACAAAAGTAATGTAGTACATAACTTATACGGCTGCAAATTTACCATATAATTCAGAGAAAATAACGCTTCATTTACTGTCAGTAACAAATTTAATACATGGCATCAGATAGCGAGAATATTACGAAAATAGAAAACGACACTCAAAAACAGCTGAAAGCCGCTGAAATCTCGACGTTGTTGGCTGAGTTAGGTTAAATCAACATCAATGTCTCATGGTTCTTAATAATAAAAGAAATTTGTTGATGTTTGTATACCGAAATATTACTTGAAACCCAATTCGAATATCTAGTGGTGGAATTTCAACTTTAATTGTCGAAAATTGAGAAATAAACTCAGTTTGACTATGTATCTTAATAATGAACAAATATTTTTATGTTAATTATAGAATAATATAAAAATTACCTTTCCTCCAAACTAAAACGATTTTTGAACTGAATAACACTTTCGGTAACATTTGTAACACATGTACATTCAAAAGACAACACTTCATCAAGGATATTTCTAGAAGGTTCTGATTGTCAGAGATAACACATGACCCGCAAATAACACCACATAATGACAATAAAAATCTATTTCATAACACATTTATATATAGTGGTACTACATAATAGCTTCTCAGTACCACATCTAATTCGGTTAATTATGTACATTAAATGCACTTTTTTCGGATGTATAAGATAGACATTTTCATGGAAATAGATGATATGATGAAGTTAAACCATCAAATTCCTCTAAAAGACATGTTATGCGAATATCAATTTCAATAGATGAATGTTGAGATCAATAGTCATGTAAACATATAGTCCTTCATTTCAACATTATCTCTTCAAATGGAACATAACATTTATGAATTACCTCACGAACGTATTCAAAGTTCGACATTAAACCAGGAATAACATTTTATAGACCCTAAACCCAAAACTGGAACACTAGATCCTATGCTCGAACCCATATCTTTGTTTCGTTACTATCAAATTGATATTCATATCTTATATTTTTCGATAATCATAAGCAGGGGCGTTCCTAAGTAGGGGCTCGAGGGGCGATTGACCCCCCGGCCGTCGGGATGAACAAGTGTATTTATATCTGTTGCCATGAATCTCGTCGATGGTGTACTGCAATTTTTTAGAGGTCATGAAGAAGATGATCTATTGGGCTAGGGTTATCAATTTCAATTCTGTTTTGTTTATGATTATTGGGCTTTTTTCATTTGGGCCTCATTTTCATACACCAAACTAGTTACAATAGAAGAATGTACTATTATTTGAACCCATTACTTTAAAATTGTTAGTTAAATAAGAAATTTATAAAAATGATAATAACATACTTTATAAAAGAAAAACGGACATAGCAAACACACTACTCTCACTTTGAAAGTTTCTCTTATCTTTTCATTATTTCTTTAATTAATTATTAAGCTTTACTTAAGGTTATTAGAGTAGTTATTTAATTGAAACCAAATCAATTTTGCAAGAAACAAGAAGATGAGATGAGATGAAATACTATTACAGTGGAAACATCCTTCTTCTATTGCTAATTTTTCGGTAAATCGTACAGATTGATTTAATATATCATTATCATGTAACTTTGCATTTAATTTAAATTCGATTAACTACGCATGCAATAAACTCTGTTGTATAGTTAACTTTTCATGCGAATAAAATAATTATAATGGTTCGATTCTTCAAGGCATGGGATTTTGACTTCGCTGTTGGGGATGTGAAGAGAGACGTTCTCATCAAACTACGGGGATAGTTTGATACTTGAACTGCGTTGTGCAAGGCTATAGCTGATTGACTGTGGATACTTCGAGTTAACAAAAAAACACAAAAACAGTAATTCAAACTGACCCCAGCTATAAATTTCCGGGTCCGCCTCTGATCATAAGTACTATTATTTTGTATGTTCTAAATTGTGGAATAAAAAGTGCGATGATAAAGTGACGGAAGATGGATCGCCTTGCGAGAGACACTTCACAGCAAACAAAAATAATACACTATATTTTATGAAAATTGGAAGTCGTCAAATTTCTCGAGGGATGCGCATTTTATTGCAAGCTTGCTTAGCGTAGTAAGACAAATTATATGATGAAGCCCAATACCCAATGTAGTAAGACAATGATGAAAACCGTAATCTATGGTTGAAAATAGCAATGGCAAACCAATGGAATGCACACCACGTCATTAATCGCACAATTATTCGGAAAAATGTTCACTGATATAATTGCCTGCAATAAAACAAAAAAAAAAAGGAAAATATAACCTGAGGAATCGAATGGCGGTATTTTTAATAAAATAAACCAAAAAAAATAAAACATTAACCAAATAAACCATAAACGAAAAGCATTAATAAAATAGCGAAGTTCGTATGTAATTTATACGAGTTAAGTAACTCGTAATATCTCCATACGAGTTATATGTCCAGCTGGAAAAGTTCCAGCTGGATTACACGTGAACTAATTCGTATAAAAATCATACGAATTACGTAATTCGTATGAATTTTATACGAGTTAGATCTGTTTTTAAAAAAACCCTAATCGGCCCATACGAACAGACGACGAAGACGAAAGACGAAGAGACGAAGCGACCAAGACGCCGACAGCTGCCCACTCCGCCGCCTCCGCCGAACCTGAAGGACCCGCCGCCGACCAGCCCCCCTCCGCGAGACGCCGGCCCTCCTCGACACGCCACCCCTCCTTGACGAGCCGCCGCCACGAAAGGCTGTTCTCCGCCGCCCGCCGCCGTCGACATTTGCTGCCCGCCGCCGCCCCGGCTCGACTAGGTCCTCCGCCCCGACCAGCTGCCCCGCGAACCGCCATCCCGCCTTGACGAGGTCCCGCCGCAGCGTTCCTCCGCCGCTAGCCGCGTCCCGCCGCCGGCCGCCGAGTCCCGCCGCCGGCCGCCGCGTCCCGCTGCCGCCTTGGGCATATGTGAGGATCCTTCCATTTCAGCCAATTTGTTTTCTTCATCGTATCTCCATGGAGCCCAGTATAGTCGACGAGGTAGTCTTGCCGATCCCACCACATGGTGCGAGGTATGGGAGCTTCATAAAGTTCGTATTTTTTTTCCTTATTGCATTTATAAATGTTGTGTAAATGTATGACAGGTGGAACGCGTTATACGATCACACTACGTCGACAAATTCGAACATACGCACCATCCGCGAGTGCCTGGATCGCCTACAGGCGCATCAATTTGTATGGGAGCCGTACAACATGACGCTCCCGGAGATTGTCGCACTTCCTCCCCAGTGCTTACCGATCGCTTGTCGATCGACATGCCCTCTCATCTTCTCAATATCGTGAAGTGGCATTACCCCGAACGGGTACTTCGACAGTTTGGAATCATTCAAGGGATTCCTGTTAATCCGCCGTATCGAGATACCAATCTCCATACGTACGAGCGTCGACAGCGTGCGGGGATGGATTGGAGGACGCATCATGCGGGATGGATTGGATTATGGGAGGACCGAGAGGAGAACGTCGTTAATGGTCCTCCCACGACTGCACTCGTGTCGGTGGAGGACGGATATTGCGAATGGTTTCATCGAATCACTCGCCTCTATATATCTCCGCATGCAGTGCAGATGTCACGGGGCTTCCAGATGGGGGATGCAGTTTTTATGTCGAGCATCGTAAGTGAATTTGTTTATTATTATTATTTGTTAAACATCTCAAATGATATATTATCCTTTTCCATTTTCAGGAACGCGGGGTTCACGATAGCCTAGGTTACGCAAGGAGTGGCAATTATGATGAGTCGATACATTTACTCCAGCAAATGGATAATATGTTCATATCGCGACGCCAAGTTCGACGGAGTAGTGAGGCCGGACCGTCTCACGTACATGAGACCGGACCATTAAACGTACATGAGACCGGACCATCTCCGGTGCACGAAGCTGTTAATCCGTCATTCTTTGACGAATATGCGCCCTTCTTGCAATCATCTGCACCCCAAAACAGCTCACAGCCGGAGTATATGGATCCTCAGGTATATTAAATTAATTGATCATTGAACCCCTTACATTATTTACTAAAATAAAAAGAAATTTGATTAATTTTAGGCGTTCACGACACCTTCGCCACGACCGCGACGATCTCGAAGTCCGGCTGATGATGCTGAGCAAGGTAACCGTCGAGGAAGTATGGTACGTAGGCCAGCTCGTTGTGGGACCGGCGGTCGTTTGGCTCATCATGGCCGATAGATTGTTATGTTAAGAGTTTATTTTGTTTTTTAATGACTATTAAACGTGTTTGAATCAGTAAATTATTATTGTTTTTTAACGACCGGTAAACGTGTTTTAATTTGCGTTCACGACTATTATGATTATATTATTGTTATTTATATTATTGTTGTTATTATTCTATCTATTATATTATTGTTATTTATTTATTACATTAGTTATTATTGATTTTTCATTATTAATACTATTATTATTATTATTATATTTACTATTAAGAAACCAATTTTAAAACACATTGGATATATAAGACCAAAACGGTCACCACAACATTGTCTATTATTTTCAACGCCTACCGCGTTGTCTAGCACGAGTTTCACCCCTGTCCATCTCATTCCTGATGCGATTTCGACGATATCTACCCGGACCAGCTCGGTCGCGACGAGCCTCGTTATGAATAAGACTCCAATCTTCGGGGCTCCAATATCGTTCATCGTGCAATGGTTCAAAGGTACCTTCATATGTCTTCAAATACTCCTGCTTACTGTAATACTGCGTCACTAGACTTCCGGAGTGAATTTGCCATTGACGGCAAGCCGCTTGTGCGTGAGAACATGGGATGTTATGCCTGCTCCAATTTCCACACGTGCATGTTCGATCATTGATCCTTACCACATATGTGCGCTGATGAATTCCAGATGTTATGACTTCTGCTGTGTGTTGTCGGACATCAAAACGATATACAACGTGATCCCAAGATTCTGCTGTCCAAGTTTGAAACAATCTTGTTGCGTAACGTGACCAATCCGTGTCGTTATTCGCCATTAAGGACGACGCTTCTTGGAAGCGATCACGAAAATACTGTACGCACCTGTAAATGAAAAATACTCAACGAAAATACTCAACGCAATTGTTCTCTGAATCGGGATGAATGAAAAATTGTAAATCACTGTCGTTGGAGATTTGGAATAACTGATGAAAGAGGCGGGAATGTTGAAAGTATTCATTTTTTGCCTGGACAATTAAGGAACAACGACTGCTATCAGCACCCGTAATTTCGAACAACAACGACATAAACTCCGAAAAACTGGTGTTGCGACGAATTCGCCTATACGAAATAGGACGGATATTATATTTAACGATAGAATCGGATGATTGAATTATTTCACCGCCGAAATATACTACGACTTGTACACGACTCGACACCATATTGTGTTGTGCTTTAAAAATCGAAAGGGTTGGGGGGGATTTATAGAGAAGTAACTCGTATGTACTAAATACGAGCTATATGCGCTTGGGCAAGTGGCCCGTATTTCGTATCTAATTCATACGAATTACACCAATTATTGCATGAAAATTGCAATAATTGACGTATCTCGTATATACTACATACGAGTTAATCAGAGCCATGCAAGTTGGTCGGTCACGGACTATAACTCGTCCATTTTTTATACGAGTTACTTACCTGATTAAACACGTCAAGTCAGCGGACCGTTTATCACTATTTCGTATCCAAAATATACGACTTACCAACTCGTATAGAATCCATACGAGTTAGTCTGCACAAGGAATCCACGTCAGGTCAGCGGGTCAACTTGACGAAATAATTCGTATTTATTATATACGAGTTAGTAACTCGTATAATATGGTTACGAACTCTGCTATTTTATTAATGCTTTGCGTTTTCGGTTTATTTCGTTAATGTTTTATTGTTTTTGGTTTATTTTATTAAAAATGCCATCGAATGGCCCTAGCGGAAAGACACTCGAGCTAGCGACGAAGACTCGAAATCTTACGAAGATGGATGCGAACATTTCTTTCTTGAATGTAACAACCAAAACAAATATAGTACCCGCAATGCATGTAATAATTTAGTAGACATGGAGTTTTGCGCTTCACTTGATCATATTTGGTGTTTCTAACGAACTCTCTTAGCCCCAGCAAGAATACGAATGGATGATGGTACATAGGTTCTTTCATGAATCCCATTAAGGAGAAACAATCAATAGAAAAAATATAAGATTATGGATTTGCTTACCATTTGCAAATCGTCAAACGGGCTTCTCCAACGATATAGCCAACGATGAAATCCTAGTTTTGTTGTTAATAAAATGATATTCTGCACTGTCTCTGAAAAAAAAAAAAAACCAGACATGGCAAACAACAGAAACATTCATCATTTCGAATTATTAATGCGCTATATATGAGGATCGAAATGGTCTATGAAAGAAAAAAAAAAAAAAAGAAAGGAAAAAGAAATAAAAAACCCAAAAAGTTATTAGCATCGATCGCTGTTGGCTCTCCGACTTCTCCTCTTCTTCCTTTGCACTTCATCGTTAGTTAATCCATCTGCTTCAGCGTAGCCTCTGCAAGAGAGAGGATGGATATACGATATATATATGTCCATCTAATATTTAAATTGCTTAAAAAAATTTTGCGCCTTCCAATAGAAGAATGAAGCAGCGCATCTCAGTCATCTCTTTGGTGAGGTTCCCCATTCTGTGTTTATTAAATTTTACGAAGCGCACAGAAGAAAGCCAATCAATCGGCGATCGCCTCACCTCTTCCCCCTTCAACAGTAGAACATTACTCGCTTGACACCGCCGCCGGCGCACTAGATGTTGAAAAATGGTGTTGAGTGGGTTGGCCACCAACCCACTTCACCTAACATGATAATAATATTTAATTATAATATTATTATATTGTTATTAGATAGGCTTTTGCCTATAAATAGCATAGCTTAGATGCGATAGAAAACACACCAAAGAAAGAAAAGAATAGAGAGGGAGAAAGAAAGAAAAGAAAAAAAAATAGAGGGTTTGTTCGGTATTTGCTCCAACTATAAAGAGAGATAGTGTGTGTTTTCTCCTTTATAGATTGAGAGGTTGTAACCCCTGTTTTTACCCCAGTAATAAATTTCTACCTCGCCCGTGGTTTTTTACCCCAAGTTAAAAAGGGGTTTTCCACGTAAATTCCCGTGTTCCATTTATCCTCACAGTCATTTCCAATTTATCTCCCACTTGAAGATTTGATTGATACCCAATCAGATCTTCACACCATTCTTCTATCTCGCCTTTTGCATGTTACTTTTGTTCGATCAATCCGCATGAGGATCGGCACCACACAAACTTGTCCAGAGTAATTGCCTTCGTCATGTAGTCTGCCAGATTATCCGCAGTGTGAACTTTTTGCATGTCAACAGTCCCCGCTTCCACTTGTTCACGAACAAAGTGGTATTGGACCCGGATGTGTTTGGTTCTTGAATGATATGCTGGATTCCTTGCAAGATGCAACGCACTCTGGCTATCACAATAGAGAACAATATTCTCTTGTTTGTGGCCGATTTCTTCCAGCAACATCTTCAACCATATTGCCTCTTTACTGGCCTGCGTAGCTGCGACATATTCTGCTTCCGTTGTTGACGTTACAACAATGGACTGCAGTTTTGAAACCCAGCTTACAGCACCGCCAGCAAGATTAAACACATATCCGGTTGTGGATCTGCTTTTATCAAGTTCACCTGCATAATCTGCATCAACAAAACCATGGACAGTAAAATCTGTACCTCCGTAACATAAGGCAAGATCAGAGGTTCCCTTGATGTATCTGAGAATCCTCTTCACAGCACTCCAGTGCTCCCGGCCAGGATTGGACATGTATCGGCTAACAACTCCCACTGCATGGGCAATGTCTGGTCTGGTACAGATCATTGCGAACATTAGACTTCCTACCGCCGATGCATATGGCATTCGAGACATCTCTATCCTCTCGTCTTCATCAGTAGGACACATCTCAGAGGATAACTTGAAATTAGTAGCAAGAGGGGTAGATATTGGCTTACTGTCTTGCATGTTGAACCTCCGCAAGATTTTCTTCAAATAATTCTTTTGGGAAAGCCAAATCTTCCGCTTGCTTCTGTCTCGAGATATTTGCACACCAAGGATTTTGTTTGCTGGCCCCAAGTCCTTCATTTCGAATTCACTAGCCAGTTGAGTCTTTAAGTCGGCGATACGACCTTTGTTGGGTCCTGCCACCAGCATATCGTCGACGTACAACAGCAACATGATGAAATCGTCATCGCCAAATCTCTTGAAATATGCACAAGGATCTGAATATAGCCTGTTGTAGCCAAGACTCATTATGAAGGAGTCAAATCTCTTATACCAGCATCGAGGTGCTTGTTTGAGACCGTAAAGAGATTTGATCAATTTGCAAACCAAATCTTCTTTTCCTTGTTCCTCGAAACCTTCTGGTTGAAGCATATATATTTCTTCATCGAGGTCACCATGGAGAAAGGCCGTCTTTACATCCAGCTGCTCAAGATGCAAGTCGAATGTAGCACACATTGACAAGACCACCCTGACTGTTGTAAGTCGTACCACCGGTGAGAAAATTTCGTTGAAGTCAATCCCTTCTTTCTGAGCATATCCTTTTACAACAAGTCTAGCACGGTAACGCTCTACCTGGTCATCACCATTCCGCTTGATTTTGTACACCCATTTGTTGCCAATGGGTTTCCTTCCTTGCGGCAATGGCACCAACTCCCATGTCTTATTTTTATAGAGAGCTTCAATTTCCTCTTGCATCGCTGAAATCCACAGACTCGCATCTGAATTATTCAGTGCTTCTTGGAAAGTGGTTGGCTCTCCATCCTCCGTTAGAAAACAGTATGCAAGATTGCTCTCTATCTCATAATCTGAGTGCCAACTTGGCGGCCTACGTTCGCGTGATGACCGCCAGAGATCCGGTACTTCAGATTCGACTGGGTTGAGCTCTTCGTGCGCCGGTTCAGCTTCAGAAGAATTATATTGCCCCAATTTTCGTTTCATCGGTGTCGTCTTTGTGATGCCTTTTGAACTGCTATCATTTTCGACTTGCTCCCCATCGCTATCTTCTAGGAAGATAACATCTCTGCTGATAATCACTTTGTGGTCAGTGAGATCCCACAAGCGATACCCCTTTACTCCATCAGCGTACCCCAAGAATAGACATTTCCTGGACTTTGGATCCAACTTTGTCGTTTCTTGGTTGTGATACATCGCGTACGTTGAACTTCCAAATATATGGAGGTTTGAATAGTCTGCAGGTGCACCAGTCCACATTTCCATCGGTGTCCGCATCTCTATAGCAGTAGATGGGGCCCGATTCACCACATAACAGGCAGTACAGACCGCTTCCGCCCAGAATTTCTTTTCCAGGCCCGCAGTTCTCAACATAGCCCTTGTTCTTTCCAACAGGGTCCTATTCAACCGCTCTGCCACTCCATTTTGTTGTGGAGTGTACGCCGTGGTGAACTGTCTTCTGATGCCCGCAGCTTTGCAGAATTCAGTGAATTCTTTGCCAGTATATTCCCCTCCATTATCTGACCGGAGACACTTGATTTTTCTGCCGGTTTCAAGTTCAACTCGCGCCTTGTATGTTTTGAAGATAGGAAACACTTCGTCCTTCTTCTTGATTGGATACACCCAGCATCTCCTGGAGTAGTCGTCTATCAATGATACGAAGTAGTTGGCTCCTCCCAGGGATGAAACCGGTGCTTGCCATACGTCAGAGTGGATCAATTCTAGAATTTCTTTGCTTCTCGAATTTGAAGTGGAGAACTTCAGGCGATGCTGCTTGCTCACAATACAATGCTCACAGAATGGTAGCGTCACCGTCGTGAGACCAGGAAGTAGATTCTTTTGCGCAAGAATTTTCATGCCTTGTTCAGACATATGACCAAGTTTCTTGTGCCAAGTCATTGTAGCCTTTTCATTTGAACTTGTCGTAGCAACAGATGCTTGCCCTTCTTGCAGAGTCTCTCCCTTCAGCTTGTATAGATTTGCAGCTATCTTTTCGCCCTTCATCACCACCAGTGCTCCTTTGAAGACCTTCATGATTTTATTCTCCAATTCAATTTTGAAACCAAGATCATCCAGTTGCCCCACGGACAACAGATTTTTCTTCAAGCCCTCCACATGTCGGACAGCATGGATGGTACGCACAGTGCCATCGTACATCTTTATTTGAATCGTACCGACCCCGACAATCTTCAGCGCTTGGTCATTGCAGCTGTAGACATACCCTCCAAAGGTTGGCTCGTATTGATGAAACCATTCCCTTCGATAGGTCATGTGGAAAGTAGCTGCTGAATCCATGAGCCACACGTCGTTGAATCTTCCATTTTCAGCGATAGTGGTTGCGGCTTCACACACCAAGGCAATTCCATCGTCGGTAGTGTTGGCGGCGTTTCCTTGGGCATTGGAATTTTTATTTAAAGCCCAACAATCTTTCTTCAGATGACCTTTCTTGCCACAGTGGTAACACTTTATTGCCTTCTTATTTTTCATAACAAGGCTTTGCCGTTTTTGACTCCCACTTGGACCAGACTCTCCGGGTCTTGTTCGTTTTCGGCTTACATTTGGACCGCGTGCTCCCGATCTCGCCCTCGTCACCATCAACGCTTCCGCCTGTTGGGACATTGTCAACTTGTCTTCTTTGTTATTGCGTCGACTTTCTTCTTCGAGAACCGCAGCTGCAATATTGTCGAAGATAAGTTTCCCCGCAGCTTGGTTGTTGCTCAGATTGATGACGAGTTGATCATAGGAGTCTGGCAGGCTTTGCAGTAGAAGCTCAGCACGTTCACTTGGCTCTATTTTGTAGTCCAAGTCTTTAAGTTGAGAGAATAGAGTATTCAACTTGTTGATGTGCTCGGTCATTGAAGAAGATTCTTCCATTCGTAGATGATATAATTTTCTTTTCAGAAAAATTCGGCTGTGGAGTGACTTGACTTGATACAGCTTCTCTAGATGATCCCAGATTTCTTTCGCACTAGCTTTCTCTTCAACGCTTGATAATATGTCATCTGCTAATGCTAGATGAATATTGGCGATGGCCCTCCCGTCCATTTTCCTCCAGTTGGCATCACTTGTAATAGTTGTTGGTCTGCCAGTGATCGCCTCCAGACAATTTTCTTTGAGTAAAATTGCCTTTATCCTCATTTTCCACAGTGAGTAGTTTTTCCCGTTGAATTTCTCAATTTCATTTTTAGCTGCCATTTTTTTTCCCACGTCGCTATCGTCGGAGAAATTCAACAGTCCAGTCAAATAGTACTGATCAGATAATTTGCAGAAAGGGTAGCGACCAGCTTTCAAGACAAAATTACCCTTCTAAGTAAATTCCCAGATGAGATCTGGTGGGGTCACTATGTGTCCCGCTTGGCACCAGCCACCTAGACAGAACTTACTTACACAGTCTATTACCACGACTTGCCAAAAAACTCTTCCGTAACGATAAACCTTTTCGATATCCTTTCTGATGTGGAAGATCAGACAAAGCTGCAACCACAGAGCATAATTGGAATATCAATCAGGGCTGGCTCTGATACCACTTGTTGCGAAATGGACAGCGTAACGAAATTGGAAATGACTGTGAGGATAAATGGAACACGGGAATTTACGTGGAAAACCCCTTTTTAACTTGGGGTAAAAAACCACGGGCGAGGTAGAAATTTATTACTGGGGTAAAAACAGGGGTTACAACCTCTCAATCTATAAAGGAGAAAACACACACTATCTCTCTTATAGTTGGAGCAAATACCGAACAAACCCTCTATTTTTTTTTTCTTTTCTTTCTTTCTCCCTCTCTATTCTTTTCTTTCTTTGGTGTGTTTTCTATCGCATCTAAGCTATGCTATTTATAGGCAAAAGCCTATCTAATAACAATATAATAATATTATAATTAAATATTATTATCATGTTAGGTGAAGTGGGTTGGTGGCCAACCCACTCAACACCATTTTTCAACACTAGAATCGTCAGGATTCTTCTCCCTCCCTCGACTGACAATCATAGATCCACCATCAGAATCCTCGTGCTCCATGTTAAATCGAGCACGAAAAGCAGCTAAATGTGCGTAAGAATTGAAGCACGTAATTAATGGTAAAATATATCAGATGTTGCGATGATAAATGGTGTCTAAAGTAAGTCGATACCTATGGAAATTGGAAACCTAGCGCATACCTAGCGCGTACCTGTGCAAAGAAAGAAAGGAAACCGAGCAAATCGACACTCGGGCCAAAACAGAGCATACAAATTACGATGATGGCAAAGAAGGTTCTAGAAGCTTACGTGTTAGCAGAGATCTCTTACATCAGGGCCTGGAGGTGGAGGTTATCCGCTGAAAAATTGTTTTCATCCCATATAACGTAGACAGAAAAAGGGGATTTCCTCTTCTTTGACATGACAGGATAAACATTTTACGTTTGTTTTTTTGGTTTTGTGCGCAATATTTGAGAAAACATCTCTCTTTAAATATGTATACTATTAAATAATTGGTTTTAACAGGATATAATCTGCCACAATTTGGTGTGTAACTTATTTGTAAATTAGTCTCTCATTTATAATTTAATTAATTAAGTATGTTCATATCGATATGCCTCTACAACTAAATTTCTTTTTATATTTTTAAAATTTATATTTCATCTTAAACACTAAAAATTATAAATTTCAAAATTTAAAATAATTTCAATATAATTATATTTTAAGGACACACATCGGGCATGCAAAAGAGTACTAGTATTAATAAATGGATGAAGTTTGAAATTGATTGATTAGTTTTTTTTTGCATTCTCAACCACTAAAGTAACGAAATATATAAATAAACATCTCACCGTTTTGTATTTTTCGACGTCGTCTTGGCCATCCTCATACTCAACCGAACGATCCAACGCTGATTTGAACACTGCTAGAAACTAAACACGGTAAACGTGACACAATCTCGATATCGTCCGAGTTACTATCATCTTATGAATTAATCAATTAGAAGTAACTAGATTAATAGCCGACATGATTCTTGACACGACCTTCGCATCCATCATTAATTCTCTATGAATAGAGAAGGTGGAAATTTTTAGTATACAATATAACGAAGTTAACCATCTATTTAAAATAACAATCAAAACCATATATCTTAGTTTCATAGAGCAAGAGACTGGACCAACCCAATACTAATTACAATTAATTCGTCCATTAAGAATTAACGATGTGGGCTTAAAAATTTTTGAACATAAGGGGGTTAAAGAAAGGCGTATCGTCGCCCGCCGCCACCATCCGAACAGTCATATGACGGAATATATATAAAAAAAGACTCACCTATTCTGAATTTCCAGCATCATCTTCGCCGTCATGCTCAATAGAAACTTTCTGATGTTGATTTGAACTCAACCAATTCCGATTCTCATCAACGTCATTTCACGACCTTCTCCTTTGATCTATATCGCCTTTAGACAGCATAAATTCTTCTTCATAACTCTTATCCTTCAATTTAGCCTCCTTCGTTTACCATTCCAATCCCTATACCACGATGTGGATCTTATAAGGCACATGAATGAATTAAATGATACCTGGATTGATAGCCGACATGATTCGTGATACGAACTTGGCCTCGCTACGAAAGGCGATGTTGTTCCTATTTTTCGTAGGGTTTGGTGTACTAAGAATGATAATAAGCATCTCTTTATAATGGTAAGTGTAGATATTAACTTTGTAAAACGAGAGACGGAACCGGCCCAACAATATAATGATTATTAGCCCGCCCAATATAACATAATGAATGGGCTTTTTTAAAATTTAGCAGTTGATCGAATGTTAGGTTTATTGCATTCTTATTGTTAAAAAAACAGCAGATTCGACACTGTCGTCGCGATTTCCAACATCATCTTGGCCGTCACAATTAGCTAAATCAATCAAAAGTTATGCTTACCTCTGCGAAAAATAAAAGATGGTACAAATGAGGTAATCAATCGTATTTCCACATTTGAGTTATTCTCGTGGTGCGAATTTCTCAAGCCCACGAATGAATTAAGGGTTATCAATTCAGGCCCCGTCAGAAGTTTAATTTAAGATCCGGCCACTGTCAGAAAAAAACTTTAGTTTAAAGGACCCTTTTTTTTTAAAATTTCAGAGGTAAGGAACTAACTAAAAAAGGTGGTATAAAGTTATATGAACTGGTATAAGATGATCGTTTTGTGTTACAAACTTTCAACATATTATTATTTTAGAACAATGAAGTGGTACAACATAAATGAACTGGTATCAGATGATCCTTAACTGGTACCGGATGAGCGTTTTGTATTACAAAATTTCGAAATATTGTTATTTCACAGCAATGAAGTGGTACTGTAGAAATTGAGGCTTAAAACTAAAATTTTTCATGATAGTGACTGAATCCTAAATGAAGACTATGACAAGGGCCTGAATGAAAATTGCCCCGTGAATTAAGCGATTATAATTACCTATATTTAAGCCAGACACGCCATTCGCCTATTTCACTATACAAAAGGAGAATGGAGGTGATGTCCAGTTACGTCACTAGGACCCACTGGAAGTTTTTTTTATTTTATATATGGTGAATTTTACAATAAAATTAAATAAAATTACGTACGAGTGAAAATTTTTGAAAATAGTAGGTATAAGGTTCAATTAGATTTTCCTTACCATTTGTAACGGGCTTCTTCACTGTCAGACAATTATGAAGGAAAGGAAAGTCTCAGCATTGTTGTTGGTAAAATGAAGTGTAACATAAGTTAATCAATGATATTCTGCGCTGCTTTGTCTCTAATAAAAACCAGACATGGCAGATACTATCAGAAGCATTCATAATATAATTAATCATAGACGGACAGTAAAAGCCAACCAAAAACATGTCGGGAAACATTATCAAATAATCAATAAAAAAATATATAAGATTATGGATTTGCTTACCATTTGCAAATCCTCAAACGGGTTCTTCAACGATATAGCCAACGATGAAATCCTAGTGTTGTTGTTAATAAAATGATATTCTGCACTGTCTCTGAAAAAAAAAAAAAAAAAAAAAAAAAACCAGACATGGCAAACATCAGAAGCATTCATCATTTCGATAAGATCATAAATTAAAATCCAACCAAAAAAATATATCAGAAAACACTATCAAATTAAAAACTTGAAAACGAGCGCCCACACACCCCATAAAATTATTAATGCGCAAATTATTCGGATCGAAATGGTTTATGAAAGAAAAAGAAGGAAGGAAAAGAAATAAAAACCCAAAACTTATTAGCATCGATCGCTGTTGGCTCTCCGACTTCTCCTCTTCTTCCTTGCACTTCATCGTTAGTTAACCCGTCTGCTTCAGCGTAGCCTCTGCAAGAGAGAGTAAGGATGGATATATTATTTAGAATTATATATATATATATATGTCCATCAAATATTTAAATTGCTTAGTACTTTTTTGCGCCTCCATTAGAAGAATGAAGATGCGCATCCTCATCTCTTCGGTTTTGTTCCCCAGTTTGTCTTTATTCACTTTCACATTAGCGCTTACGACGGATCTAACGTAAGAAAAATGGAATTTCCTCTTTGATGCGAAGGATAAAAAATTTATGTTTTTTTTTACTGGTTTTGTGCTCCATGAATATATGAAAAACATATTTCTCTTTAGATATATTAATAAATGGATAGATTTGGAAATTGATATTGGATTAGGTTTTTTTTTTTTTGCCTTCTACACCACTAAACTAACGAAATAGATGAATAAACAGCTCACCGCTTTTGTATTTTTCGACGTCATCTTGGCCGTCCTCATACTCAACCGAATTGATCCAACGCTGAGTTGAACTCTATTATTAGAAATTAAAACGGTAATAGTGACATAATCTCGATCATCTCCAAGTTATTATGTATGAATTAAACAATTAATTAACTAGATTAATAGTTGACATGATTCTTGACACAATCTTCACATCATAAGTTCTCTACGAATAGAGATGGAGGGTGTTTTTAGTGTACAATAGAACGAAGTTAACCATCTAATAACATTAACATAACAATCAAAACCCTGTATATTAATTTCATAAAGCAAGGGACTGGACCGGCCCAATACTAATTATAATTATTCCGTCCATTAAGAATTAACGATGTGGGCTTAAAAATTTTTGAACATGAGGTTTATTGTATTCTAGGGTTAAAGAAAGGTGTATCGTCGCCCGCCGCCACGATCCGGAAAGTCATACGACGGAATATAAATAATAAAAGACTCACCGATTTGGATTTCCAGCACCATCTTCGCACTCAATAGAAACATTCTGAGGTTGATTTGTTCACGACCTTCTCCCTCTGATCTATGTCGCCTTTCGACATCATAAATTTTTCTTCATGACTCTTTTCCCTTCAATTTTAGCCTCCCTTCATCATGATTCGTGATATGGTTTGGCCTCGCTACGAAAGGCGATGCAGTTCCTGTATTTTGTTTATTCTGAATATATCATAACTAATTAATCGTTACTTATACTTTAAAATAATTTCACTTCATTTTGTTATTCTTTTATTTATTATAATTATATCCGTACGAATAAATTTTCCTTTTATATATATTTTAAAATAATATTTCATCAACATTATAAAACTGGAAATTTAAAACATAACTAAATTTTTAGAACACGTAGAGTGTGCAGGAACAACTAAAATTAGTCATCCTGAATTAATCATAAATTTAATTTATTAAACGTGAAAACCTAAAGCTGTATTGGCTCTGTTATTCGGCAAAAATACATTCCTTAGAGAGAAAAAGTTAATATACTTCGGAACCTATTGTGAAAACGGCCACATTAGATTTGCAATTTACTCATCTGTCAAGCGTGTGCGTGCGAATTGATCCAAAGAACAATGATCTTGAAAAGAGGTCGAATTAGAAAAATAAAAAAATGAAAACCTGATTTCTACGACCCAAACTTTGGCTACTACACAGGCCAACCAAAGATTATTTTATTAATCGGGTTTATAATTCTCTCTACTACTCTTATCTTTTACAGCTCTCAATAATCGGCAGAAAGTTATAAGCTCACGAACCGTTCTACTTGAACCGGCTTACTGACAATCTCAAAATTATGAAGTCAGCCTAACAAAATTAATAAAAATAACTGGCGAGCTTTCGAAGTAAAGTAAGTAGTGATTAAACGTGTGCATGAACTCAACAATACTCATCTTTCACCCCCGGGCCCCATTCGCAAGCTCAATCTCGTTAAAAATATTTAACAATTCCTAAAATAGCATAAGTGATTATTTAGGTAAACAGATAAAAAACATCACAAACTTGATGATTCATTCTCGGTCTTACACGTACATGAAAGACGGATAAACAAAAGATGTGTGAGTTTTGGCTACTACGTAGCAAATTTAAACTCCTCTCCTCGCGCCAGGAAAAATACAAGCATACTAAAAGGATACTTCTAAGAGAGCGTAATAAACTGAAATTTGTGCTTCAAACAATAATAATAGTAGCAATAGTAATGACTTGATACCCTTACTACAGAGAATCAAACGACCCACTCTTCAACCGCTCCATACGAGCTTGAAGGCCCGTTAACGCCTTCTCATCCATCGGAAGGATTCCACTTTGCACATTATTATTGTTACCCAAACTGTAATTTACCGAATCGGAAGTATGTTCACCATTTCCGTTTACTTGTTGTAACATTGTTCGGCTTCTCAACTCTTGCGAAGAAGATGCTAATTGCATGCTTTTCATGCGTTCCCTAATCGCATCCAATGTTCCATTTGTAACTGCAGAATAAGACATAAATGAGCGCCCACATTATGTGTTTGTTTCCAATGGATTTCAAATGAACCCCTATTTCTCCCAATAAATCAAAACTTATTAATCCAAACATAATCTAAATAAAATGATTAGAATTTGGTTTTACCAGATGGTAGCCTATCGCTTCTTGGCTCCTCTGCTGAATGATCAATAGTTGAAACTCTTGGAGAGATTTCATTCGTAGGTCGATCATCTTGGGAATAAGACGGTGGTAAAACGAAGTTCGTGGGTTCGGGTCGTGCGATTGGGTTTCGCGAGTCGTTCACCGGGCTAGTATTATTTATGGGGGAAATAGAACCATATTTGGAAGAAGAGTTGAGAGCCAAAGGTGGAGGGGTAGATAAGGGCACGCTTGAAGGAGTTCGACCAGCTGCAGCATTTCTCTCCATCTGTGTCAGAAGAATGCCTTCAGCTATCTATACTTTATATGAAACAGACGTAAAAAGCATATATTCAAAAATAGACTCAAACCTGGGCTAAACCATCTCTGATGTATGTTCGGAAAGCTTCACTAGCATTATGTAGCTGGGCAAATATATCAACCTGACATCATTTTGGAAAAGGCAAGTTGGTTTTTGAGATATATATATATATTACTGGAACATTCACAAACCATTTTGATGAGTACCGTGACTATTAGCCTCTAAAAGTAAAAAGTAATGAACCAATTTACCTGAGGATACAACTGTGTTATGCGATATAGTTCGTATAGGCCAATTGAGCACGTTTGCTTGTCCCCAATCTTTTTAAAAATTGCTGCCAGCTCTTGCTGTCCAGGGAAAAAGCACGTGGAGTTAGTTCAAGGAAATATGAAAGAAAGGACAATAATTATAAATTAAACGTAAGTTTTTTTTATGAACCTTCAGTTGAGCATCGGCAGAGTGGGTAGTTGCAGTAGGCGGAGGGTTATTCACATTCGTCTCGCTCCACTGAGTTTGCGCAACGGGCACAGATGGTGTCAACATTCTTGCAGCTGCCAAAGTCTGCTTTGTTTGTAGGAAAACTTTTCATGAGTTTGCAAGTTAACCATGGTTAAAAAGAACCAAATAAACAACAATGTGTCTGGTGTCTATCTTATCTAACCTGTAGATTAAGGTCAATGTAGGCAAGAATTATAGGCTGTGGTTGCATGTCTATTGGAACCAAAGAGAGATGGCCCTTAATGGCAGTTCCGCGGAGTTTGACAAGCTCGTGCAGAACAGTTTTAACCATCCTTAGTGGTTTGTCATCAGCACCCGCTCTTCAGTACTCAAGAATATCAGAAAGGCCACAAGTGGTAGCAGAGTACAGAAACAAGGCAAATACGTAGAAAAACAAGAATTATGTACTTAGTGTACCTTTTTCGAATTTCATCCATTCCTAAATCTTGAAGATATATATGGATACTTTGAAGAATGCGATCAAGCTCAACTTCATATATTGTATTTTGCAGGACCTATAATACGAAAAATGCTTGCATGGACCCTATGCCATCAAGAATGAAGAGAAAAGTAAGAATAAACAAATCAGCATACTGTACCTTGGTAAGTTTAATTAGACATTTCACCACCAGATCTGAAAATTTCTGATTTCGAACGATAACGGACTCATTCACAGCTGGAGCTGGCCATCTTGACTGATCGAGAGGTCGCAAGAGATTTATCAGCACGACAAACGAGGATGTCCGATCGGCATTATCCTGAAATTAGAACAGTGTCAGGGCCAGTAGCAACAGCAAGAATATGTTATATCGACGTGTTCACTAAAAGATATATTCAGAGATCGTTACCAGAATCTTTAACATAAGAACATTTAGTGCTCTCAAAAGCTGGCTGCCATCGTCCATCTGTGGGACTCTTTCATCCAAAAGCCACAGCAGTAGTTCCGTAATGAGGCTATCTAGGGTGGTTTGCTTGACTGCATGAGCAAGTTTCTTGTTCTGAAAAGTCTGCGAGTAACCGTGTTCAATATTAAGGCTATGTCATATTAAGACAAATTCTGACAATGCAGGCAAAAGATGGGAAGGGAAAATCCATCATTACCTGCATTAAGGTATTCAGTACATATTTACAGGATCTCGACGATGCTCCAGCTAGACTAAAATCAAAAGTCTTTGCCACCTGCAAAAATGGGAAAAAAAAAAAAAAAAAACAAAAACATCTGTAAGAATTCTAATATATAAAAATAAAATAATTATAAGAGGGGAAAACGTGATTAATTTGCCTTATTTGCTAGACATGAAACAAGCCTATCAGCATCTTTCAGTATTTCATCTGTTGTGCCACTACATTCGGGATCAGCTGTAGCCTGCGTCAACTCATAGCACACGACTTTCATCCCCTCAACAGACTGATAACAAGGATACCCATTTATTAGTAAAAGGCATGCCTATATAAATGCCTACTAAAACCAGAAAAAGGAAGAAAAGAGAAAAAGAAATACACAAAGCTGTTGCTTCATACAAGGCAATTCAGTTTCATTGCATACCCCTTCTACAACCAAGTCAGACTACCACATCAGTATGAACTTTGGACATATGGTTTATACCTGCTCAGGAGTTCCATATGCTATTATATCCAAAGCTTCATTCCAGTTTGTGGGGCCGACAACGGAATATGCTTGAGGTACCGAAATTCTATCCATGAGAACTTCGGAATGACCGTGGTTCTCCCTACATTAAAGAACAAAACAAATCATGTCAATATAAAAAGATAACTATGACCATGTTAAAAAATATTTGAACTAAGAAAAGCACACAACTGAAAGCTTTGGTATGCTTATACAGTGCGATTTTTGCTAAGGTACCTGTTAAAGGTTGGCACAATAATAGACCTTGAAAGTTCACCACTTTGCTCAGCCAAATCAGATCTGCAGATCACATAATTTAAGTTACCAAAAAGAAAATAAATAGGTAATTCGTTTCTACATTTTACTCCAGGACATACGACAAACACGACCAACTTAGTTTGAGACGGTTAGGGTCTGAACAGAAAAGTGAAACTACCAATAGTCTTAGCTTCAACTGAAAATTATTTGCAAACATAGCGATAAAAACTGCTGAAAAACTAGGCTGGGACAAGGTCCTAATATTGAACACAAAAAAGCAAGGTACCCGTTATCCCTCACTGAACGCCTTAAAGCAGCTCGAGTTTCACCTGGTCTTCCTTCCTTCCGCTTTTCCATCTCGCGAGCCTGAAAGTTGCACATGGATTTTATCATTGCAATGCCAAAAGTTGTTACGCATTAGAGTTTTGTTCTAAAACTAAATGGTAGTAAGGAGAGTAGTAACATAACATTCGGAAGACTCCCAGATCCGTACGTGCACGTGTGGCATGATTAATAGAAAAACTAACACATGAAATTGGGTGAGTTACACGTGAGATAGCATAGAGATTGAGCATCTTTGATATGTCATCAAATTTGACAGTTTCATCCTAAAAGTTAGTAGATGGAGCAGCAGCTTTCATCAGTATTCCTGATGGTATTAGGAGTAGCCTCTTTCATCAATATTTTTAGGTCGGTAGATAAAATATTTCCAATATGAGGAAGCATTTTCAACATAAGTCACCTGAAAAATAAAAAGAGAATACTAACCTTCCATTTGAATCTATCATCTAGCATACTTCTTTGTGCCTCGGTAAGCTTTCCAACATATCTCCAAATGTCATCACCTAAACCACAAATTATTCATGTCAATCACGCAAGAAATTGATTTGCTGCATTAATCTCTTTTTTAAATTTCTAAAACAGATCATCTTCCAAGTCGAAGGGTTTGATAAGAACTCAATTATATTGTTGAGTAGTAGAGACAAACTCACCAAGAATCTTATATCCATTAGCCAAAGCATTTAAAGCAGCTTTTCTAGTATCGCCGTCTCTTTCAGCAGTCAAGCTTGCAACAACTTGCAAGTATTTTAGTTGGCCACTAATCTGGTAGCAATAAAAAGAAATTGAAGTCCGAATCATATTAAGATCAAATGTAGTTATCATAAGCTATGATAAAGTAATCATCATCACGTTACCTCTGCACCATGGTTATCCAATAAAAATCCCACTAGATCGGCACATTCTATCCTTGTTCTATTGTTTCTAGAGCGCAAGCCCTCCAAAATGAAAGGAAAAGCTTTTGCAGCCGAATACGTGAAGATTATTTGCTTCATAAGCTCCCGCATTTTTTCGCGAACTTTCTCAATGTTATGCCCTGACTGCAAAATAAACAATCGATGGCTGATAAAGCAAAAAGCTTACTGATGAATATCATTAACAGAAGGAATATCAAAATAGGAATATCACCTTCTCAACCAAACAAGGAATGAAAATGGCAGCTTCTGTTTCATTCATAGTGTAACCCTCGTTCCTCAATGTGCCAAAAAGCTCCGGAAGAAATTCCAGTACCTTATTAGTGTTTATGAAAACCTCTAATTAGTTTCTATGCAACAACGGAAACAAAGGCCTAAAAATCAGTATTAAGCTATCAATTTAAAAATCCATCCAGCTGTATTCATTCAACCGGTCAACTAATTAGATAGAAAAAAATATTATCGGCTTATGTACCTTTAATAAACATGATGTATTAGATTCACAGAATCTCAAGACAAACCACTTCAAAAGTATATCAAGGACTTCAATTAATTCCTTGGCAATGGTTGGAAGAGCCTGATCAAGAATGCATGGTCAGATAGATCCCATCCCACTAACATGCCATTCCAAAGAATTCTACAACCAACCTTATGCAGCATCTCAATCCCATCAACTTGCTTCTTAAAGTCTGAACTTAACAGCCTGAGATGCAAATCCTCTCTAAAGTACTTTATCACGTCATTCTGTTGAGACAAAAAAAACGAAACAAAACATTTTCGCTAACTCCATGAAAACAGAAACTAGTTGCTGTTAAAATGCCACGAAGTGAATCCACAGAGATGCTGGGATCTCGAATTAAGCCTTTAGGATGAAAACTGAACTGTCTCACAACTGATCAAAAACTAAAATATCTTGACTTGAGAAAAAGCATGCATTCTCAAGCAGACAAATATGCCATTCCGTCCACTAGACAGGCCAACGGCTAAGACAATAGCTATTTTCACTAATCATTTTGGACTCCAGATAGGGAGGTGTGGATAAAAAATAGTTACAGGACAATTTGAAGATAAGGTAAAAGGAAAAAAAAAAAAAAAAAAAAAGGCAGGGAAAACCTCAAGATCTTGAATTTGTTCTAAACGCAGTTCTTCAAACTTAAATCTCCTTACAAACATTCTCTCTCTTTCCTCCTGTAGAATACCATCACTTAAAAATTATAAAGCATACAGGAACAAGTCAAAATTAATAAACAATTGCGTCATTTTAATAAGGCATTAGTCAAGTGTAACATAATCATTATCGAACCTTGTTTGAATCCTTCACATTGAGTAAAGCTTGCGACTGGATGTTCATGTCTTGAAAAGACACGATCGACTCTTGCCGTGAGCCCCTTGCAGGAGCAGCTCTCTACATTACAAGATAGATGAATAAAAGCCAACACCATGATGGAAACCAAGCATTTCAACATGCAATGACATACAGAAGGAGCAGCTTTGCTTCCATGCCGTGATGCACCACTGGCTTTTCCCACCCTTGTGCTGCTTTTGGATGCTATTCCCATTGACATTGTTCTCCCAGCTTCAAAATTATCTGCAAGCAAAAGCGTCAATGCTCAAGAAAATATCACCATGGGATGTTTTGGGAGAATGTTCACCTTGAAAAGACCCAGACGACTTCAATCGCTCAACAACAATTGCCAAAGAAGTCCCTTGTATATCTTTCAAGTTTTTGGTCACCTATTATAGAAAGATCCTCCGGCGGTCAAGTAAACTTTTTCAAAAAATAAAAATAAAAAGTTCGCAACAGGTTTGTTAATTACATACCAGTTCCTGTCCACAAACCCTCAAAATTTCACTAAAGCAGGTTTCAGCAGCTTTACGGACATCTGCCGATTTATCCTGGAAAGTAAGGAGAGGTATAATTAAAGACATATGAAATGTGTGCAATTATCACAAACACTTATTTCATGACAGTTTAAACTTTCAGAAAAAACATGCCGCCATTGCTGTTGCAGAAGGTTTTAGAAGGTGGATGGCATCAGGAAAACCAGTCAATCCTGAAAGTTGTTTCGACAACCAGTCAAAAAGATCCTTGCGTCCTTCCGAACCAAGTTTTGCTTCAGTAAGCGCAGTTGTAATGTAAGGAACCTAGAGAAAAAGGAAATACTTCAACTCATCAACTGAGGAGCAAGAAGGACAAGAAATATATATATATATATATATAATATATATATATATATATATATATATATATATATATATATATATATATAGCAACCATGACCATTTTATCAAGATGAACAGCGGCAACCCAAGAGTCTAATGTACTCAAAGTGCATTCTCTCATGTTCTTCTTGTTGTCACTGAGGCATTTCAAAATATCTGACAGAATTCCCTGCATTTAACCCATTTTTATGTAAATGATATGAAAAACTTCCAGCAGGAAATTTAAGTGCAGAAAACATCCCCAACTTAGAATGTCTATCAACAGATGCAAGAACTATGAATAGGCGTACCTTGCTAGACTTCTCAACTGCCTGTCCCATTGCAGATGCAAGAGCACCAATCGTGGATAATGTTGAAATAATTAAATTCTTATTGCTGTCATGAAGCCGGCTTCTTAAGGCACCGAATAACTCGCCTGAAAGCAGGACCAATGGATTATGTGCAAAATCATCATATTTCACCAAATTAGCATGCCAATAACTTACCAGTGCCAGTGGGTTGAATTCGCTTGTTAGCATCTTCCACAATTTTATTCACACTTTCAATTGATTCTAATCGAACCTGGGAGAAACATGTCGCACTTAGTGTTTTTGAATGATATAATTTGAACATCTATCTCTGACCATTCTTTAGCATACCTTCCAGTCTGAACTTTCTAGGCCTTTCAACAACATTGGAGTGATCTTTTCACTAATATCTTCGCGCGGAAGACCATCGACTCCACCAGCCGTTATTGACGATGTAGAATCAGTCACTCTCACAGTTTTTTTCGGGGCTGCAGATGCTCCCTGCACATTGTATCATGTGTGATGAATAGCTGAAGGCCAAATTATGCAGGGCTAATGGGATATGAAGAATAAATGAAACAGTCTCTTGCCTCGAATGGATTTTTTTCATACTCAGCATCCAATGCACTTTGAAGAGCGGGCTTGACGTCCGAGAGGAACCCTTTAATATCTACAGAGGAGGATGATATCAGTACTTTCTGAAGTTTAAACATATGCAAACATGTGGAGTAACTAGTATAACCTGGACCCACAAACTTGTGCAAGACACCAATAACTTTTATGGTAGCGTTTCTCGTTGCAGCAGCACTAGACTGCAGACCAGTTTCCTTACTGAATTCTATTAAATCCTGAAAGATGTATAGGCCTATCATAAAGCTGTTCCTTGAAAATCTTAAGAAAGGAAAAATAAATACTCATCCGCAGGGGATTGAAGCACCTTTAGTTTAATATATCCAATGCCAAAGTCCTCTATCGCGGAAACCATCCACATTAGGCCTTCACTTAGTACTTTGGGATTTTTGTGATTTTTCATTATCGTGTACAGCTGAAAGGTTAACAAAAAGTTAGCCAAAATAAGCTTTCCTTTCTAATGAGAACGAAATTTTCAATTGAGTGGTTTAAAGTTCACTAATAAGCATGAACCAACAGACAACTTCTCTCACTCTCTAAAGAAGGTGAAATGTCTGAAAGATACAGGTTTCTTTCTTTTCCAGCAAACAGCTTAAATTGCCAATACATATAGTGATTAATTAGGAGAGAAACAAATGAGCACAATATATATGTATATATATTTAACAAAAGAAGATACACGTAAAAAGTTATAACAGACATGGAGTATCGTGCAAGTGAATTGAGTTAGCATACTATAATGACTATTTCATAACGCTAGCATTCATTACACAAAAATACAATTGCCTACAAGATAAAAAAGATGTAACATCAAAGTTACTCCAGCTCCACAGCAATATCCTTCGCCATCAATGCGAGAAAAAGGGAAAAGAAAAGCACTTACCCTGTCAAAAATAAATCCAGGACCGACAGCTTCACAGAATGTAGTAAGGCATTTCATCGACTGGGCACGAGTCTTAATGTCAGCGACTCTTTCAGAAATCCCTGTGTCGCGAAAGCCACAATAGTATATGAAAAATGCTAAAATGGTACTGCTAGATGAGGGAATTAATCGTAGCTGTAGAAGAGTAACCAAAGCTAATTACCGAATAAGCAAAGCACGATGCACTTTTTAGGAAACTTCTTGGCGGTAGAGGCTATGTAAGTAATAGTGTCAACAACCTGTTGCTGGACCTGGCCATCAATGAATTAAAGTAATTAAGATGTATGTCAAGAAAAGGTCACATCATCCTAAGACAGGAATGGCCGCAGCATACCTGAACATTTTTTTCATTCCACCCAGGAACAGCGCAAAGTAAACGAATCAAAATTTCAACAGATGCATCAAGCTCAGTTAGTGCCTCCACCTGCTCCTTAAAAGACACAATAGCTGCAACCAAACAATTATGTATAATTCAAATACCTGGTTTTGTTAATACCAAAATCACAATTATCATAAGAAACCATCCAGATGCCATCAGAGGCAATGATAATAAGAAAGTAGGTTTATCTAAAGCATTTTCGCGAGGTAGGATTCAATAAAATTCATCCAAAACACAATATTAAAAAAACCAACTAAGCAAAACATCATCCAACTATGACAAGCATCAATACTATATTCAAAAGAAAGCCTTGAGTTTGGATGTAAATTTTGTCTACTCCACATATAGTTATCAGAATAAGAAAAGCTAATCATATGATTTAGGAAAACGATCACACAGTTAATTAGTAACAATGTGAACCTTCAAGTCTCTCTTTCCATACAGCACTCTTTAGCAGCACAATTGTTTCAGCCTGAATCAAGGATCCTAATCTGCTCTCGATCTCTTCCAAACTCATTTCTGAAGGCTGTACATTAAGTTGGGTCACTTAATAAAAGACAACATCTTGGGTTTTGAGCTTAGGCTTCAAAATTAGATAACAGAAGATGCAAAGTGAAATTTATACCTCAACATCTTCCTCTTCTGCAGCCTTACCAAGTTTTGGCTGTCCTCCTCCACCATCACCTTTCTTGTTTGCGCCCGGTTTCCCAGGGGCAGTTTTCTTCGGAGCAGCTTGCTGCAAAACCAGAATCATAATAAAATTACTTAAGGAGTGATGAACTGGATTTTTATAAATTATTTTAAGCGTAAATTTTCACCAGAATGCAAACAAGAAGATTGCATTGAAAAATTACTCACAGCGGCATGAACAGGCTTCTTTCCACTAAGCATACTAGCTGCTGATCTTCGGACAAAAGATGCCTCAGAAGCCTACAGTAAGAATATTAGAATTGTGAAATCCAACTTCCAATATGAAAGAATGATATCAGGAAAAACTTCAAGAGAACAAATAAACAAGCATTCCTTTTGCATATAAAAGAATGGTCGAATAGATAAGTTCAGATAAAGGGCAAAGCGCGAGAACCATATCCGCCAGTGCCTTACTATAGCACCACCCAGATGCCTGGTCAGCGTGGAAAAGACATCTTCGTTTTGTTTAGTTATTCTTTACGGAGCCAACTAGGTTACTTTTCAGAGAGCAATTGCCCTCTCAATATAAAACCATATACATCATCAGTTATTGAACCCCAAACTTGAAAATTTAATTTGCTACAGCAATGTATATTACAGTAATTACAATTTTTACACAGTTCAATAGATCAGTAAATGCAATAACTATTCACATCACTCATGCATTTAGATAAGGTTACGAGGTTAAAATCAGTGTCGTGCTCGGGGAAATCCAAACACATCTGGGATATGGGTAATATAGAGAGGTAAAGATTACTCCTGAACTAAACTATATATGCTGTTTTTCATGACTATATAGAAATACAAAAGCTGATCAGCGAGATGGGAACCGAAGAGAAAAATTAGTCAATACTAGACCCACTAACCTCGGTGCCGGAACTCTTTCCACCAGAAGGTTGAACACTAACTGCCATAATTACAGTAAATGGGGTTTAGAACCCCATCATCGAAATAGCATACCATCATTGAGTAAATAACAGTAGTCACAAGTAACAATCTAACCCGAGGTCGAAGCACCAGATGGGTCTCCACTTGAACCTGCAATCATTTCAGATAATTTTTTCTTCCTTACATCATCAAGCTTCTCGAGCGACTTTTCCAACGGTCTCATTCCAACCATCTAAGCAAAAACACCAGCAACATAATAAAAAATTGTGCCATCTAAGAATGTATGATAGTTCTTTTACCTTAGCCATAGCTGCCAAAGCTGAGAAAGCTGCATCCCTAACTTCAGGAGTTCCGTCATTAAGGGACTGTATGATATGATTGACAGAATTAGTTTACCGAATGGGAAAGAGACTGCACAACTGTATAGATGAAACTATTAGGGTTACCACAATATTCGAATATTGAGACACTAGCATAGTCATAAGAAACAATTAATCAAATGTATTGTGTTTGATCAAGGACATATGTCACAGAAACTCAGTTATCAGATAAACTTCATTATTAAGATACTTACGAAAAAAAACATAGTCGTGCCGGAATAGTTATATATTACTACAATATCTTACCAAGTGTACCACAAAAAGACCACATATCTAGTTACCTCCATGCAGATAGCAACAAATTCTTTGTGCACTTTAAGTACAACAGCCTTGTTGCTTGTCTCAATGCAATAAGTAACCCAGGTTAACGTCAGGGATCGAACTAAAGGAACTTTATTCTTCACTGCTATCTTAATATCTGGCCAAAAAATGACAAATATATTTTCAGAAGATTTTCTCACTTTAGAGAACCTTTCAGATCACATAAACCAGAAGTCATCTTCCAGTGTATTACACCACACAAAGACAATGTTATCAAGGAAACAGTAAGAAAAAAAATATTGATTGTTGAAAAAGACAAATATTCACAATTGGAATGCGACGAGCACATGGACTTGTCTTGCGGAGAAAGAAGTTAAAGGTAGGGCAGCACAATGAGCAAAGAAAGGATTGGGTACCAAACATAATGTGCACATCAAGAATAGAATGCCCGGGACAAACCAATTGGGGAGGGAATGTATTAACAAGGAAACTAGCCAAAGAAGCTAAAGATATTAGTTACAGTACAACAAAAATAAAGGTCAAAAGGCAAAAGAGATGAAGCATATCAAGGAAATAATTATCCCCTTACCTTCAACAATGTCAGAAAGAGTAAAGCATCCAGATTTGTGCATTGCTTGAAGAGTTTGCACAAGCGCCTCAGTCAAAGTAGGTTTCTTCTCCTTGAGTTTTTCCTACAGCAACAGTCAAAAATGATGTCAACATCAGGATGCACAAACCTATCGTACATTTGAACTTGCTAAACTATTCAACTAAATTTGAAACTATATATTACTGCCGGTAACTGGACGTGTAGGCTTTTCTTGGTCCAACAACTCAATCAAATATTGAAAAGATTACATATAATGAACCACTCAGTTGAGTAACATATGAAGTCGTTGACGAACAGTCCTAGGTTCGTGCGTGGCCCATGAAAGGTATCTTAAGTTCTTACAGCAGCACTACTGGAAGTTGTAAATATTCAATTTATCCAACCTTTCTATTCCAATTCACATACTATGGAAACAAAATAGCAAATATGCCAAGAGTTTATGTCAATGACATCCCTTAACAGACCGAGCTCATGATAGAAGCTACCGATACGAAGAACAAATATAGAACCATCATAGAGTTGTGATTCTAACCAGGAGTACAGGCAATAAGAAACGGGAGCTGCTCGAAAAATTTGTTCGAAGACCCTTAGCGAGATTTCCAAGAGCTTGAATTGCTTCAACTGCAACAGCAATGTTTACATCCGTAATAAGCTGCAATTCAAAAAATACATGAGACGCATGTCATTAGAATGGCAAGATGAAGGCATGTATGTTAATGCAAGAAATAAAAAGATACAGGAAGAATTCAAATTATGACGATCACAAAACGGCACTATCTTAAGAACATGAAAGAAAAAGCACAAGATTTCGCTGAAACCCACTAAGCCGAACGAGAGATCAGACTTGTAAGACATGCTTTAATAGCTAGTACCCGAAACAATTGCAACTAGTTTGAAAACTTATACAAGTGAAGAAAGAAGATAATACTAAACGCCTTATCTTTTTCGCCTTAAAAGAATCCATACCCAATAACAAAACCAAAATAATTAGGCAAGTGAATTAAATCAGAACTTAAACTAACTCCACTAGTTACCTTTTTCAGTATTCGAGATATTTCTGTAAAATCTCCAGCAGCAATCCTCTTAGTGGAAGCAAGTTTGGTTAATTCAGAAACAGCCTCTTTGCGTTCAGACCATTTAGCAGCTTTCTGGAAAAACAATGAACATGAAAACCATCAGAAGCAAGCAAGAATCATCTCCCAGAGAACCTGTAATCACAAATGGCAGCAGAAGGTCCCAGATAAGACAATTAATTGTTTATTGGTTAATTAATGAACACTTACTACGCCTTCCCAAAAGTTCGACTTCTCCAATGGTATCAATATATCGACTGGATCGACAAGTTCATACTCATCTACCTCTTGAGGAACTGAGAGAAATATGTCAGGGTACAAGAGCATAGTGATGAAGTTTGGGGCAACAACAAAAGGTCACCGTAAATGCTACCAAGCTGCATAAAGGATAATAGTTTTCAACTATGATAAAATGTTATCTGAAAAAACACATACTTTCAGCAGTCCTCTCTTCAGATGGTCCGGATCCGGCGGCCTCAGCAATAGCTTCTGCTTCTGGCTCCTTATCCTGCTCAGATCTGATAAATAACAAATATAAATACACATGGAGATTGTCATTATAGAAATACCACAAAAAAGGTACATACATAGTGTTGGCGCAGAAGAATTCCTAAATGAGAAAAGCATCTTACACAATAAGATTAGAGGACAATCATTATTACCAAGTAGAATCAGAATCAGTGGGATCACCTCGACATGTTGTATAAACATGCAAAAATAGTTTAGAAAAAAGAAATGCAAAATAAAGGAAAAAGACCTGACTGCCAAACCCAAACGTAAAAGGTATAAACAATCTAAAGGGTTATTCCAACAACATAATAGAAATCAAAAGATTCACAACCATTGCCATTCAGAATACGCAACAATTTCAGGAAACTACCAGCAAGACTAAAGAATAATTATATAAAGTATCTATAAAAACGGGACTAGAATATTTGGTGCATGGTATAGGACACGAGAGAGAGAGAGAGAGAGAGAGAGAGGAGAGAGAGAGGAGAGAGAGAGAGAGAGTAACCTAATCTTGCGGGTTGGTCTTGCAATTCCAGTGACATTGGCAAGCTCACCCTCCAATTCTTTTTTCTTGATATAATAACACGGGTAAATGTCAAAATCTAATTAAGCACGTGATTCAAAAAACTCATTAACTCACCATGGTATCTCGCATTTTCTCAAATAATATTGATTTCACTGGATCTTTGCCTATCCAACGGCAAAGCTCTAGTGTCAGACCTTTCGAAGAGGCACGGACATTCTGATCTTGATGATCAAATAGTTCAGGAAGCATCTTCAATATTCTTTTTGGCGGGATTATCTTTGACCCAAATTCACTGGTGATGATTCGATTTCAGTAAACTTATCAATGTACAAAAAAAAGGCTTTGGAAAGTTTCTAAAACAAATTATAACCACAATTACTGCACACCTTAAGGCCTGGAACATGACATCTATTGCAGGGACAACTGCTTTGGCAACTTTATTTTTTATTGCCTTTTCCATAGCATCCTGGGAAACAGATACATCTAACTCACTTAAAACCATCACAGTTCACACAACCAATCTAAGAAAAAGTTATCAAGAGCAGTGGCGTATCATGGCATATCATGTTTATAAACAAATAAGTGAGATTTGTACAAGAGAAGTACTGGGAACTCAAAAGAAGATAGCCTTTGCTTGCGGAACGGATCAAAAACAGTGAACTAACTTATCCTATAAAACCCCTTCAGCCTACGTAATTCAAGCGCATGGAATTTCAGGACTCAATAAAAGAGTTTCCACATAATATGGCAAGTAACTCAAAAAACACTGGTCACTACAGAATACCTATGCAAACTGCATTGGAAAGGCTTACTAGTTTTCGTGGATGAACTCGAATAGACCACTCTGGAACTAAGTCACTAGTTTTATGGCAACATAAAACTATTTGCAGCTTCATCTCTAACCATCTAAATTAAGGGCATATGCAACTAGACCTTCAAGCAACCAATCTAAGCCATATTCAGTGATATTCACTATATAAATCCCCAAACTACTGCCCAACATGCACCATAAATATAGTCTTAGTCCATAATAATCAGATTTATGTTGCTTGAATAAAAAAGAAGCATCCTATAACCCCTCCGTACCAGGAAAGCATCCACAGCCTCCAACTCCACCCAAAGCATAAACACTGCCTGTGCCTTCTCCACAGTTTTTTGCCTTCCGGATAGACATTTTGCAACTACTGCATCACACACCTCTTTTGCATATCTACATCAATCCAAAGAGAAGAAACATGTGGAGTCCTACATTTCTCGAATTCAAGCACCAATGTTAAGCCCAAAAAACAGTTTCAGCAGCTATTCACCTGCCAGCTTCAGCATCGGCAGCCTTCAAGTATGCAATCAGTGCATCGAGAGCTTTCTCCTGAACAGGAGCATTTGAATCTGCTACAGTTTTCCGAAAAAATGGACCTACCAACAACAAATTCACATTTTTGCTTTAGAAAAAAAAAAAAGGCATAAAAGCACTAGCAAAATCCAACGGGATCCAAAATGCGCGTTCCACCATACACTCGCCAAAACAGCTATCAATATCAACGTAAAAAATCGGAATTCTACGAACGTCAGATCTATCGCAAATAAAACAGAAATTACAGCCAAAATTCTCACCAAATTCCCGAAGGCGAGGGTCCTTCGGATCTGTAATGGAATCGCAAACGGCTGCCAAATCGATGTTGGCATCGTTCCTGACCTTCCAATTCTTGTGCGCCAATCGTTCATCCCACGGCAATTTCTTCGCCTCCTTCAACAACTTCTCGTCCTCCGACATTTTCCTAAATTATTACACTAAAATGTGAGTTTCGCCTCGGCAAAATCCGTGATGGGAGAGTAACAGGAACGGCGGAGATACGCGATCGCTTAAAAAACTTCGAGCATAAACACCTCAGGGAAGTGCCGGCGATAATATCTCAATCGAGGGTTGTGTTACAGAGACTTCGAAAACTAATCAAAATGTTTTGTTTTGTTTCTTTTCTCTTTTATGCTATAATTGTGACGTATAAATCCCTAATTTTCAAAAAGTAAAAAGAAAAAGAAATTTAAAAAACTGGAGATGTCGCTAGTTTTGAGTTTTACGTTTAGAGGGCTTTCCGCCAACTCCAGCCGCTCGTTGGCGCGTGTCATTCAAAGCCTGACGTTACAAGAAAGAATATTCAAAAGTGGTTTCAAGCGCGTGGGGCTCGTGCGTTGTGGAATTTGAGATTGTGAGCCCCATAGGAGGGAGAAAATGCAAGTGCTTGTTTAAACATCATTTGTTGCAATCAAAGGTTCAAACCGGAATCGCATCGTAAATTTTAATGGTTTAAAATTTAGTAGTTTTACCGATATAAATTGGAACAAAACCAAACTAAAACTGGTGTTCGTAAATATAAAAAATTCTGTTTATGAATATATCAATCAAATAATATATATTGCAGTTACAAAAAGTGTGTCGACAAATAAATTAATTAATTATGGATCAAAATTTGAATAAAAGTAAATTATAGGGATCTAATTAGGGATGTCAATGGTAGGGTATGGGTTGACCCACTTAGACCCGTACCAAACCCAATTAAATATATGGGTACGGACACTATCCAATCTTTGATGGGTCCAATTAATAGGGTATGGTCCAAATCCATTAAATCTAACGGGTAAATGAGTCTTAATTGGGTATTTAACGAATCTTTAACTTTTAACATAAAATTAACAAAATGAGCCAATAAGTACTTTGTAGTTTCAATTGATATAAAAATTACAATTATAACAATAGTCATTAAGCTGTAAATAAGAAATGATTACAAAGTTTGGTATAAGAATTACGAAAACGAAAAAACTATTCACTTCATAAGTAGTAAATCCATGCTCCAAGTCCAAGTTCAATCTTCAAATATCATCTTTGAAGTGAGAGGATTACACATCATCGAGATCCTTAAAATAAAAAAAATTAATAATGATAAGATAAAAGTAAATTTTGAAATTTCAAAAAATATAAACATACAATGTCATAAATAATAGATTGGTCGGAGATTGTACAATTCAAACTCAATTGCATCCAGGTCAAAAATTGACTCAACGAATCATATTAAGTATATAAACAGAGGACTTCGAAAAATTACCTTTCACTGCTAGACGTAGTGAGGGAAAAATGGCATTGTAGAACCAATTGCAGATGGGAGTTCTCAGAAATAAGAAGAATCGCCTCAAAAACCCAGACCGAATGTTACTTTGAAATTTTGTTCGTATGTGTCAACCCTAATTTTGGGAATTTGTGGAAAACTGAATGACTAGAATAGCCTTTAGTTTAAACGATTTTGATAAATGGATAAATGGTTGATACCCATTTAATTTTTAAAGACTTATACCCATAATTAATGGGTAGGGTCCTACGGGTATGGGCCAGGTCCAAAAAAATTGTCATCCCTAATGAGGAGTATTATAAATTGCGATATCCTATTTTCAATACTAGGTGTCTCCAAGTGATCTAGTTCCTGTACATTCAACACAGTTCATTGAAGCAAATCTGAACTTCGTTGTGTCGCCTATAGGATGACCCCACATTCCCGTTAAGAGTAACAATGTGTGGTTGCAGGGCGATTCGACTGATCATTCTCATATCAAACTCTTGTTTCAATTATTATTCACATTAATCCACCGTATATATTGAATTGGTTAGGAATGACATATGGTGATCGGAATCCCGTGAAAGTTCAGTATATATCAATAAACAAAAAAATTGCATATCCGACCACTTGTCGTATTCCTTGGGACATTGGCACACGATAGTAAATAGAATCAAAATTATAATGATATGAAATTATTTATGATAGCTCCTTGTTAGCATCTATTTGATGAATACCTCATTTCTTTGAACCGATTTGGAAATGTTCAATTGTCGCCAAAACCAGCCAAACTAATTCATAAGTTAGACAAGGTACTCGTATAACTCTATATATATATGTGTGTGTGTGTGTTAAAATACACAAAGTTATCACACACAAAATTGATATAAACATGCATTACACATCGTATAAATCTCTTGACAGAAACAATGCAAATGTGCTCACCAATGTAGTTTTATGAAGAATGCCAAAAGTTTGACTCAATCCCGCAATCATCAATTGAAGTCCTAATTACTCTAACCCTTTCATAATACACATATAATATATGCATGCAATAAATAGCATTGCTGCAATGAGTAAATAAATGCTCTCAAGTCTCTCTATCATTAAAACGCCGCCGTAGTATTCTTCCGATTTTTTTTCTTTTTTTTGTTTACATCCACATGCATTATCACTCCAAAGCCCAACATCAATATCATTATGAAACAATAGTGTTGTCAGTCATCATCTCAATGGTGAGGATCGATTTCGATTTCATGGGCCAATTCTTTCGTCAGTTTATCGGCACGATCGTCATGTCCGCCGGCGAAGGTGTACACTTTGTAGGCGAACTGAAAAGCCCTCCACAACATTTTCGTGGCGACATTCTTTTTCTCCTCGGATTGCACGAGCTCTCTCTTCTCCTGCGGATATATGCACCTAATTGTTAGCGATGCCATTTCTGGTGTTAAAGTGAGTGTATCATATTTTTAACTCAATTTCAAGGTCACCAATCATTCTCTAAAATGATGCATAATGCTCATGTGCGTTTCGAAGAAAAATATGATGAGGTTTTAATTAGACTAAAACAAGATCATGCCCTCTCACGTGTAAAATTTCATCTAAAACTAACGATTAAATTCATCGAGGGACCAGAACGGCTCAACATCGCTAACATTGGAAATTAAAAGTGACATCTCATACGTGGGGGATGAGTGACGCACATATCTCGACATTGTGGACTAAAAAACTATGTTGTCCCTATATTTATACTTCTAACATGTCCCTTACATTTATGCTTTTTTATTTTTTTTTATCTAGGCCTTAAAAGTGTATTTGATTTAAATGACATGTGCAGCTGAATGCTTAAACATGAAGAAAGTGTGTCATTTTAAAATTTATATATTGTACTTTCAACAACCTGAGATTGATTATGGCGAGCGGCATAGTTCGTAAAATCAATTAGACTCTATTCACGTACTGACCTTGAGCGCCAACTCCATGCAGTGTGAAGAAACGTCGACCATGAGCTCTTTAACTCGGACTAGGATGCCGAAATCAAAGGTGATTTTGTGGGCTTGGAACTTCTTTGCTTCTTCATCCTTAGTACGGTCCAGTGCGTCGATTTCAACTTTGATCTGGACGGACGTGACTTTTCTTAATTAGTACGTAGGAAAAAAAGAGCATACTTAAAAATTACGCGCATTATACAAAAGCAGTTGATCGACGACCTTATTGAAGTAAGCTTCGGCCTTGTTTAAAAGTTGAACTGCGGGGGGAACTATTGGCCAGTTCTGTAGAGTATTCGCCATCGAATCTAGCTTGGAGTAGAGCGCCGCGGCCATCCTTATAGCTTCTAACCTTTTGCTCGGGAAATCCTCGAATCTCGATAGCACCTTAATTGTTGATCAATGATAAATTAATTGGAGAAAACAGACTTTCTCGAAAAGTAAACGAATGGGGCGAACCTGAGTTTCGTCGGTGAGCTTCTCAAGATGAGATTCCACGCTTTTGTGGAATTTTAACAACTCTTGCATATCAGATGTATGAAAGGTATTGATGGAGACCTTCAACTCCTTGATAACTTCAGCGTAGTTCCGAACGTCTTCTTCGATTTGTTGGAAATATGCCGACCTGATACGACGTAGCACATAAAACGCTACGCCGATGTTGTTACATTTTATTCTTTTGAAAATACCTTTTCGTCATCTCGGCCAACGCGTCTGCCATGCTCTGTCCCTCGCCCGATGACGCTCCTCCGCCCTTACCTTTCCTACCCGAACTTTTGTTCTGCAAGCTCGATCCCTCGACTTTCCCCTTGAGAAGACGATACAAATTCCCCATCTGCGATGACCTCTTGAGCTTCGTGCCAGCTTTCTTCGCACGATGGCACGCCGCCCCGGGCGGAGGGGGAATGCCGCCTTTCCCCGTTGCCGTCGGAGGCGGCAGCGTCGCTCCCTTCGCTCCGCCCATCGGCGGTGGCGGCGGCGGTGGTGCGCCGTTTCTCGCCGCCATTATTGGAGGCAACGGCGGTGGTGTGCCGTTTCTCGCCGCCATCATTGGAGGCGGCGGCGGCGGCGGGGGCGCCACTTTCGCTCCGCCCATCGACGGCGGCGGCGGAGGTGGCGGCGGTGATGTGGCATTTATTGGTTTGTTCTGCGTCGGAGGTGGTGGTGGTGGTGATCTGATTGAAATTGTCTGAGGTGGCGGCGGCGGCGGTGGAGGTGGAAATGTATGAGGAATTCGAGAAATGGCCCCCTCAGTGGGGCCCGAGGCGGTAACGACCTTAGACTTCTCTCGTACTTTGCCATCACGATTGGCTTCGTTATCATCGATCTCCAAATCTCCGACCATTTCGTCGTCCTTGACGACGGCACACGTCTTAGGTGGTGACTTCGCCTCTTCGTCGCCCCGGGATGGCGACTTTTCTTGCAAAGCGACCGCATGAGGGAACATATGGAATGATAGGCGCTTGACGTCGATTGGATTCAATTTCCCGATGGACTGAAGCCTGAGAGCAGATAACAGAGGCGGTGAATACGAAGAAGTGGATGAGCCTCGCCAAGGAATCACCGAAGTCGGAGTCAAAGGGGAACACGAGGAAAAGCTCGTCCTATCCGTGTAAGATTCGGACAAGGCTTTCGCGAAGGCGCTTGCCGGCGGACTATAACCTCCCATGTCGTCTTCGTCATCGTCGTCCGATTCATCGAACAACCTTTCTCTGGCTAGCTTGATGATGTCTTGAAGCACTCCAAGCGCTACGTAGATTTTTCTAATAAATTTAAAATTTTAAGCGTAAAAATCGAAAAAATTGAAACGTACCGATCTGCTCGAGATCGATGAGTTCGTATTCAGTCGACCCGTCGTATTTACACTTTTGCAGCCATTGCTCCTTCGTCCAAAGATCTCCGAGAGATTTGAGAGCGTCGCAAAAGAGCTTTAGAGCCTGTTTTTTGTATTAGGTGTTGGAAATAAATTATACAAATTAGAAGTGAATCACACCCTTCAACGATAACTTTTTAGGTCGAGCGGTTGTTCGACAATAGGTTCATACGATGAATCAAGAAAAAAAGAATAGGACAATCACCTTTTGCATAGAAGCATTAGCGATTTCCGACGAAGAAGCGCCTTGTTTGAGATTAGGATAGCGTTTGGAGACGTCGTTCAGAGTCCAGACAACCAACTGTCAAAGAATAACGAATGTCAATAATATTCTCGACATGTTCAAAAAATTGAAAATCATCACAAGGAACGAGCGAATCAATGGGAGACTATTATCGAACCTCGTTTACGGTAGCCGAGCCGACGCATGGAGGGAAATCTAGCAAATCTCTGAAGGCGGAGATTTTGTTCTTAAGCTCAGTCATCGTCACGAAATTTCCCGCCGCGCCGTGCGAATTGCAAACCGTCGAGGATTTTATTTTCGCTTTCTTCGGAGAGGACGAAAGGAATTTATTGATCACCTTGGGATTCTTCTTTCCCTGCCCATTTTTCAAACACAAGTCAATAATGCGTGAAAAAATTTAGCGAAACTTCTTATCGAATAAAACGAGTCGCAACATGCAAGAAAATTAAAGAGTTTCATGCAAATTGTATCCATCTAAATCTCAAGAAATTAGTTGAATAAATCTCAAGAAAATTGATTAATACCTCAGAGCTAGGATTAGCCTTCTTTCGAAACAAGAAAGGCACGCCACAGAATGGTACGTTAGCCATTGCCAGCTGACAAATAATGAAGCTTTTAAAGACTCTTTGTAATGCTCAAGACAGCCCAAACTTCGATCTTATTTTATTACAATATTTAATTAAATCGCAAACCCCTTCAAAAGTCAGCGTATATTTGTCGACGAAACGTGCAGCTTTGTTAACAGATAATAGCAGGAAAATAATAAAGAATTGATATTCTGTCGAGAAATGTTCAGATTTACAGTTTGTTTATATATATGGTGGAACAGGTATATTCAATCGGATTAAACAAAAAAGAAAAAAAAAAGAAAAAAGGAACAAGAAAAGGGAAAGAAGCAAAAGACTTCCGTAACGTGCAACCCAATGTTCAGAAGATCAAAAATAGGGACACCATATTTCTCCTTCCCCCCTTGAGAGAAAAAAATGAGAGCCAAACTGTTGAAGTCGAATGATTTTTGACTTTTGGAGAAAAAAATAAAATGCACCACCTTAATTCTCGGGGTTATTTGTTTCCTCGATCAGTAAAATATTAATGTTGCAACATTGATTTTCTGAGATGGATTTGTTTGGGGTTCATCGAATCCCATTATTTTAGGTGGTTTGGTGATCGTCACTATTCATTGGATAAATCTTCAATGAAGGCTCATGTATAAAAGCTATCTTAACAATGGCAAATTTATAACTTTGTCGTTATGGCAATTGAATTTTAAGGACACCTATGTGCACTAAAATATTAGCATATATAATTTGTTTTAAGAGTTGGGTTTAATTTAAGTTTTAATAGATGAAACTAAATATTTTTAAAAAAAAAAAGCTGACTTGTGAAGATATAATTGGAATATATAAAAAGATGTGATCGAATGATAATTTTGCATGACATATACTAAATTAATTGGATGCAGTTACTACAAGGTGTTCTTCACATATATTATAGATGATTATAATAATTTGTCACTAAATTCATTATGTTTGAACAAGCATCCAATCAATTTTTCCGACAAAATAAGTCAATCAAATCCTACATAGCTGCTAGTCGATCCACTTGACTATTGAGCTGGAACACAATTTTGGTTAGGGTCAATTCGAAATCGGGCCCTATTAAGGGTTTGATTTCGAATTCAGACACTATTTGAGAATCTTTTAGGTTAAATGATCTATTTTGTGTGGTGTAAAAAAGTGGTATGAAAGATATATGAACTGATATAGAATGATCGTTTTGTGTTACAAACATTCAACATACTGGTATGTCAGAGCAATAAAGTGGTACTTCATAAAATAAACTGGTATCAGATGATTATAAACTGGTACCGAATTATAGTTTTGTGGTATAGAATTTCAACACACCGGTATGTAAGAACAATAAAGTGGTACTGCATAAAAATGAGTCCTTAAAACTAAATTTTTTCCCAAGAGGATCAGAATCCTAAATGATAATTATGTAGGGGCCTGAAATGAAAATGCCCCTTTTGTTTATTATTGTCGGAAAAACGATCGGACTCAACTCTGTTCTGTCATATGTAGTTAGTGACTCATCCAAAGCTCAAAATTTATATTTTTTTTTGTTTTTGCCAAAATCAATTTATTATATTTTGAAAGACTAGGAAATATTCAACAACTAAATCCAAAGAAGCTTCTAAGAAGTTCGATACTAAATACTACTTTATCTTATGTGGACGACAAAATCCAATGCAAGCCCACATGTAAATACGACCAAAATGTTGGGCATTAAATTTCCAGGCAAACAGTAGTGTGATCACAATCTTTGACCATTATGACGCTGACTCATTCTGATATTCTTTGAAGTTTGGCTCACAAGTATTCTTTCTACCCAAGTTTCGGACATCGTCTCACGTAACAAATTACAGCTGGAATTTATATGCACTTTGTGGAAATTGATTTATAGTCAACTGATGAAAGGGACTCCAAATGTCAAAACTTTTCCCCTTTTTTTGTCTTGTATGATGATATGTTTTGAAAATCATGAGTAATTCTAGTGCGTGTGAGCAAAAAAGGCCTCAATCAATTTCGCGAATTAGATACTAACTGTGCCTGGACAAGAAGGGACAAATGGAAACCATTTAACGATGTTTTCAAACCCTGGATAAACCATGAGATAATACGGCATAAAATTGAATTCATTTTTATTTTGGGTTACCGTTTGACAAAAAACACTAATTTTATTATGTCTTAATAAATTTGAGTATTCAGAAATTTTTGTCCCGATAAAATAAGTTAAGGATTTCCTACTTTTACCGATTATCCAAGTTTATCATTTATCTAAGGTTAGTGATACATTATACAATTTTCAAATATATTGATCAGAAATAAAAAATTGATTCGGCCATCGTAATACTTGTTCTAGTTGGAGCATTAACATATATTTAAATTATGCATATGTTCTCTCTAATACCTTTAATAGAGACTAAATACATATCAAGCCCCCGTCCCTCCCTCATAAACGTAATCGCATATGTAAAAATGGCTAAATATTATTATCACTTTGTTTTTCCCTTGACATTTTCAAAAGTTTTTTTCCATGTGATACTTTTCTGCATTCTGCATGAAACTCGTCGGTTCAACATCTTTCCAATTCAGTCTAAAGCAAAATAATTTAATTTGAAGTATTCGTCCTTTTCATTTTCTTGATCCGTAAGAAAGAAAAATCAAGATCAGTGAGATATTTCTAATTCGACAACTTTTGGGGATCTCATTCTAATTTCTAATTATTAGTAGGATCGGATTATTACTCTCCATTCTCCAATAGCTTTTGCCTTTTCCCATACGGAACTAAGAGACGTGCTAATTCAGCGAATTTAGGCATGTCTCTGATACCACTTATTGGAGTTGAACGGTAATATTTCCGGCTCAGTGGAATGTTGATTTTGACTCGCGACTATTTTATTGGGATATTAATTAAATCCGAAATGACACCGAGAAAACATCGAGATTTTTACGTGGTTCGGCCAATACCGCCTACCTCCACGGAGAGTCAGTTTACTATATTGAGAATATTACACAATATTACACCGTAGAAAATAACGCTCGTGTTTAAACCCAAACCCGGGACCCTTTACCCACCTCGTTAATGTTTTTGTACATATTCCCAACTACCCCAGTAAACTACACCCACCCTCATCCTTATCCACCCGGACAAGATTTTCCCTTTTCTTTTTTCACTCTCTCTCTCACTTCTCTCACTCTCTGATCCATCAATGCCTTTATAGAGGCAAATTCCAAGCTACAAGCCAAAAATAGAAAACGTCAGTGCAAACGTCATTTCATACTTAATATTCAAACATGCCTTGTTGTCCATTTGCACGCCATGAGCAACTCATTATTGATTTTTCTCTTAATTGAAGGCTGGACCCAACAATTATCCCCCTCCAACCGCATTCAACGTCTTCTTCATCAAGCGTTCATCCCATCGAGTCTGAAATTGAGAGTAACTCGTTCGTAATTACCACGAACGTCCATTAATTAAAGGTTAGACCCAACAACGTTATGGTCAAGAGTTTCATTCACAGAATGTTTCTTTTAGTTTTATGAGAAAATATTACATCCGTCGATGCGACTCAATCCGTACATAGACTAAGACTCGCCCGCAAGTCAATATGCAAGAATCAAATTTTGACCGACCTAATTTTTCTTTTCTTGTCTCTTCTTTAAAAAACGAAGTGATGAAAGTACCAAGTACTGTCCCCAAGAGGGCGGCTTACGACTAGGAAATATTGTACGGACACCGACAAATGACATTACGTATATGCATGTATTATTTCCATGACATACCTTGACCGTTTTTACATAACGGTGATGAGGATCACAACTTATTTCTTTTCCTTCATTCCCTTTTTTAGATGTCGCGATAACTAATTCCATGTAGAGTCAAAAATAGCGCGTTCGAAGGAATAATATTAAACACTTTATATAAGTGTTAAGCCCCTTGAACACACAAGTCAATCTCAATTACGCATGATTTCTCCGTCAAACCTCAATTTAAACTTTTCATATTAACATTCAAACTTTGTGTTTATCACGCCCTTGTTCAATTCAAAGACATACTTTCCATTCAAAAAACCAAACCTTTTCTATTATTCTCCGTCGCATGATATGCACGTTTTTTCCACCATCCTCACCGCCTTATATAAACCCACCCTCGAAATCAATCGCATTACTATACATTCAAAAAAAAAAAAAATCCCTTCGTACACAAGATTCTTCGATTTCGTTATATAGGATATGCAACGTTCATCTGCTGCAAAAGCCAAGAATATTTTTCATCGAATAATAAAACCCTCGAAACCCTCAAAAGGATTATCTTCATGCGATGTGTTCATAAACCATCGAGGGGTTGACACGAAGAAGAATGTCTCGGGGCTTTTATATCACCACCTAAAAGCCCTTAAGCTTCAACCCTTTTTGGACTGTAAGAGTATGAAGCCCGGCGATAAACTGTTTGAGAAGATCGATGTTGCGATAAGAGAATGTAAAGTAGGCGTGGCTGTGTTCTCTCCCATGTATTGCAACTCTTATTTTTGCATGCATGAGCTTAGTCTAATGATGGAGTTGAAAAAGAAGGTTGTCCCTATTTTCGTCGATGTGAAGCCTTCTGACCTTAGGGTTAAGGATTATGGGGATTATTGCAGCAAAGAGGAGATGATTAGGTTTAGATTGGCCCTCGAAGAGGCTAGGAATACCGTGGGATTAACTTTCGACACGTTAAAGGGGTAATTTTGACATGACACATTTATTTGCAAATATTATCCATGAAATTATATTGTAAATTGTCAAAAGGAACTCGTTCAACATTCAAAACATGCTATATATATTTGGGGGTTTATTAAAACTAATTTATAATTTGCTCTTTGAATTTAGGGACTGGCCGGAGTTTCTTTCGAATGCGACTGAGGTGGTGATCAAGAACATGATAGAAGTGGAAGAAGAAAGCGAAGAACAAAGCAAAAAATTGAAGTACCATCAATATGGGCGTGGCCTGCCAAGTTTTTCAAGAAAGGACTAACGTGCTCAAATATTCAAATTATTAACCAATTCAGATTCATATACTTGATTCTTTACAATTAATTTATATGTTTTCTCCAGATGCAAAAGGCCCTTGGGTTTTTCTTGTGGAGTTCCTAGCTTGCTAACGAATTTGAATTCATTTTTTCTTTCATTGTTTCATAAAGTTCATTTGTTGTATTGCTATTGATGGTGAAAGTATTACATAACAATAAACCTTGTCTTGTAACTAAGAAAGTAAGGGTCTTTGTATTGTAGTTCATTAAATAAATTCAACTGTTGATTTTTCTAGCGAGTCATGCCAAAAGAACAGCAGCCACTAATCCAACAACTCCACAAACAGTCAATACAGATTTTGCGATATTGCCACTTAATATATGACGAGGCTGTTTTTAATTTTATTCACATATATAATACAATATATATATATATATAATATATATATATATATATGACGGATGAACCCCGTAAGAAAGTGAGACAGTCCCGCAGATGTTTCCCTTCCTTGCAAAGGAGGAGTTTGGCAAGGGCCCACAAGGTTGTTAATTATAAGATATTGTCTTCTAATTGACGTACGTTGACCTATATAATCATATATATCCGCCTAACATTCCAAGTTTTTCTAGATCACTTCGAGGAATCATTCAAGATTAATGGTATGTGACTTATTCTCGAAGTCGCATATATTACATATTCATTCCTAGCTGTTATGACTGTTTTGAGTGATGACGTTTGTCAAGGCTTTTAGTTTGTAGGTTTTAAATACATCTCATCGCAAACATAAACACATCAATATAGACTTTCTCAGATCTGATTTTGCACCAACCTTTCATGGCCCATAATGTATATGTCCGATTGGTGACTTCATACATGCATATGGTGCTATATATATATGAAGCAAAATTTGGAAAAGCACACATCCAAAAATTAATATCTCAGATTTTTACCATATGGCAAAACTTTTTCTTGTTCTTTAAAAGTTCATCTCTGCGAAGGTAGGGATACGCCCGAAAGAAATGAAGCGAAGAAGGCAAGCGACTCGCTAGGTTTGAATATTGGCACGGCATGCCCAGCGCCTCTAAACGTCGCAAATGTCAAACCGTAATATTCTTGGATCCACCCAGCGACCTAATAAAATCGATAATAAATAAATAAACAAATAGGGTTCGAGCCGTAAGTAAATCTTTTAGAATTTTATAACTCTAATTCCATGTTAAATTTGATGTTTTCGTATATAAAAAACAAATGCACATCTAAACAAATGCTAATTGGTTTTAATCTTAATCTTTCTTGGGTTAAAACTCAATTAATAATAGGGGTATGTATTGGAATGGAAATTTGACCTGTTTCTGGTGGTACCAAGGACTCCATGCTTTCTTTATAGGAAGTCCCAATGCACTTAAACTGTACCTCGTGGATAGAAATGGAACTCTACCATCTGTATCTCCACTGCAATAAAAATAAATTAACAGATTATGATATGAAAAAGAAATCAAAAAGAACGTCATGCATATATGAATATGTAGTGAAGATTCACCTGTAAACCCAAATCCTAAGACCTGCTGCAATAAGCTTCCTGTAAATAGGAAGAACAGATTCTTTCGAATCTGACCATCGATTAAAAACCGTCATACTGCATGCATCATACGTAAGAGTTTGATCAGTATCCGAAATGCCATCACTCATATTTAATCATAGCTTGGTATATGTGATATATATTAATGTTTATAGTTATAAAACAATAAAAGATGAATCACAGTACTTGCAAATGCTCCATTTCTTGAGCCTTCTCCCATCAGAAATTACATGTAGAGCATTCTGTACGTCGATTCGATTGTAATAAGATTTCGCATAGTCGTCCAAGCATGGATCGTAACCCCCCACGATTCTCGGCATCTACATATATATAGTAAATATTATTACACTACGCATGGCGCGCAACAAGTGTTTGTTTCCTTGGACGAGCGAGCTTGGTTAATTGATTAAATTACCATCTTTGACGAACCCTTCGGTGGTAGAGCGGCGTTCGTCGAATATTCAGTTGAAGCGTATACGTCTACCAAGCACACAGACGTATAAAGGCTGTAGATATCGATCACTTTGTAGTGGTCGAGCATTTCTTTAACGCTTTCGTAGCAAGTGTCGTTGCTCCATGGATCTTCGCTGTGGAAATCGCACGATTTTACTATGATTTTGTGCGTTTCGTCTGAGACGACCGCATGGCTCCATGCGTAGTCCACCATTCCTTTCCAATCCTCAGCGTCGTAGGTTTCGGGATTGCCCAACTGAGAAATTATTATAAAAAAAAGTCGATATCGTTGATACGATAATATACCTAAATAAGTCGAATATGAGATGAGTGATTAATTTCGTTTTATTACCAATATCCCTTTGAGATCGATGAATAAGGAGGGGTCGTCGTAGTTGTTCTTGTCGTGAATAACTTCGGCGAGCTCGGGAATGTACTTGCCTATATTTAGTTGATCAAAAACCCCATGAAACACTATGTTTATATTAAAAACACACTTATGGTTGGTTATATTAGCCATAGAAAATTTATTACCAGCATAACTCTCCCCTGCAATATAAAACGCCCTTTTGCGATATGATGGAAACTTGAGGAACCAATTGTGCAAGAAAGCGTAAGCATCGTTTGCTGCTGGTCAAAATGCTACGGTTAGTATATGATGAGGTGCATATTAGATGATCGTTTCAATGAAATACAAAGTAAGGGATATAATTTATTTGCCTGTAAAGTCATCACCAAGATTGTCATAATCCCCGCTAACATTCGAGTAAGAAAAGCCAACCCCAATAGGAGACTCCAAGAACAGTAAGTTGGCTTCTGTAGATAGCATCATCACATGATTATGGATTCATTAATTATTTGTGCTTTAATTATATATAATGTATAATAGTAAACATTATAATTAACCTGTATTCCATGAGAAAGGGTTTAATTTCAAGGCACGCCCTTGTGTGTCGTCAACAAGGAAAGGACCAATCTCTTGTGTTGCTCCATAACCCACAGAAGAACAACCTGGTCCTACATGCAAAAAAAAAAAAAAGCAGCTTTATTTGTCGCCTCAACGGTGAACAACACAAACCTAAGCACGCACCAAAAAGCTAATAGTGTATCCGAAGTTGTTCTCCAAATAAAAAGCAATAACTTAAGGGATAAAGAAAACTCCATATGCCCACTAGGCAGATAAACATAATAATAATAATAAAAAAAAACGCGAGGTTTAGAATAAATTGAATGGATTTTTCGAACGTGGCATCCCATTCCGTTGACAAAAAAGTTAAACTTGTGTAATAATCACGGATTAATTATTGCAGATATCATGCACGCACTGTTGCATAGTTATTGCATGGTCTTAAGATATAGACATCAGCGAGTAATAACTTCCTAATAACACTTTGAGTGATATATAACTTCTCTTACCTCCATTAAGCCAAAGAACAAGAGGTTTTTCATCAGCAAGGCTCGAAGCTTCGTAAAACCAGTAAAATAGAGCCCTGCCATTCGTTTCGTTGACCGTAACATAACCAGCGTAATGTAAGAAGTTAACAGTACTAGGTTGGCCTGGAAGGTTAGTGACAAGATCCTCATGAGTGGTGCCAATATTATTAGGTTTTCTTTGGTTAGACCAATAATCATCCTTGTTTCTAGCACCTTCTGCTATTAGTGGTCGTAGCTCAATATGTAATACAATTATCAAGGAGAGGAGTAAGAGCTTTTTAGATACAATAATATCCATTTATTAATTCCGAAAGTATGGCGGCAAGAAATGGTTATTGGCTCTATGATACAAAGCATGCAAAGACAAGCATGGCTCTATTTATATATACAAGTAGAGAGCAAATCAATTGGAGTAGAAAATCATTGGTCTAAATTTCGTTATTTGTCATCTTGTGAAAATGTCCCTAATAGGTGGCGTAATTTGATCACCATTGTTTGGAAAAAAAAAAAAATTTGATCACCATTGTTTGTAATGACATGTGAATGAAAAATTCGACATTTTTAGGACCTACCGGCAAAGTGGTGGTGCATTAACAGTGGAGTCTCCATTAGCTTGTGGGTAGTTGGATCAGAATCACATGCAAATATAAGAAATACTTTGTGTTAAAAAAGTAAAAAGTTAAATTTTTGCTATCCACTTTGATGACCTAAATGTAGATTTTATGAGTCCAACATTCGTCTTAAAGCTTTATAATTGCGGATAAGCATGTTTCCTTTGGTTTATTTTATTAATAGTTGCTTTGACTAGAATGTGGTAGAATTTAAAGCATGATATTATAGGCCGAGAGGTAGCACAAAACCTAAGCATGGTTAACTCAGATTTGGGATGAAAATAGAAATGTATCTAAATAATACATGAAAGAAAGACGACTTTGAATCATCTACTAGATTATCAATATTAATATAAACTCTTGCCCACCACACTATGTCTCAATCTTGCTAACCATGTATATTCTAATTTCTAGCATGGCGAGCTGACTTTATAATTACTAAAGCCTACGTCAAAGTAAACTCATAGCAAATTATGTTATTTTTCTCTTTTTTTTTTTCCTAAAAAGAAAAAAACAAAGTTATCCTTGTACTATTACATACATTACCTGGACTATAGCATCATTGGTTGCTTTCTAACATAGTCAACGTAATCAATATGAACCATTCCTTTATGTTGGAATATGACACCATCTTTCAATTCTGAAATACCTAACTTTTGTTGTGACATCAAAAGAGTACTGTGTAATAACGAGACGTTCAGATTTGAAGCAGAACCGATTTGTTTTTAACAACTATAACGTGCTGTGTCTTCTTTATGGGTTGGGCATATATTCCATTCCATAGATTAATGGTGTATGAATTTTTATTGCAGATAACGTTTTTGAAATGTCCTTTTGGAATCTCATCATCATATCAAAGAAAGTCGTTATTGTATTGTGTCGAAACTTCAAGGTTTTGTGCGCTCTATTTATTTATTCCAGATAGTATATGAGGTAATGGTAGCCATAAGCTAACTATGTAGTGTGACTTATGACAAGGATTTCAACTCTTGGTTTAGTTGAACAATCCCATCACTAACAAACGAAACTAAATTTTAAGTAAATAAATGAATTTACCCACAATTTACATAAGAAAAATTTAGGTATCCGAGTGAGTTGGACACTCTATACTGATCAAATAGGGAAAGGTGAAATAAATAAAATATATGCAGTATACGAATCTTATATCATATTGGCATGATTAGGTACGCACTCTCATCATAAGTCAGAAAATCCCACCATTCTTGCGTAGTCTAAAGCAAAGATCGGTGAAGGGCACTTGTAAGATCAAATGATGTAAAGAATGTGCATGTACATAGATATATTATTTTATGCCACATCATATCATCATATATAGAGTTGAGTCTCCTTACAAGATAAGATGAACTCCTTCCTTAGAGTCTTCAACTACTGTCACTAATGAATAAAAATGCGATATGGTTAAGAAAAAAAATCTGATTCATAGTATGGCTGACAGTCAAAGATTAATTGGTGGTTGAAGCGTAGGTGGACAGCATAATGATGATGATTATATCGTCAGTGGCGAAATAAGTCTTTTTTTTTTACTCCATAGTTGATTTAGAAAAGTATGCACGTGTATTCTCTTGAATTGAAATCATCTGACTTCACAAGGGACTTAACTGAACCATGGTCCATTGCAGTCCATAGCATATAGCAGTAAGTATCCATTTAATCTAAGCTAGAACTAATAGAGATTTTTTTTTTTTCCTGTAAAAACCAAGTTCCACATGCTCAACAAGACTTAAACTGCTATTTGGCTTAGATTCGAGATAAATTATTTTGAGATAATTGTCATGTGTGTAAGCAAATAGATATCGCCACTAATTATACTCTTCTATTATTTATTTATTTTGGATTGCTTTACACTAGTAGAAAATGATACATAGGCGACGACACTTTCGGCGACGGTTCCTGAAAAACCGTCGCCTATAGTAGACGCGGTGGCACTTTCATAATTTTTTTAGTTTTTGTTCGTCATATGCGACGGTTTCTTGGCGAAAACCTACAATTGACGAAAGCCTCCGACGACGGTTCCCTCACCAATAACCGTCGCCTATATGTTTTTTTATTTATTTTTTTTTTTAAATATGAACTTGGGCGATGGTTTCTAAGTTGATACGAAAAACCGTCGCCTATACACTTTTTTTTATTTATTTTTTTATAAAATATGAGTTTGGGCGTTGGTTGCTACATAACAACCGTCGCCCAAGGTGTTTCGCATTTATTTTTTTTAAATATTCAATTTTTGTATTTTTTTTAAATTGAGTTTGGGTGACAGTTGTTATGTAGCCCCAATGTGTTTCACATATATTTTTTAAATCTTCATATTTTTAATTTTTAAAAAAAAATGAGTTTGGGGACGGTTGTTATGTAGCAACCGTCGCCCAATGTATTTCACATTTATTTTTATTTTTTATTTTTATAAAAAGTTAACTTTGGGCGACGGTTACGGAATTTTTTGCTAACACCCGTCGCCCATGAAGTCTTCAAAAAACCCATCTTGTTCCCCCACTTAGCAAAATTGAAGATAAACTAAAAAACAAAACCGCGCGGCTAGGCGATTTTTCGGCGATCTTCGTACAATTTCCGACCTTTTCCGAGCTTGGAGAACAAGGTAAGAAGTCCATTAAGCAATTACCATCTTTGTATTTCGCGATTTACGGCTTGAAATTTTTAAAATTCGTAATTTTGTGAAAATTGGGTTTCGATTTTTCGGGTTTTCCTAGCTTGATTTATGCGATTTCATAGCTCTTCTTGTGTTCTATTTGATATAAGGTTGATACTGAGCTTGGTCTTTGCGAAGGTTTTTGGGTGAAGTTTGGACAATTTGGGAATTTTGGGTCGAATTTGGCCGCGACCTCTTCTCCCTCGGCGACTTTTTCGGCGACCACGACTCTTTTCCGATGATTTCGGGCTACAACAACTAGGTATGATCTCTCATAACTATTTTCCCTCATCGTATTTCGCGATTAATGAAAGATCCATTTACAGATTTGGGAAGGTAAATGAATTACCCTTTTGTGCTTCGATGTCTATTACTTTCTTCATTTCATCAATATAAAGTTTGGTCATTTTTCTTCTTTTTTCTAGTGGTTGAAGAAGACAAAGAGGAAAGCCCTATTTGCTTGGCTGTGGGTGTTTGTCTATTTTTTGGACTAGTTTCATCTGTTTTTAACTGTATTTCTATGGCATTGTAGAAATAAGGTATACTGATAACTGACCTACATGTCATTCGAATAGAACTTAATGACCGATCCTATGTTGTTTATTTACTTGTTCTATTTTGTTCGGCAGCTGGCCAGTGGCCATTGCGGGGCTATGCGATACTGTGCATATTCATCAACATACGAAAAAAAATAGTAACATGGGCGACGGTTCCTAGCTGAGAAACCGTCGCCCAATCGTTATATTAAAAAAATAAGCTTTGGGCGACGGTTTCTGGCTTAGAAACCATCGCCCAATCCCACAAAACAACTCCCTATGGAGTACTTTGGGCGACAGTTGTCCTAACAACCGTTGCCCATAACCCATCATAGGCGACGGGTGCACAACCGTCGCCTAAACTCTTGTAGACGGGCGATGGGGCTCTGGGCGACGCACAGAAACTGTCGCCCATAATCTATAAAAATCGTCGCCCATGCTATTTTCTGTACTAGTGATACTTGATATTGCAGGTCTAACAACACCTTATATATGTCCAAACAAATTAACTTTTTCGATCGAGAAAATCGTCGAATATCATAACTGAATGCTCACTTGTGATACGATGAAATATGATTAATAAACTTATTTTTTTTGGAAGAATATTTGGAGATTTAACTTCGTTCAGACAAAAATTTAGGTACGAGTCCAAAAGAGAAAAGGTGGTATATTTAGTGTAGTATTATTTCTCTAAGAACGACGACGGATTACAAACACAGAGGTTGAGGCGTGAAGATTCATTCACTACGTAAAAAGCTATTTCAAGAACTTTTTTATAGCTTCCAAGGGTTCAACAACCTCTTCCAAGAACCACACACATGTCGTAGTTTTCATGCGAGCTGCTAGAAATCATGAATTTAAATATTCAGATTAACAGTTTTGGTGAACTTAACTTAGTTAAGACTACCGGTTATACAAAGGATGAAACCGGAACAGGCCAGCAGATCAACAACGCAAAATAAAACCGGATCAATATTGCATATTGGAGGTACACTGAAGACCGGACTACATGATACCGGAAGTACCACGCTGGACAAATTCAAACATATTCAAGGCGCAACAAATTGAAGATTTCTGACGATCATTAAATACAAAGCTGCCAGCTAGAGCCACTTGAAGTCAAGTCAAGCTGAATTAGGAATAAAGCAAAGGCACAGCGTGGACTGCTGCAAGACCGGGTACACCCATTTTGGGTAAAACTAATAAATGCCCTGTCCGGTACATGAAGAAAAATCTCACAACGGACTTCAACTTCAACCCAAACATATGAGGGATACAAGTTGAAGAAACCACTTCACCAACTTTGAATTTTTAGAACGAGAAAATCAGCTCAATCTTTCCAATTACAGAGTTCTTTAAGCAAAGAAAGAATCAGGTGTTGTCGTTACTGCACTGCACCGGAACGAATAATTTTCTCAAGGGACTGTATAAAGCTCTTGAAAGAGACGCACTGTAAAAAGTCGTTTAGAGTAGTCTAGGAGTTCAGTTAGCAAAATAGAGTTGGTTTATATTGAGTTAGATAAAAGTGTTGTAAATCGAGCCTTCTAGTGGATATCTTCCTATCTGGGAAGAAGGGGAGACGTGGGAGATTTTAGCTACAACTTCCAGAAACAAACTCTGTTTGTACTGCAATATGACATACACACCACGCTCACATCCGCTCTTTGGTCCAAAACTGACCGGTTTCTTCCGCACCAGTCAACACACAAATATCAAGCACCGATGTTGATCTTTAACGAGACCAAAACCGAGAAATATACATTAAGACCATTAAGTGTTTATTCACCCCTCAGAACACATAATCCAATCCCAATAGAACAAGAAAAATTGAATATTTATAGAGGTGATCAAGCAACTCAAGGGTTTCTCATTCAAGCCTCTTAATCATGGTCATTCAAGCATTATTTTCATGACATTTTAGGACTAATATTCATGCCCATATTGATGCTCTTTTAAGAGCCACTTTTATGCTCTTTTAAGTGACATAAAGCTCAAGAGTGATGCATTGCTTTGATAAGAATTAAGTGACCAATTAAATACTACTCAAATATACGTTTACTAGTCCAGAAAGTTATAAGGCGATAAACGCAAGGTCAACGAGTCTCCTTTAAATGGCTACCCAAATGATCCTTAGTCTTCGAAATGCTGATGGATAAGTTCATATCAGTTTCTATTCATTTAATTTAATTCTTTAATTAGTCAAAAGTGCATCTTAGAACGAAACAGTAAGGATCTATTTTGAAAGTGACGATTATTTATTATTCCATTCCATTCCACACCAGCTTTACGAAGCAATCTCCCCTTTGACCAAATACATTACATGAATTAGTAGTTAGTGCTCACGAGATATTATTCACTTAATTAATAGCGTCTAGTGAAATTTATATTTTATCCCCGTGCGGCTTCGAGGAGCTGCAATGCAAGGAATTATATGATCAGCCAACCTTGTAACAATTGGAACGTAACGTCCGAGGTTGTCTTAACACCTAGAAGAAAATTCATGGATCTTATGAGAATACATTTTATTTATTACATGTTTGTTTACTACAACGTTTGGGTCCATAGTAGCATAGCAGGCCAGGCCTTAAGATTTGATCAAAGTGCATAATAGAGAACGAAGAAAAAAAAAGTAAAAACAAAGCCCAATTTCACAGAAACATTTGATTCCCACCCACCCAATGAAATGAATGAACCAATGTACAAAAACTCCAAAATTCAGAAAAAAAAAAAAGAAAAAGAAAAATGGAGGATCAGGAAAACCTCAGCCACCACACACAATCCCATTACTGGGGAAACACATCCGAGCAAGAATATTACAAGCAAAGGGGCATCAAATCAACGAATTCCTATTACACATCGCCGAGGGGGCTATCCCTCTTCACAAGAACATGGCAGCCATCGAACCCAGGCCCTCCACGTGGCGTCGTCTGTATGGTCCACGGCTACGGCAACGACGTCAGCTGGACCTTCCAAGCCACGCCCATCTTCCTCGCTCAGAACGGCTTCGCCTGCTTCGCCGTCGACCTCGAAGGCCACGGCCGATCGGAGGGCCTCAAAGCCTTCGTCCCGAGCGTCGACCTAGTCGTCGACGACTGCGTCTCCTTCTTCACCTCCTCCGCCGCCGCCCAAGATCCGATCTTCAACGGCGTCCCCAAGTTCCTCTACGGCGAGTCGATGGGCGGCGCGATATGCCTGCTGATCAGCTTCAAGAAGAGGGATTTCTTCAAAGGCGCGGTCTTGGTGGCGCCCATGTGTAAGATCTCCGACAAAGTCCGGCCGAAGTGGCCGATTCCTCAGATTCTGTCGGCCGTCGGAAAGTTCTTGCCTACTCTGCCAATCGTCCCAACGGCCGATCTGATGGAGAAATCGGTGAGGGTCCCACAGAAGAAGGTCATTGCAGCCATGAATCCGATGAGGTATAACGGGAAACCTAGGCTCGGGACAGTCTTGGACTTGCTGAGGGTCACTGATTACGTCACCAGCAAGATGTGTGACGTGGACATTCCTTTTCTGGTGGTTCACGGAAGTGCTGACGTGGTCACCGATCCTCAGGTGAGCAGAGAGCTTTACGAGGTTGCTAAGAGTGAGGATAAGGTGATAAAGATCTACGATGGTATGATGCATTCCTTGTTGTTTGGGGAGACTGATGAGAACGTTGAGATTGTTCGTGGGGATATTCTCAAGTGGTTGATTGATAGGTGTTGATAAAGATTTTTTTATTGGATTTGATTATTTGTGTTGTGTTAATTGTGATTATGCTTTGACAATGGATATGAGGTGGGACTGATGTTGCCTGAATTAGAGAATTCATATTCTCAATTGATAGCTCTGTTTAGTTGGTTGTTTAGTTTCTGTGTTCAATTTTGAGATTTCATTTTCTTACGATTGTCCATCTTTGCTTCGAAATCATCATCGTCTTTATTAAATCATTCATGTAAGGTTTATTGCACCAAGTATAGAAATCGTTTGAGGGAATGGGATGATTCATGATGGTCGGAGTTATTTAAATTTTTTTAAAAAAAATTAAAAAAATATACAAGGTGTCGGATTTGTGGCTAACTAGATATAAAAATAAAATGTATTCCGTCATTTTTCTTTCTACGTATCTTAGGGGCCAACTTTCTTGCAAATTGCATGTGAATGGATAATTATTCGGTTGTTTGCTTTTCTTGATTGATCTCTTTTTTCAGCTGCGCTTATGCTTTAAAAGAGTGTGAAAACCGATAAAGAAGACGTCTCAGGGCCAGTCAACAATGTGTATTTATTTAGGTCTCACCAATATTCAATTGCCAAAAATGAAATAAGTAAACGTTAAAATGGGAATTTTCCAATTTGGCATAGTATAGTTTGACTTAATTAAATTCATTATTGCAAATGAAATATATTGATATATATATGAATCGTATACAGGTTATATGGTCTAACCAAGCTGTTTTGAGTTAAATCCTTCTCTTAAAAGCTTTCTGTAAAACCGATAAATAATGACCGTGACATATCACCTTTTTTTAAAAGAAAAAATGGCATGTTATATTGCATTTCTTTTTCCTCATCTTTTTGTAGTCTTTCGATTCGATTCCTTAATAAGAATTTCAACGATATGTAGTATGCACAACATTTCTCAAAAAAAAAAAGCCATTAAAATTACTTTTGGCGATTTCACATTATTGGAATAATGATCCACTTTCAGATATGTTGTAAGTCACTTTATTTTTTTTTTCTTGTTAATAGCAAGGAATATATTATTTTTACTATTAGACCTTGTTAATTTTTTTTTCATTTCTTTTGTATGCCGTGGCATTCTTACCTCAATCGACTATGTGCTGAAACATACACGAGGATGAAATCTGATTTAGTGATCATGTGAAAATGTTTCAATTCCACCAATAGCGTAACTCATGAGGTTTGAACTCAAACATTCCTCCAAAATAGGTTGAAACCATTAATCCTACATTTATATTTTTTGATATGTCGTAGGCTAATTTATTTAGACTATTCAAATCAAACAAACGACGCTACACAAGGAGGTTGTGAGTTCGATTAAACCTTTTCTCCTTGAAGTTAATGTTTCTTTAGGCTCAATGTTGAGACACATAGGACCCCTTAAAAGCCCTAGGTTTGTCCAATAGGTGATTAATATTTGATTAAATTAGTTAAAGGTACTAATTTTTTGTTTATTTATTTATTAATAAGCTCGTCTTCAAGCATTAGTTTTTATTTATTTATTTATTTGTTACCCTCGGGGCTAACCGACCCCGTGGCAAAATACCCGACCCATCTCAACCGACCCAACTACCCTGCTAGGAGATGATCTTACCATGGATACGAGCCTCGGGACTAGGGGATAAGGCCGAATCCATAGGAAGTAGGACATTGAAGCTCCCTCGGTTCTACATCCCGAGGACTCCTGGCCCTAAGGCGCTCCAACAGATCCCATCAAGAAAAAGAGAGAGCTCGGGCTCGGTCCCTCGGGCAAGTTGACCGAGGACAGAGATACTTTCTTCGGAAAAGCAGACCCCAAACCAATGTAACTCCCCGTAATCACATTAACCGAACGTGGGAGGGATAACCGTCTAAAAACCCGCCCGTCAAGAAGATGGGCCATCATGGGCGACGAGGGAGCTCGACCCCTAGAATTACGGAACGTGGGTCTCAACCGCTCTGGAACTGCCCAAGAACAAAAGCCTATAAATACTGCTAAGGTACTCAAGAACAGGTATCGATTTCTGACATATCCTACTGTTACTCTGCCAAATTGATTACTCACAAAACACACACTACACCCTTTCTATGCTACTTTACACCTGGAAAATGGAAACTACCCTCTTGACCTAGGCAAGAGGGCAAACGACCCCTCAACTTTATTCTGTTTTCGAGTGACTAGGTGACGCGTGCGGCGGAGTCTAGGCGGGAATAAGTCTGTTAGCCGTCCGACGTGGCAGATCTATTTTTCGGCGGTATCAACTTGGCGCCGTCTGTGGGAACGTTTAGGTTTCTCATTAATAGAAATTCAGTATGGTAGTTGTCGAGAATGATCATGTGCCGCCACCTGACGGTAACGGGCAGAACCCGGCAGATCCAGCCGTGATGTTCGCCACCATCATGCAAGAAATGCGAAGAATCGGGAATGACGTGGGAGTCTTGATGGCCGAAAGAAACCAGAGAGGGAATGGACTCGGGCAGAATGGAGGACGCAACGCCAGGCGTGAAGAAGGCCAACACGAGACAAATGGAGAGCGAGACGCTCAATCCGGTACTGGAGAACGTAGCGATGGTAACCACACCCTGGCATCGATGCAGAGGAGAGCTCGAGCTGAGAGAAGAAGACGTGCCGATCAGCAACGCACTGATCAGCCACGCACTGACCAGCAACGCACTGACCAACAGCGCGCCGATCAACATGCAGCCGACTTGGAAAAAATGAGAGAGGAGATTCGCCAGCTTCAAAATCTCGCAAACCCGCCCGAAGTCCCAATCGTCCCTCGGGCTTCACCGTTTTCTCCCGAGGTGCTCGCGGCTCCACTGCCCGAACACTTCCGATCTTTTGAAATGAGGAAATATGACGGTTCCGGGCCACCTGAAGACCATTTAGCCGCTTTCGAAGGAAACGCGGCGTTATACCAACTTAGCGACCCCGTCAAATGCCGACTCTTCGTGACCACTCTGTCAGGAGGGGCCCAACAATGGTTTACTCTTTTGCCCCCAGGAGGAATTAGAAGTTTCCATGACCTAACCAGCCACTTTTTGAAGTACTTCTCAAGCAACAGAAGACGCCCCTCATCTGCAGTAAAGTTGTTAAACATAAAACAAGCTGATCGGGAGAGCTTAAGAGACTATCTTCGGCGTTTTAATCAGGTGAAGATGGAGGTCCCCAACATAGCGCCCGAGTTGCTTATCGGGGCGTTCCACCACGGTTTAAGGGATGGGGATCTGTTCAGATCATTGGTGAAGAAATATCCTACCACAGTAGAAGAACTGATAGCTCGGGTTGAGAAATATGTTCGAGTAGAAGAATCACATGCTCGGGAACCCGAGGAAAGAAAACGCAAGAGTCCCCCACGAGAGCGCCGAAAAAGCCCACCGAGAAACCAGGACCGAAGAGTGTTTCCCCGAAGGGAAGATCGCCCCTATCCGGTGCTTCCACTCCCACGGGTTGATTACTCGAAATTGCGCGTAAACAAAATACGAGCGCTGGAGATATGCGAGGAAAACGACTTTCTTCGCCGACCACCTTATATCGATGGTAACCCGAGGCGACCAATATCCGACACTTACTGTAACTACCATCACGAGTACGGACATACTACGGAGGAATGTTTTCAATTAAATCGAGAGCTAGAGAAGCTAATTGCAACCAACCCTGAGGCTCGAGCTAAGTTGGCAGGAGTTGAAGGGGGCTTCGGGTCCAAACCCCGATACCCCGGAATTGGAAACCGTCCTAACACGCGACAAGACCGTCCAAGGGAAGCTCGGAGGAGGACGCCAGAAAGGGAAGATAGACGAGGCCCGAGGCCTGGAGGAAATGATAATCAAAGGAATCAAGACAACAGGGAGGCAGGACGACGGAGATCTCCAGAGAAACCTGCGCCGCGTCAGATCAATATCATATCAGGAGGACCAACGGGAGGAGACTCCAATCGGGCGAGGAAGGCAGGAGCCCGCCGTTTGGAAAATTTCGAAATCAAAGTAGGAAGCAAACGATCGGGCCCTACCATCAGTTTTGGTCCCGAAGACTTCCATGGAGGTGACGATTTCCATGAAGACGCCCTAGTTATTCGAGCAGAGGTAGCCAATCATGACGTTGGAAGAGTTTTCATTGACAATGGAAGTTCCGTCAACATCATTTACAAGAGGGCCCTTGATCAGATGGACATAGGAGCATACCCTATGGACAGAGTAGAAACAGCTCTATTCGGCTTCACGGGACATTGTATCGAGGCAATGGGAATATTACATCTACCACTCTCCCTCGGGGAGGGTGACATGAGGAAAACACGGATCACGCCATTCATGGTCATCAACGGGAAGAGCCCATACAACATCATCCTCGGGAGACCTGCCCTCACTTCCTTCATGGCTATTGCTTCGGCACTGCACCAGAAAGTAAAGTTCCCCGTGGGAGACAAAGTAGGGGAAGTTTTGGGAGATCGTAAGATGGCTAGGAAATGCTATGTGGAAGAAGTTCGGGTAGAGATCAAATCCTCTAAAACACGAAGAGAAGACTACCCGAGGGGCAGGGAAACGCTGTACGCCATAGGAACTGCTCAGAAAGAAGACAAGGAGGAAGAAATCGAAGAAGTGGTGATCAATCCGCCCGAAGGGGTAGTAAAAGTCGCCAAAGATCTTCCCCTAGACCTGAAGGAGGGCTTAATCAGATTACTAAAAAGGAACAAGGACGCGTTCGCGTGGACCTCTAAGGATATGATAGGCATCGACCGAGGAATCATCGAGCATAAATTGAATGTCTCCCGAGCCGTTCGACCTGTCTTTCAGAAAAGGAGGCATCTCAGCGCTGAGATGAATGCCGAGGCACGACGACAGGTGGAAGAGTTGTTGGAAGCAGGCCACATTCGGGAGGTTCAATTCCCCACCTGGCTCTCGAACGTGGTCTTGGTTCCAAAGTCCTCGGGCAAATGGCGCATGTGCGTGGATTTCCGGAACCTAAATGAAGCATGCCCGAAGGACTGCTATCCCTTACCCAGGATAGATCAGTTGGTTGATTCCACCTCAGAACATGAGCTACTCTGCTTTCTCGACGCTTTTCAAGGATATAACCAGATCCTACTCGCCAAGGAAGACCAAGACAAGACAAGCTTCATAACCGCCGGAGGGACCTACTGTTATACAGTTATGCCCTTCGGGCTAAAGAATGCCGGTGCCACATACCAGAGGTTGATGGACAAGGTTTTCAAGGATCAGATCGGAAGGAACGTGGAAGTCTATGTCGACGACATCCTAATCAAGTCACGAGAAAGAAGTTGCTTCCTGGCCGACGTTCAAGAAACACTCTCGACCGCCCGAGGATACAACTTGAAGATGAACCCTAGCAAGTGCACCTTTGGAGTCAGTTCAGGAAAGTTCTTAGGATACATGGTGACGAGGCGAGGAATTGAAGCTAATCCCGACAAAGTCAAGGCCTTGTTGGATATGACATCTCCCCGAAGTCTAAATGAGGTGCAGAGGTTGACAGGGAGGATCACCGCTCTTTCGCGATTCATCTCCCGATCCGCGGACCGTAGCTTACCCTTCTTCAAAGTGTTGCGCAAAGTCCAAAACTTCGAATGGACACCCGAGTGCGAGAAAGCCTTCCAGGACTTGAAAGAATATTTGACAAAGTTGCCCGTGCTTAACAAGCCGTCGCCCGGGGAGGAGTTGATAGTATACCTGGCAGCATCGCCTCGGGCCATAAGTTCCGTAATGGTTCGGGAAGAGGAAGGAGTACAGAAACCAATCTATTTCGTCAGCCACATCTTGAAAGGCCCCGAGACAAGGTACACAAATTCCGAAAAACTTCTGTTGGCCCTTCTTATCACTGCCAGGAAATTACGACCATACTTCTTATCACACCCGATTGTGGTGCTGACCAATCAACCCATCGGGAAGATCGCCACACGGCCAGACGTCTCGGGAAGGGTAGTCAAGTGGTCGACGGAATTAGGGGAGTACGATATTCACTTCAAACCTCGGGCCGCGATCAAAGCACAGGCATTGGCCGATTTTATGGTGGAAATAATCGGCGATGGTCCTGAAGAGGTATGGAAGATGTTCGTGGATGGTTCTTCCTGCAGCTCAGGGAATGGAGTCGGGATACTTCTCATATCACCCTGGGGAGAAGAGACCAATCTGGCTATTAGGCTCGACCACAAGGCATCAAACAATGAGACAGAATATGAGGCGCTGCTTGCTGGACTCCGAGCGGCACGGAGAATGGGGATCACCCGATTACTGGTGCACTCGGACTCCCAACTCGTGGTTCAGCAACTAGAGGGGAACTTTGCCGTTAAGGGCCCGAATTTAGAAAAATATGTCAGGGCGTTCGAGGAAATTAAAGGAAGCTTTGAAGAACTTAGGATCGTCTTAATCACCCGAGCCCAGAATGAGAAGGCAGATCAGATAGCCAAGTGGGCAAGCGCCATTGGCCCACTTGAGGAAAAGGGAAAGGTCCTAACCATTTGGCAAATAGAAGACCAAAACGCGCTCGAACCCGACATCGCCCGAGAGGACTGGAGACACGAGATCTACCAATACCTGCGCCACGAGATCCTTCCCGAGGACAAAGCTCAAGCCCAAAAACTCATGCGAAAGATTCCAAGGTTCACCCTAATTGATACAACTCTGTTCAAACGGTCTTTCGCGGGACCCCTCCTACGATGCATATCCAAGGAAGAAGGAGAATATGTCCTTCGGGAAATACATGAGGGTATTTGTGGGAGCCACATTGGGGGTAGAGCCTTGGTAAGGAAAGCACTCCTCGCAGGTTTCTTTTGGGCAACTATGAAGGGCGATGCCATTAAGACAGTCCGAAGCTGTCTTAGTTGCCAGAAGCACGCCAGTCTACAGAGGATGCCCGCTGAGGCAATGAAGTCAGTAACCTCCCCTTGCCCCTTTGACCAATGGGGACTCGACATTGTTGGGCCATTCTCCGGAAACGTGGCTCAAAAGAAGTTTTAGTTAGTAGCTGTGGACTACTTCTCGAAATGGGTTGAAGCTGAAGCCTTGGCCAAGATCACCGAAGCCGCTATCACCACCTTCATCTGGAAAAACATCATCTGCCGCTACGGAATCCCCAGGAGACTAGTATCTGACAATGGGAGGCAATTCAGTGGAAAGAAGCTAAAGGAATGGTGTGGTGAGCTCGGGATAGAGCAAATATTTACCTCGGTAGCGTACCCACAAAGCAACGGCCAGGTTGAGGTGACAAATCGTACCATAGTGCAAGGGTTGAAGACCCGACTTGAGGGGCTCGAGAAGTCATGGTTCAATGAGCTTCAAAGTGTCCTCTGGTCATACCGGACAACGCCTCGAGAGGGGACCAGTGAGACTCCTTTCAGCTTGGTCTATGGGAGCGAAGCAGTGCTACCCGCGGAAATCGGAATGGAAAGCGCCCGAATCCTTACTTACCCTGAAGACAACGACCAGCTCCGCACCGAAGATCTCGATCTTATCGAGGAAGGAAGAGAAAGAGCCGCCATCAGGATGGCCGCCTACCAGAGGAGGATGACCAAGTCTTACAATCGCCGAGTCCGAAGCAAGAGGTACGAGGAAGGGGACCTTGTAATGAAAGAGATTCTAAATCAAGAAGGAAGGAAGAAGTTAGAACCCAAGTTCGAAGGACCTTACCGAGTCGTCAAGAAAGCAGGAGAAGCCTCCTACTATCTCGAGGACACCAGCGGAAAACGGCTCGATCGCCCTTGGAACGCCCGGAAGCTACGGAAATACTATCCCTAGAGGGGGGTACCCTCATTCGCATATGTTTTCTCTTTGATTTTCGCACATTATTTCTTTAAAGTTTACTTCTACTACTTTTGAGATGTAAACTACGCTGGATTATTAATGAAGTTTATTCTCTGTTCGTACGAGGAACTCCCGACCCAACATCCAAAGAACTTAAAAAGACACGAAGACCCGGGTAGAAGACACTCCACTTCCCAAGAAGACAATTGTCACAAAAATCCCTCGGAACAACCTCAACAAGGTGATCTCCTTTACACACACTAAATTCCCTCTACGAGAGGCTGAAACATTCCCTAAAGGGAAAACATTTTTGCGCACACCGTTATCCCTCTACGGAGGCAGCGCCACCTCTATATAAGCTAGAGGCAAAGAAGGCCCCTCGGGATAACACCCCTCGGGTAACATAAACTGCGCACACTGAATTCCCTCTACGCGAGGCTGAGATATTCCCTAAGGGGAAAAGAAACCTTTTTGCGCACACCGATATCCCTCCACGGAGGCAGCGCCACCTCTATATAAGCTAGAGGCAAAGAAGGCCCCTCGGGATAACACCCCTCGGGTAACATAAACTGCGCACACTGAATTCCCTCTACGCGAGGCTGAGATATTCCCTAAGGGGAAAAGAAACCTTTTTGCGCACACCGATATCCCTCTACGGAGGCAGCGCCACCTCTATTAGGCTAGAGGCAAATGAAGGCCCCTTGGGACTACATCCCTCGGGTAATATAGACCATGCACGTGAAACGTCCCTTGACGATAAAGCAATGCAACATCAATACTGGTTAAAGGACGCAAAAAGTATCTCACGAGATCACCGAGGCCACTCCTGGGATCGGGGGGACGCCCTCGACCCGGGGGAAAGAGGCCTCATTACTCCCGTAAAATACCAAAGATAAATGGGATGGGCATTGAACAAGAAGCGTTGTTCAGGTAAATAAAAGTCCTTTATTTATTTAAAAAAATGCTGCAAAGTTCGTAACAGGTAGGAAAAAGACGAAAAGCAGAGACACCAACGGACGACAAGGAAATAAATAAAACAGAAAACTAGACTCTACGAAAGGACATCAGACTAATCCTTCTCGGCGGGGCCATCCCCTCGGGAAGCATCACTACTTTCACCCAAATCAAACTCGTCCCAAAGACTTTTTCCCTTCACTGGCTTCGGTGGGGAACGACGAGGAGCTAATGCCATATAAGCCGCCTCAGGATTCAAGAAATTAAAAGGATGCGCGCTCTCTGGAAAACCATTCGCCCTAATCTGCGACAGACAACCTTGGAATCCGAAGTTGAAATACATATTGGCAGCCTCGGAAACTCTTTCCTCGGGAACCAGCTTAGGGTTGGGCTGATGCTCCCGGCTACGGCGAATCTCCCTCTCTGAATGAAGCTCTTGTCGGAGCTTGCCAACTTCGAACTGAGCCCTTGCTAACTGATCCTTCAAGCGACCAACCTCTTGAGCCTCCTCACTAACTCGCATTGTCATCTCCACATTACAAGATCGCGCTGAGTCAACCATTTTTTGCTGGAGACGATATCGCCGAGCCCCCTCACAGGATAGGGAATAAGCCTGAAGACACAGAGAAGCAATCCATAAAGCTAAAGATTAAGGGCTAAAGTCATGATTAGGGGGCGGAGAACTTACCTGGCTCAAGGCCAAAGCCCATTCTTTCCAGAAAAGGCCATCAGACAGCTCTTTGGCAAAGTCCTTTTCCTCAGGAGTCAGGAAGTTCATCATATAAGCCAAAGAGGATTCTCCATCCCTCTCCAGCAAGAAGTGAGGATGAAGAGCCGGTCGAGATAAGGAAGGACCCTCGCGCAGAGAAACAGGGGGTGTAGGCGGTGATGGTCTCACCCGCTTAGGACGTCCCACTTCTTGACGAGGAGTTAATGCCTCGTCCTCGGGGTTATCACCCGAGGCCTTACTGCTGACCCCACGTTCACGTACCGAGGCACCCCTAGTTCTGACGGTCAAGACGGGCAGAACACCCGAACCATCGCTCACTGTAGGAAAAGAAATAGTTAGGGACGGAAGAACTAACCAGTAAAGACCAAGGAAAAACATACTAAGAATACGAGAAGAGGTAGCTGTCTCCGCAGGAACGTCAGATACCAATTCCCTCACAGAAAAGCTTTGGCTGCCAACCCGATCCATGAATGCCCTCACGAGCTCGGGCTCATAACCCGAGGCCTGGCAATGATCCTGCCACCGGAGTAAGGAAAATCGGCGATCCCGATGCTGGGGTGAAGGGCGCACATAGAAGAATTTGTTCATCCATCCCTTGGTAGCAGTGAAATTATCATGAAGGACATCAGAAGAAGGAACGAAAACAAACTTGCCTACATCCCTCTCACACACACGGAAGAAATTAAGAATCAGTTCGGTAGTGAGGGGAAAGCTAAGCTTACGAGCAATGGCAGCTAGAGCTAGGAGCAAACTACAGGAGTTAGGAAATATTTGACCAGGGGAGATGCCTAAGGTTTCGCAAAGATCAAGAAGGAAAAAGGGGATAGGGAACCTCAGCCCCATATCCACTTGGTCAGTAAAGAATGTCAAAAAACCAGTAGGAGGCAAGGACGCCACTTGCAGGGGCCCGGGCAATTGAACCTCATAGTCGGGGGGGATTCTAGCCCGCTCCAGATATTCTCGAAGCAGTTGCGGGCTTAGAGTTGATACTTTTGTCCGATACCACGGGAGGTTCGCTTTGGATCGAGCCTCCTCCGCTTCGGCAGACCATCGGGCCAAGCTCTTACGATAAGCTTTGTCCTCATCATCTCCTTGAGGGAAAGGTGATTTCACATTGGAGGCCGGATCAGGCTTTTCATCCAAGTCAAAGCGAAAACTCGAGGAGCTGCCAAAATTGAAAGGAAAAGGCTCTGTTTGGGGAAAAGAGGCAGCAACACGCTTACCCTTAGAAGAAGAAGAGGAAGCCATAAAGAAATTATAAAATGAGAGACACAATACGATACGGAGGAACTAAAGGCAAGGGACTAAGGAATCATGGAGGAAGAAGGCCACAAATTTATAGATACGCTTCAGGCTTGGACAGAAAGATAAGGAGTTCAAATTTGAAATGGTTAGATACGGTCCGACACGCGTTAGCCCCGAGATCCCCTCGCCAAATCTTCGGATGAATCGGGTCTTGAAGTAACCGTTGCCAAAATACCGGGTACATCACCCCAGGAAAACCAGGGGACGTTTCGGCCAGATTCGCGATTTTTTCGGGCTAAAGATCGGGCATACAATACTCCTCGAGATGGATACCCGAAAATTTCGCCGGCATACTTGGTCATATTCTCGGAGGCTAGGATTGGACCTCGGGTTAGATCCTCGGGTGAGTAGTCGTCGGGAATGTTTGCTCCTAGCCCGACGCACTCAAGACCCTCGGGAAACGAATGGTTCGAGGCCAATTGTTCTACTAGCAAAAAGGCGGGGAAGCACAAGAAATAACATAAGGGGAACTATCTGCTCCGGGAATACAGGAAAGATAAAGAAGCCCGGAGGCACTACATTCAAATACTATGCCCCGAAGGGCTATGTTCAGGACAGAAGGGAAATACATATATATATATAATAGGGTTCGTTACATTCCCATATAAATAAAAGACATAAAAGAAAAAATCCTCCAATGGCCTAGCTGGCCTGATCTTCACCCCCGGTAACTTCCCCGGGCTTCTCCGCATCCCCTCGATCTTCAACCTCTAGACCCTCTCCTTCTCCCCCTTTAGCCTGCTCTTCGCGAGTCTCCTCCTCGACAGACTTCTCAGCGTCATCACGGGCTTCATCCCCGGAGGCACCTCGCATCTCCTCGGGCTGGGGTTCGGCCACAACTGCAGCAGGAACCGGCACACTCGGCGTCCTCGAGGGACCGCTCTCGTCTCGGGGTTCGGGTAGATAGCCCCCAGAAGGGGCCTCCTTCAAGGTCCTGATAGCATTCAAGAACCTAAAAGGGTGATCTGCCTTACTGTACCCATGTGCCCGAAGTTCGGAGATGCACCCGTAGAAGCCCCATTTGAAGAAGGTCTTCATATCGGTCAGATGATGGCGCTTGGGGACGTAGTTCATCTCCAGATCCTCGTCCCACTTCTTCTTTTCCTCAACTCGATCCACTTCTGATCGAGAAAGATGGCGCTGGAGCTCTGCTGCGTCCTCCTGGAGCTTCTTCTCCCGAACCTTAGCCTCGGCCACTTCGCGTTCCAACTCCGCTACCCGCTTGCGGTATTCGTCCTCGGCTTGAGACAGAGCTTTATTCCGCTCGGCAAGTCGGGAGACACGTTTTGTGACCTCAGTCGCCAGGGAAAGGGACTGCATTAATGGGGGTTCGATAAGATTAAAATCGCCCGACGAAGTAAAAAATCTTTTGAGAGATACATACCTGCCCGAGGGTAACACCAAGAAGGCTTCGGAGGTCAAGGTAGGAGAGCTCGCGAGAATAATGCCTGTTAGCCTCATCAGGGAATTCCCGAAGGAACTCCCAGCTCTCATCCTGGGAGGGGTTGTTGAAGAAGGCAGGTTGCTTAGCCCGACCCAACGCGATGGTGTCCCCCGGAGAAGAGGAAGCGGGATGACTTGAAGAAGCTCGGGTTCTTTTCGCCGAGGCCCCCTTCGGGGCAGGAGCCGCTCGCTTCGGCGCAGACTTTTTTGCCCCTGAGGAGGAAGCTGGAGCCTTGCCCTTGCTCCTGGAACGGGTGTTCGGGGCAGTTTCTTGAGGATTCGGCTGGGGAAGATCCTCATCCTCTTCGTCGGCAATCGCGATGACCTCGGCCAAAGACATCCTTTCAGCTACAAAAAATAAATGAAAGACTGTTAGAGGAACTCAAAACCGAAGCAAAGGTACAGTAGGGGTCTGGCTATATACCTATAGTTCCGGTGAGGAGAACGGCTTTTGAGGAGAACCCGTGGGCACAGAGAAGTTCTTCATTACGAAGTTTTTTGGCATAATACCGACGGCTACCCACTCTGCCTAGGAATGCTTCTACCCGAGCAGGAGGCTCGGGAGAAAGTGGATTAGAGGCAGAGGCATTGTCGTTCCAAGAAAAAGGAATCAACTCTTGCTCGGCACAATCAGCAGGAGGCTTAACGAAGAAAAACTTGCTCACCCATCCCTTATGAGAAGAAGGGTTACCCTGGATGAGGTCAGGTCTCCGGGTCGGGGAGAAGAAAAATTTTCCCTCCTCCTTCTTGTTTAACCTCAGAAAGGCTAATAACATTGAGACCGAGGGGGTATAGCGATAATGGCTCAAAATAACAGCCATAGAGAGAAGAAGACTAAAAGAATTTGGGGGCAGCTGAGCGGGACAGATCCCGAAGTATTTACAGATGTCGACTACGAATCGGGGGACTGGAAACCTAAGACCCATCTCTACTTGATCAAAAAAATATGTACCGAAGCCCTCGGGAGGGGAACTAGCTAAATCGGTAGGCGAAGGGATCCTAATCTCAAAGTCCCGGGGCATACCGGAAACAGATTGCAATCTAGGGAGATCCGCGGCTTTAAAGGTAGAAACCTTGATTTGGTGCCAGCGAACGCCGGGACGACCAGCTCTAAAAGCTTCGACCTCCCTAACCCAAGCACTGAAGGCCCGACGAAAAGGTCCTGGGCCGGGGAAGTCATCCTCCCGAGGAGGAATCGGCTCCCTAATAATGGAAGGTGGAGGAATCGGCTCCCTAATAATGGAAGGTTGGGAGGCAACAGGGGTCGAACGGGTGGCTTCAGAATCTACAGAGCCCGTACTCCGGGAAGAACCCCGAAGACTTCCCTCATTCCCTCGAGAATCGTTCCCCACACTAACTACATGACTACCCGAACCCTCAAAAGAATCACTACCACTAGCAGAAGAACCACTACCACTACTACCCGAACCTTCCGAACCCTCAGAAAAACTACCCGAAGAAACATGGGAATCCTCACCGGAATAAGAAGACATATCTAGGCAGGAAAGAGAGCTAAGGGAAGAAATACTTACAAAGACCTAAAGGCAGGAAGGCTCGGGAACTCGGGAACTTCGCGAGGAGAGAGAGTAGTGAGAGAAGGTGAAGAAAGCGAATGAAGGAGGAAGTGGGGTATATATAGGGCCCATTCGATCAATCGGGGCCTTTGGATAAGAATTTAATCAACGGGCAGAAAAGAACCGCGTCGCCCAGCCCACGTCAAGTCTCAGAACGGGCGCCAGAATTCCCGCCCAGACGTCCCATCAGAACCAACCAATACGTACGCGACACGTGGCTGGGAATGTGAAACGATGTTTAAAACCTTTTAGGAAGAGATAGTAGGCCCACATCCGAGAGAAAGCGAACGAAGCAAAGCCCAACAGCAACCTTCGGAACCACGATGACTCGGATATTTTGCCACCGCCCCACAAAAACGTCCAAAATTCACCATACTTCTTTTGGACTGTTCGAAGGGGGGACTATTGTTACCCTCGGGGCTAACCGACCCCGTGGCAAAATACCCGACCCATCTCAACCGACCCAACTACCCTGCTAGGAGATGATCTTACCATGGATACGAGCCTCGGGACTAGGGGATAAGGCCGAATCCATAGGAAGTAGGACATTGAAGCTCCCTCGGTTCTACATCCCGAGGACTCCTGGCCCTAAGGCGCTCCAACAGATCCCATCAAGAAAAAGAGAGAGCTCGGGCTCGGTCCCTCGGGCAAGTTGACCGAGGACAGAGATACTTTCTTCGGAAAAGCAGACCCCAAACCAATGTAACTCCCCGTAATCACATTAACCGAACGTGGGAGGGATAACCGTCTAAAAACCCGCCCGTCAAGAAGATGGGCCATCATGGGCGACGAGGGAGCTCGACCCCTAGAATTACGGAACGTGGGTCTCAACCGCTCTGGAACTGCCCAAGAACAAAAGCCTATAAATACTGCTAAGGTACTCAAGAACAGGTATCGATTTCTGACATATCCTACTGTTACTCTGCCAAATTGATTACTCACAAAACACACACTACACCCTTTCTATGCTACTTTACACCTGGAAAATGGAAACTACCCTCTTGACCTAGGCAAGAGGGCAAACGACCCCTCAACTTTATTCTGTTTTCGAGTGACTAGGTGACGCGTGCGGCGGAGTCTAGGCGGGAATAAGTCTGTTAGCCGTCCGACGTGGCAGATCTATTTTTCGGCGGTATCATTATTAATGTTTCATTAACTCGTTGAATTCAAAGCACTATTAGTTCTTGTTTTAAACTATATTGTGGACTGTGTCCTAGGGATGCAAACGAATCGAATCGAGTCGAATACTACAATATTCTATTCGTATTCGGATGACAATCGAATACGAATACGAATATTCGAATATTTAATCGAATCATAAAATCGATTTTTATTCGAATATCGAATATTCGTATTCGAAGTCATTTTTATTTCTATTTAATAAAATATAAACAATATTATGTTTAAAATATATATTGAATTATAATAAATTATATAAAAACATATATTTATATTATGTTTAAATATTTTATTGAATAATCATATATTATTTGTGAATATATGATAATTATACTATATTTTAAGTTATAATAAATTATATTTAAACATATATTGAATTATAATATATTATGTTTAAATGTTTTATTGAGTTATCATATATTATATGTGAATATATATTAATCATACTATCTTTTAAGTTAAATTGTTCGAATCGAATAATTTGATTATTTTCGAATCGAATATTGTGATTCCATATTCGTATTCGGATAATTATCAAATAAAAAATTTCAAATCGAATCGCGAATCGAATCAAAAAAGTTTTCGTTTGCAACCGGAGTCCACATCTTAAAAATATTATTAGTATCAATAAACATATAAATAGTAATCATTAGGTAATATTAATATTAACTGCATCACTGCAATATAGCATTATCGGTGGCAAGTCAGAGTTAATCCTTTTAACAAATTGTTAATACAATTATATAACATACACCCATATGTAATAATGAGATCTTCACATAATAATATTGTAAACAAATATGTAACGTTGACATATTTTTGCAAATCTAAACTAATAAATGAGACCTTATTTTTTCCAAGTTAAATATTACATAAGAGAACACATTTAAAATTTAGAATGTTCGATGAAATGTTATTTTTAAATATATAAGAGGAAAAATGATTTGTTGCTTGTAATTATAAAAAATAAAACAATAGATGGATGAAATGATAAATTCCTTACATGTAAAAAATTAATTGGTGATACCAACGGGGGTTGGTCCAAGTGGTAAGCGACTTGGTATCACTTAACCAAGGTCTCGGGTTTGAATCCTTGTGTATGCAGCACCCCCCTTTGGGAGCCTCACCTGCCCTTACCAGGTACGCGACGTGGGGCTAACCGGATTAGTCGGGGCAACCCGGAACCGGTCGGGTATCCGAAAAAAATTAATTCGTGATTATTTAATTACAATAAAAAAAATTTAAGAATTAAGTTAGTTCATCATACACGTTCAGAATAGAAAATTCCTCCAACTTATTAGTTAATTGATCAACGACATAATTTTTAAAGCTGCAATTAATTATGTTATAATTGATAGAGGGTAGAAATTAAGGGGTCTAACCGAACTCCAAAGGAAAATAAAAACAAAAAGGTAATTAAACACGTGTCAATGGAATTACACAACAAAGACCAAGAGAATTAAACTTTTGGGCCTTATATTTGTCTTAAGGCTCGAAACGACTAACGAGTTTCACACCACCTAACGGCACACGTAAAAAATTTCAAAATAATTTAAAATAAATCTATGAAAAACACTTCCAAGCGTGGACATCTCATCATAATTACCTCTTACAAAAACATATTAATAGTTAAAATAATAATTATCTCGGATTGGTAATCTTTTGCTTTAAGGAAAGTTGCATTAGCTTCCGAATTGGAAATTAAAAGTCTCGTTTATCACAAAAGGAAATTAACAGTTTTTAATATACCCTTTGGCTAGACATCTCCCTCAATTAGAACCCTTGAGAATCTCTCTGTATGTTTCTTGTCACTCGGGTTAAATTTTGATATCACTTAGTTTTCTTGTTAGAAGAAATAAGTTGGATGATCTGTCAACATTAAATATTTCTTTTTTGTCGAGTTAAAGATGTCACCTTTAAGCCTTTTGAACTTCCATACTTACTGAGTGCTTGTGCTCGACTCATCTTTTTAAAAAAAGAACGAGTTTTCGTGTCTACAGATACCTCTACTGAGCGAAGCTGCTTCAGAATTATTACAGCTTCCATTCAAGTTCTCGTTAACGGTGGTACTTTCTTTTTTCAATTTGTTGGTGGTTTTTTTTTTTTTTTTCGCATCTGTACGTCAGATTCATTAGAGCTTTCGGTGTAAAAAAGCAGCCCATAAGAAAAAAAGTGATTTTTACTGCTCTTTTTTTCCTCAGTGCAGCAAACGATGAAGAAGGTCATACGGGTTTTAGTTTCGTTGGTTATCTTCTCTGCAATTCGATCAGCATACGGATATACTGATCCTCGTGACGGTAAAGATAAAGATCCCTTTTTTATTGTGTCTTAATCTTGTCTGTTTGTGATTTATGCTTACCTGTTCTCCTACACATTGCGAACAACTATCGTTTTTCTCCATCTATTTAAGAACTTTCTTGCTGTCTTCATGTGAAATACCGTTTTTTTTTTTTTTCAAAATCTACAGTTTATGCAATAAATCAATTGCATACTTCTTTGGGCTTCCCTTTACTCACTGGGTGGATTCCATTTGGAGGAGACCCTTGTGGTCCTCCTAGTTGGCAAGGAGTCGAATGTGTGAATGCTAACATAACTGCAATGTGAGGATTTTTTTCATTGTATATCCCTTTTGTCTGTATAAGAATCAAGGCTTCGTTTGGCGAAAGTTGTTGAGGGATGCTGTTAGTCCTTTTGATACTGTTCTTTTCTCGCATCAGAACGTTGAGCGGTGCATATTTGGGTGGAACGTTGGGCGATACCGTAGGATATTTCGCCTCGGTTATGCATATGTAAGCCCTTTAAAAAATCGTATGCTCTGTATCGTTAGCTTTTTTTTTCCCCTAATGATTTTGATCTATCTGCGAGCAGAGATTTGAGTGATAACCAAATAGGTGGAACCATTCCTTCGAATTTGCCCATTACCCTTCAAGGCCTGTACGTTTTTTACATTCATTAAAAACTTGTAATAGCATTGCTTTTCATACGAACGAACGCATTCTCTTAAAGCTAATGTATGAATCTCAGTTTTCTGTCTGGAAATGTGTTCACTGGAAGCATCCCCGATATCTCTTCGTTGGGCCAATTGACCGATCTGTAAGCTCTATTCCTCTATCACTTTCTTTTTGCAGTTTAACGTTTGTGATTTTGAACTATTACACTTTGGCAGGTCTCTAAATGGCAATCAGTTGTCTGGGAAGATACCAGATTCTTTCGAGTCACTTAAGAGTCTGATCAACATGTAGGGTTTCGTTTATCTACAATTCTTGATTTTAAAGATTTTTTTTTTCTTAAAGTGTTTCGAGCTGCAATTACACAGGGATTTATCTGGGAACACTTTGACTGGCGAGCTTCCGCCATCTATGGGCAACTTATCATCTCTTACCACGTTGTAGGTTAACCTTAGATCAACAGTCTAAGTGATGTAATGCTCCTTCCATTGACATTGAGTTGTTAGAACTCACACGTCTCTGCATTTTTTCGTGTTTTTCCGTATCGTTTTTGTAGGCATTTGCAGAACAATCAGCTAACGGGCTTGCTGAACGTTCTTCAAGACCTACCTCTCACTGATTTGTACTTTTTTTTGGCCTTTCGAAATCAATATTTCATTTCAAATTCGACAAGATTTTTGCTTACTTTTTGTTCGATGATCTTCAGGAACATAGAGAACAACCTTTTCTCCGGCCCCATTCCCACCAAACTGCTCAACGTTCCAAATTTCAGGTTTCTTGGGAATTTTCAATCTTCAATAGCATTTCGACTCTTAATATATCTATCGAAAAGTCACCGATTGCATTGTAATCTCAGGAGAGTTGGGAATCCATTCAACACAAGCGTTCTTGAATCTCCACCTTCTTCTTCTTCATCATCATCTTCATCTCCTTCCATGGCACCTTTACCTCAACTAACGCCTTCAAATCAACCATCGTTTTCCCCACTAACAACGCATTCAGACAAGAACGTAAAGAAAAACACAAAGAGTAATATGGTCACTTGGTTAGCCATCGCTGGGCTGTTCATAGTCATAGCGCTTGTCTTGGGGATATGCCTTTCTATGTCTAGATTCCGTAAGAAGAGGTCGAAAGATCAAACTGAAAAGAACCTTGATGCTTTTCCTCACAAACGCATTGAAGAGAAAGGTTTGTAATAGCAACCTTCCTCCTTGTTTCTAACTTTCAACGGTTGATGGAAAATCATTTGTTTTTCAGGCACCTTAGCACCTGGTAATAAGGTGGATTTGCAGCCGAGCATTGTTGGAGGTAGTCAGTCGAAGGCCCAATTAAAACCCGAGAAAGATCACAGCGTAGATATTACGAAATTGGACGTTAGTAAAGCACCTCCGTTCTCACTTCTGCCCGCCCAAAGAATCGTCAAGGATCCTACTTTTTCTCCCGTGACTGTAAACAGAGCAAACACCCCAAAAACCATCGAATCTGCAAAGTTTTTCACGATCGCATCTCTTCAGCAGTTCACTGATAGCTTCTCTCAGGATAATATTATCGGGAAAGGAACGCTTGGCACTGTGTACAGAGCCCAACTCTCTGATGGAAAGGTAAGCAATCTCTATTGTGTTTATATAACCCTTTGCATGATGAGAGAGCTATCGCCTTTATCCTAGGAGTTAATGATTGTCTCAATTTTTTCAGGCCATGGCTGTCAAGAAACTCGATAAAGCAGCATCAGCTTGTATAACAGATCGAGATTTCCTCGAAATCGTATCGAACATTGCTAAACTTAGGCATTCGAATATTGTCGAGCTCACTGGCTACTGCTTAGAGCACGGGCAACGCCTGCTTGTCTACAGTTACTGTAAGAATGGAACGCTCGATGAAGCACTGAACGTAAACGATGAGATCAATCACAAACTCTCGTGGAATATTCGTATGCGCATGGCCCTTGAAGCTGCTCGAGCCCTCGAGTAAGTTCGTAATAATCTTATTCACAAGTCAACTTCACAAGAATCGTCTCATTTTTCTTTTCTTTTTTTATTAGATACTTGCACGAAGTGTGTCAGCCATCAGTGATGCATAGGAACTTTAAATCCTCTAACATTTTGTTGAACGATGATCTCACCGTACAAGTTTCTGACTGCGGTTTGGCTCCCTTATTACCACCTCATTCGATGACACAAGTAATATCATTTTTCTTCTTCCTACTTAAGTTCAACCCTTCTTTTTCTGTACGTCAAATTAAACCTTTTTTCTGTAACAGCTGCAAAGTTCTGGCTATGGTGCGCCAGAGCTTGAGTCTGGAAGCTACTCGTGTCAGAGCGATGTTTACACCTTTGGAGTCGTTCTCTTACAGCTTCTCACCGGGCGAAAATCTTACGACAGGTAAGAATTTTTTTTCCTTACGTTATTTGGGAATCAGTTCAGCGATTTATAATCTTTTTGTGCTGTTTTAATTAGGTCTCGAGCTCGAGGGGAGCAACATTTAGTCAGATGGGCATTTTCGAGGCTGCATGATATCGATGCATTATCGAGGATGGTCGATCCTTCCCTTAAAGGGGCTTACCCATCGAAATCTCTGTCGAGGGTCGCAGATATAATTTCGCTCTGCATTCAGGTAACTCATTACTTTTTTCTTTTTTTGGATTTTACGTAATATCACGACGAACACGTTCGCTGATATAATGTTTACATTCGTTTTGCTACAGCCCGAGCCTGAGTTTAGGCCACCTATGTCTGAGATTGTCCAAAAGCTCTTGAAGATTGCATAATATATATATGTATATGAGACCTGAGATCAAGGCATGTTTATTACAGATCCAACAGCTTTTGTTGGATCAAGTAGTTTCCTAGTTTTCTTACCAGTTTTTCTTGGGTTGACTTTGTGGTTTGTCTTCTAAAAAATAACATTTGTTTGGCTTCTCTGAAGCTTTAAATTCTATACTAGCGTACCAGTGGGAAACACAACATATTAAAGTTTTAATTGGGAGTTTTCTTTAAATTCAAATGTAGAAAATGACATTTACTTATCATCTTCTGCATCATATGTATAAATGGCCATCCTCATTTACTATGGCGTTAATTAATCGTATTTCGCGAGTCTTTTATGTTCGGATTAGTTCAAACCATAAACAGAAACCATTCCATTAACCTCCCAAAAGCACAATACCCAACACTTAACAGCTACGTACTCACCATAAAAAAAAAAAAAAAAAAAATTCTCACATAAACCATGGCAAGAAGAAGAATCTTCATCAATGTATTATTATCTCTTAGTTTTCTTCTTGCATCCATAATCTCTCTACAGTTCACCCCCCTCCTCGACGCCGCAATTACCACCACCGCCCCTCCCCACGGCCTAACCATCAAGCTAATCCAAAGAGACTCGCCGGAATCCCCATACTTCGCCGGAAAAACCAACCGCACAGAAAGAATCCGGCGAAACGTCTTCCTATCCAAAACCTACGCCGAGAAAAGATCGAATGGTAACAAACTATTAATCCGCCCGAGGGTACGCAACGAAGGCCTAATGTACCTCGTCGAAGTAGGCATAGGCACTTTGAAGAAGCCTCCTTATTACATGAAGTACTTCCTTCACATGGACACGGGCGCCGACACGACGTGGCTCCAATGCGAAGATTGCAAGAAAAAAAAGACGGGCCACTGCTTCCTACAAAGCCCGCCCCTATACCCGGCAAAAACGTCGCTCACCTATCGCCCCCTTCCGTGCGACAAACACCCTCTCTGCACCCCCGAGAAGTGCACCGACGGTATTTGCGCCTACGCCGTAGTTTACGGCGACGGGGCGCAAACCCTAGGCTACCTCGCCCGAGAATCCTTCGCGTTCGTCGGGTCGATGGGCAAAACGGTAATTTTAGAGGACGTGGTTTTCGGGTGCGGGATAGATAACCGGGGGTTCGTCGAGTCGTCGAGGACGAACGTTGTTGCGGGGAATTTCGGTCTAGGGTTTGGTAGGTCTTCATTTTTGCGCCAGAAGAAGGAAATTATGCGGGGGACGTTTTCCTACTGCCTTCCTCCGTGGGACCGTAGTAGTAATAATAAGAGCGTTTACTTACATTTTGGGTCGGACGTTCCGAGGAGGAAGGGCTTGAGCGTTACGCCTTTGTTGAAGAGCCGCGAGTACGCTGCTTATTCGGTAAATTTGAAGGGAATCAGCGTCGGGAATAAGAGGCTCGATGTATCGGGCGGGTGCGTGGTGGACTCGGGCAGTTCGGTCAGTATATTGCCGTTCGGAATTTACGGGGCTTTGAGGTCGGCGTTGGTCGGGGGTTTGTTGAAGGGGAACGGGAAGGTGGTTGAGGGGCTCGGGGAGTTGGATTTGTGCTTTCGATTTTTGAGGAGGCAATCGCTTAGAGAACTCCCGAGCGTTGTGTTTCATTTTGAGGGCGGGGTCGAGCTCGTGGTTCGGCCCGAGGCGGTCTTTTTGGATCACGGGGGTCGAGGTGGGGCCCGATCGTTTTGCCTGGGGATGATTCCGGGATGGGAGGACGACGGGAGCGTTGTGCTCGGGGCTCTGCAGCAGGCGAATACGAGGTTCGTGTTTGATACGGTGGGTCGGAAGATGTATTTCGGGGAAGAGGATTGCCTTAGAGATGGATAGTTTTTTTTTTTTTTCGTTGTGTTGAGCCTTGTTAGGAGATTATTACATCAATTGATCTTCAACTCAAATCCCAAGTGATGTTGTGGTATTGAATTGACATTAGTATTTAAGAATGTTTGGATTTATTTTGCTTACCCCTCCCTACTTAGAGGCTATATACTAAGAGAAGTAGAGTGAACAAATCCCCACATACAACCTACACTAAAACCCGCGATCAAAACTGTGATCAACTTCGTGCCCAGCCATGCAGATACAAGAATAGAATACGTCGTCATAATGAGTGAGGATGAGGAATCCATTTTCTGGGTAGAGAACATGGGCCTCACACTACATAAAATAAACTACAGTCCTCACTCAAAACACTTGTAGAAGGTGAAGTTAGCACACTATTGGATAATCATAAAGTGATGATGACTTATGGGATCCCTGTAACAGTTGATAGGAATACCAAAAGTTCGAAAATCCTTCTGCCAATTAAATAACGACGGGGTTGGCTCAATGGTCATCGGTAATCCAACCTCTCATGATTATCTTATCATGGTAGGTGAATTTGAAATCATATATACTCACTACCATGAGCATTAATCCAACCCTTCAGGGGGTGTATGGCGTGGCATAACCCAATGAGAGTGTGGGGATAGCCGAAAAATAATTAACAATAATATTAACAATAGTAATAAATTAACGACAATATTTAACGGTACACCAAATATATAAACAAGAAAGAGTTGGTTCAACTTCAGAGGAGATACACACACAGATATATATATATATATATATATATATATATAATATAAAGCAAGGATGAATAAACGATGGGATGAAGATGTATTGTAGTCGGAAAACTCTTCTTAATAATTATAGGAAATCTTTCTTCTTGTTCTTTTTGTTCTTCTTCTGCTGAGCAGTCCGGCCAGTCCCGGTGAATTCTTCTGGGTTTATGCAGCCCAGGCAGGTGGTCCTGAACTCACGCGGGCTGAGATCACAAAGGCCGTTCAATCTATACCAAACGAATTTACCGAATTATCGATTTTTTTTTAAGAACCGAATACCGAACCGAAATTTTCAATTCCTTGCGGCTTTGTACCGAATTTTCGATAATTCGGTAAATTCGGTCGGCATACCGAATTACGCACACCCCTATGTGCAGGTCCCGAGACTCGGTCTGCCCCGAATAGGGTCTGGAACCGCCCCGCCCCAAGTCAGACCCGACCTGTTATATTTATATTTTAAGTTCTTAATTCTGACAATTTTTTAAGGTTGTTAGGAATATTTTATTGTGTTCAATTAAATTAGATTATCTTAATCTTGTAGTTTATTCTAAGCTAGGACCTATTTGTGAATATACCTAACTTGTGGGTATATTAGTTATATCGGGCCCAATAGCCCATTAGGGCTTATGTGTATAAATACCCTAAACGATACATCGTTTAGGGTTGCTGATTCATAATGAGTTGACGACTTTGCTGAAGAATTTCGCTCGCTCTCCGTTCCAACTCTACAACTCGTCTCGTGGTATTACTATTTTATTGCTTCCGTAATTCATCGTATCAGGTAATACTGATCCTTTGAATCAGATCAAGGTTGGATAAAATCGGCCTAACAGGTGGTATCAGAGCCGAAATCGTGGATCAAATTCATCGAAGTTTATTGATATTTTTCCCTACTTTCAATCTCTGTTTTTCGCTCTAACCAAAGATTTTGATCAAAATTCCCAGATTCTTCCCGGCTCACGGAGAAGGTATAGGTGTATATCTGCTTCTCTTAATTCTTGATCAAAATTTTCGTTTTTTTTCCCAGCCGAAGAACATATTTTGACGACGAACAGGATTTTTTGAGCTCTCGAGATCTTTTGACCTAAGCTGCTCATCTCGATATCTATCTCGACATTTGCCTCGACATTTTACTAAGTTATAAGGGACTCGACATCTTGCTCGAAATATTACAAAGTTTAAAGATCTCGATATCCCCATTCAGTCGAAATCTAATCCCATCTCGATATCCTATTCTTTCTCGAAATCTCTTAGGAATTTCCCATCTCGAAACTATATCGAAATCCCTAACTTATTGGGAAGATATCGAAATTCATATCGACATCTCTTCCAAGATCTCAATATCATTTATCAAAATTAAGAATCTCGACACCTCTCGACATTTTGCTCCTTTTCGAAAAATCAGATTTTGAATCTTAAGGATCTCGACATCTCTTATTCTCGAAATCTGCAAGATCAATTCCACCTGAAAAGCTTTCGCTATTTACCTCAAGGAATTTAATTTGGATATTCACTGGTGCTCTTCGAAAACGCCTTCAGTTGCAATTCGAATTTCTCGATATCATATTAATTCTTTCAATTGTCGAAATCCATACCTCGAGATCCTAAGTTGAACTTTAGTGGTTTAGCTATTGCACGTCATTTTCCTTATCATTGAGTCATAATTTCAGCAAAGTCATCCACGTGGCCTTAGGTCTTCCTTACTCATCATTCTTATTTAATTATTACATATATTTATTAAAAAAAAAAATTCATATCTACATCATTCAACGAAAATTGCACTCCCCAATTTTATCATGTCGTGATTATCTTATTTCCTATATATATATATATATATATATATATATATATATATACTTTAACATTATTTGAATCGTCTAAGATTAAGTTGTTGATCAACACGATTAAGATCCACATCCGACTAAAATTAAATAATAAATAAGTATAAATATAATAATAATAATCATAATAATAATAATAATAATCATAATAATAATAATAATAATAATAATAATGTATGCTAAAGCTAGAGAACTTGACGAAGTAACGCATCAAGCATTTGAGCTAGATGTCATAAGAACTGAGTGGAATGTAGTCTCTCAACAATATGAAATTACTCTTAAACACCGCAATAACTACGTCACCAGAGTTATCCCTTTAGAGAAAATTATTGCAAAGCTAGTCGCACAAAATTCCTTCTCAGCGCCTGACGGGGAAAACAATTTACATTGTAGTAGACCTATCGTGTGGTTGGAAATTCCGGAGGTTGCCAGTAAAATTTCCGAATTGAACGCAACCTTGGAATTGGAAAGGGTAGGCTTTCGAGCGGAAAAAGAAAAACTTTTAGAGGAGATATCAAACCTCAAAAATTCCCCGCCCTTACCTGTCCCAAATAATCATTCTATAGAAATATCATTGTCTAAGCAGGATAAGGGAACTCAAATTGACGCTTTTGTTCCTAAATTAAAACAGAGAAAACTTTTACTAATAATTCTAAGTCAATATTGACTGAAGCTGAAACGTTAAGTAAAAGTCGAGCTTTAAAGATAGCTAAGGAACAAATGAAAATTAGAAAGGAGAAAGGTAAATCAAAATTGTCTGCGAAAATTAAAGTCGAAAATGTTCAAGAGCTTTCCTCTGCCATTCCTATCAAAAGAGAAGCGTGCAAAGAAGAAGTTCCAAGCTCAAGCAAGCGAACTTCTCAAGCCCCAAAAACATCTCTTTGTTTAAAGAATGATAGATGTGGAATTGCTTACCCATCCAAAATGTTAATCATTCTAGTAAGCAAAATTTCACTAAAAGTCATCATTTTGATGTGAATCGTGTGAACACTTCACGTAGGAAGAACATTTCTTGTACTAACAATGCCTATAATTCTATATGTTCTTATGCCTTCCTTAAATATTCAGTCCATGTTAAGTCTGAGAAACATCATATGCGACTGGCTTCGGAGAAAATTTTTAAATCTTCTTCGAATACACGTTCACTTGTGCTGAAATGTCATACCCGTGTCAAATTAGTCCTAAATGGGTACCTAAAGCTACATTAATGAATGATTTAGGACAAGATTTATACCTTATGTGCTTAACTCGTTTTCTGCTAATAAGGGAGGACCCATCCAAAAATGGGTACCAAAGTCCCGATAATATTTTGCAGATATCCCAGCATGGGTAGGTACTAAGAGAGCTGCTCCACACTCATGACTGGTATGCGACGAGGGCAGCCAAACTTCCCAGCATGGTTGGTATCTCTAGAGTGCTCCACAACCATGACTGGTATGCACCGTGAGCAACTCCCAGCATGAATGGCATCTCGGGTTGCTCCACAGACACGACTGGTTAAGATGCGAGCAACCAAATGTAGGTAAATTTTATATATGGATTCCATAGTTAAAATTTTGGCATGCATGTCGAACTGAAAAGACTATATACCTAATTTGAAATTAAATGGTACATTATAGTTATGCATGCTTCAAAAAGACTTAAATTCCAAATTTTGCATGCATACATGAGATGAAATGCATTAAATACCATGTTATAGGTCATTTTCATTATGCATGCATTTTAAAAAATTTTCGAGCTTAAATTTTCTATATACATATGAGCTGAAGCTCAAAAATACCTATTCTAACTTAGAGCAATAAAAAAAACGTACATTCTAATGCATTTTTAAAGAATGCATCTCCTCTGAAAATAAATAAACACGTTCACGCTTAATTATTTGGGAGAGAACTTATATGTTTAAACGTGCATGCATTGAGGGGGAGTATTACTTCATATTTACGAGGGGAGAGTAAAATTTAGGGGGAGTACATCTTAGGTGCATCATTTGAGGGGGAGGAATAAAATATATATATATATTTATATATCTATATTATATACATATATAAATAATATAATATATAGTTACTATTACATTACTATAAGATAATACATATATAATAAAAAAATTATTATATATCTATTTATATATATATAATAAAAAAGCAAAAAAAAAAGGCAAAAAAAAAAAAAAAGAAAGAAGAAAAATCCTCTCAGGCGTTTCCACCTCCCAAGACGCACTTCAACTGAAAACTCAACCTTCAAGAGATCAAGAATTCCAAAAGGAGTGACAATCATACACTATCACGAAGATGATATCAACCGACCTGCTCCGATTTGCTGATCAAGTAGCACTCACCAAAGTTGACAAACGCATGGATTCTAAGTTCCCATGGTTCAGTCAGACTAAACTGAACCTAATCCCGGAACATAGCCGAGTGTTGGTGACGATTTCAAGTTCATAAAAGTCACATTGGCAATTCTTGACAAAACCGAAGAGCGGAAGATAACAAAATCCCTCGCCTCACAAAACATTCGGGCCATCCCATATAGGTGCAGGAGCTGATTTTATCAGCTCCCGGGTAGAAGACGCCTCATTTGGTCCAACGACGCATGCACAACCGAGCCTTCCTGTGACGCCCGGGGCCGATGAGGGCGGGGAGTGATCGCCGGTGCCAGAGAGGTGCACGGACAAGGAGCGGCTCCTGGCAGGCTTCTAGGCGAAGGGGTACATGAATGAACCGATCCGACACCCGAATGAGAGGGGATCCTGAGACTGACGATGTATGGGCGTGTCAGGCTAAGAATTGTATAAGAGAATTGATAGTACTACTCATATCACCAAGGTCGACCTACCTTTTCGGGAGTCCATCCGGAAGAACTTCAAAGTTAAGCGTGCTTGACTTGAAGCAATCTTGGGATGGGTGACCCCCTGGGAAGTTTGCCCAGGGTGCGTGCGAGCGAGGACGAAGCACGCTGAAAGGTTAAGTGGTGGTATAGTGGGGCCAGACTATCAGTCGGAGTGTGGTGGGCCCAACCCCACAGGTCCCGGTAGGGACCGATGCTACAGTGACACCCGGTATGGGACGGGTTGTTACAGGTGGTATCAGAGCACAACCTCTCGCAGTACGGTGCTGGTTCGGGGACGAACCAGGCGGAAGCTGGTGGGCATGTGATGCCCGGGGCCGATGAGGGCGGGGAGTGATCGCCGGTGCCAGAGAGGTGCACGGACAAGGAGCGGCTCCTGGCAGGCTTCTAGGCGAAGGGGTACATGAATGAACCGATCCGACACCCGAATGAGAGGGGATCCTGAGACTGACGATGTATGGGCGTGTCAGGCTAAGAATTGTATAAGAGAATTGATAGTACTACTCATATCACCAAGGTCGACCTACCTTTTCGGGAGTCCATCCGAAAGAACTTCAAAGTTAAGCGTGCTTGACTTGAAGCAATCTTGGGATGGGTGACCCCCTGGGAAGTTTGCCCAGGGTGCGTGTGAGCGATGACGAAGCACGCTGAAAGGTTAGTGGTGGTATAGTGGGGCCAGACTATCAGTCGGAGTGTGGTGGGCCCAACCTCACAGGTCCCGGTAGGGACCGATGCTACAGTGACACCCGGTATGGGACGGGTTGTTACACTTACCCACTCATCGATCTCCCAACAGACCGATGTTTCATTAAATCACGGGGAGCCACGTAACCTATCACTGCTTCACTTGGAAGCAGGAGATATTGACTAAGTGGTAGTCAGCCCCACACCACTAAACTTTCTTGAACACATCGAGTCTAGGTGTCCTCACTACCTAAAAGTTTTATATTTTCTAGGACACATACACTTTTTCTCATCTGAACTTTGTGATCAGATCAGAACTTTCGTAGACATGTCATTCTAAGACATGCTTCGATGATTGAAAGGAAGTCCTGCCGTTGCAACATCAAAGCAACAACGGTTTCAGGCCATCGCCTATGAGCTACGCTCCTAGATCGATGTTAACGGGACGCCTATGTGGCCCCGATTTATAAAGCCTTGTTCTCGCAGGCCACGTCTCAGAGTTTAACTCTGAAGTCGTGTCGACGGACTGCCTTTGTGGCTCCGTCAGGTTATTACCCAACCTGAGCACCCACCATTTCCGCCGTGCATACCACTCTGAAGACGGGCTCTCATGTAATTGATGGAAAAAATCTGAAGGAGCCCAAGCACATTTTGGAAAAGGAACTCCATCATCTTGTCCCGACGACGCGATCTTCTTGCCAAAGACGATGCCCTATTTTGACCCATCGCATGACGATCTCCCTAGCTCGATCTTCATGAGGGGGAGGAGCACTAAAGCAAAATGGAAGCAAAACCACGACAAAAGTGCAATATAGATCAGAAAATGCCAAATCTCAAGCGTCGTTAAAGAATCAAGCGAAGACCACAGAGTCCAACGTTAAAGTTGTCGCCACATGTACGACTCTCCGATTTTAAAGTAAACACCCCAATCACAACACAAGGTTGAACAAACGTAGGGGGAGTTAAGCTACAATCGAACGGAAAGATCGGACTCAAATGACAAGATACAGCCAACAACTTCAGCATGGACTTCAAGAATCAAAGCTGCCGTCGTGCACAGCTCTTCAAGTTTAAAGAATACTGCCAATCCCAAGACAAGGTTGGACAAATGTAGGGGAGTTGCGACAAGTGAAGGAAGAGCTGAAACACCAAAGAGAAGCTTCGACTCGTGTACGTCTCACAAAATTGAAAGAGAATTCCTCAATTCCAACAAAAGGTTGAACAAACGTAGGGGGAGTAGTGACTATCCAGGGAAGAGATCGAACACAAGAGAGAAGATCCAACAAGCAGCTTTGAACACTTAAGAGAAGAGAAGTTCAAGAGGAGAATGTGATTGAAGAAGAACACACAAGCAAATGCTATCGCGTACGCAACTCCGATACGTGTTCTTTAAGGACTCAGGACAATTACAAGACGAAGATAACCAGCGCTGAATTGCAAATTGAACACAAAGGGGGAGATTGTTAGGAATATTTTATTGTGTTCAATTAAATTAGGTTATCTTAATCTTGTAGTTTATTCTAAGCTAGGACCTATTTGTGAATATACCTAACTTGTGGGTATATTAGTTATATCGGGCCCAATAGCCCATTAGGGCTTATGTGTATAAATACCCTAAACGATACATCGTTTAGGGTTGCCGATTCATAATAGAGTTGACGACTTTGCTGAAGAATTTCGCGCGCTCTCCGTTCCAACTCTACAACTCGTCTCGTGGTATTATTATTTTATTGCTTCCGTAATTCATCGTATCAAGTAATACTAATCCTTTGAATCAGATCAAGGTTGGATAAAATCAGCTTCCGTAATTCATCGTATCAGGTAATACTAATCCTTTGAATCAGATCAAGGTGGATAAAATCGGCCTAACAAAGGTAAAAATTGTTTAATATATGTAGATTCATGCTTGGTGTGGGAATTAAACCCGTGTTCTCTAACTCATAAGACTTAGCCATTGGACCACAAAACTCTTTGATTCTAAGCTATATTATAATAACTGTATATTATCATAAGTGTAATTTGTTTATATATAAAAAGTCCGGGCGGGTTTTGGGTCGGGGTTGGCAAAACTTTATACTACTGTTCTCTTAGCGTGTTTTGTATTTATCGCTTACAAGCTAATGCTCCATTTTAAAAGAAGTCATTTTAGTGTTGTATTTTTTTTTCTAAAAGAAAGTCGCTGTCTCCAAATCTATCTTGAATAATACCAAATTTACCCCTTATAGTAGACAAAGTAATTAGATTAAATTAGGTAACATAATTAACTAAGCTAAAATAGAGATTTCATTTTATTTCTTAATACGCGTGCAATTTCCTTGAAGGACTTGATTTTATAATAAGAGGGAGTAGTAATTTTTGCTTGAATCGAATTCTCGACGGCTAATTTCGTTGGAGGCTTTTAACCGATTTGTAATTATTTTCTTCTTGTTAGTAGATTTCTTTTGATTAATTAAGGTTTTTATTGCTTAGTTAAGGTTTTTATTGCTTCGTTTGAATCATCATTATCCAACCGCACGCGTACCATTCTTGTTTATTTTTGAGGTAATTACATGTCAGGCTCAATTATAAGTTTGTTTTTTTATTTCAGGCCATATTTATGTTTCATATAGATAGAGGTACTAAGTTTCATTTAGAAATAAGGAATTAATCCATGATAAAAGACATATTTGCCCATAATAAAAAATGTTACGAACCATTGCCATCGTCTTATTCAAACGTGCAAAGCAACCATGAAGAAGTGGTATACAGTGTACATGAAGTGGTACTGTAGATCTATGAAGTGGTATTGTAGACCCATGATGTGGCACGGTTGAACAGTGAAGTGGTACTGTAGACCCATGAAGTGGTACTGATGAACACTGAAGAGGTACTATTAAACAGAGAAGTGGTACATTATTTGTAGACATGAAGTGGTAATGTTTAACATAGAAAAAGTGGTAATGTAAACCCATGAAGTGGTACTTTTAAACAGAGAAGTGGTACAGCATTTGTAGACACATGAAGTGGTACTGTTGAACGTAGAAGTGGTACAGATTTTTTCCGAGTAAAAAAAATTCGAATAATTCGAATTATTATTTTTTAATTCGAATAATTTATTCGAGTAAAAAGAAATTCGAAAAAAAAATACTAATTCGAATTTTTAATTCGATTTTTTTTACCCCGAATAAATGCTCATTTTACTCCGTTAATAATACTTATTAGCCATATAATAACACAATATTTGTGCTCAGTAACACTTCCTGTTATGTGATAACTGATAACAATATACTGGAATTTGAGAAAAGAAATGGGGCGCTGGATACCACTTCATAACTACTATTTTATAAGGATATTTTCGTCCAACAACCGTAATTCCAACTAAATTCTGAAATGAGTCCTTTAAACTATTTTTCCTTTGACGTGAGCCTGGACTCTGATTTAAAAATACAATGGGCCTGAAAGCCAATCGTCCCTTTATTTTTTCTTTTTGATTGAGCACGTCAGTGAAGATAGGTCTATTATTTCTCAATCGGACTAATATCAAACATGATCAGGTTTTAACTTTCAACAGCTAACAGAAAGGAAAATAATAATAATAAAAAAAGAACAAAACCCACTCGTAAGAATTACTCAAACACAAACAGATACACGTACACACACATAATCGCCATAATAGATCAACCTCAAATTAAAGCTCATCTTAATGGATAAACGATGGGATGAAGATGTATTGTAGTCGGAAAACTCATCTTAATAATTTTAGGAAATCTTTCTTCTTGTTCTTTTTGTAGCCCAGGCAGGTGGTCCTGAACTCATGCGGGCTGAGATCACAAAGGCCGTTCAATCCCTTCGTAGAGTGAGGGTTAACTTCATTGTCATGAACTACATCCTTTAAGTTGTCCCTAAAACTGTTCAGCCTTTTCATCTTCTCCTTGTGGCTCTTGTAATGCTTGCCATAATGCTCCATCCACCTCTCAAAGAGGTTCATCAGTTTCTCCTCCGACGTTAAATCGTCGGCTGAGTACTCAACTTTTTTTATTTTTGGTACGGCATAGTCAGTGCCCCTCTCCAATGCTTCCAAATCATGAGCGCGGCCAATTGATATCATGTATTCATCGAAGGGGAGAAGATTCTCCTGGCCGGGTGGGCTAACTTTATCATCCTTTAACTCGTGCTTATGGTACATCTTCTCCTCCTGGTGACGGTCCATCCGCCTCTCAGAGAACGGTTTATCATCAGTTTCCGAATAGTAAGAGCATTCGCGGGTCGTTCTTCCATAGATCGGTTTGATACCGCTGATGATATATCGAAAGGACGATGAGCGACGTAACGGTGCAGAACAAAGGCCATACATGACTTGAGAGAGGGAGAAAAAAATAAACTGAATTAATTAAATCTTTCTTCATATGACAAAAAGAAAAACAAAAAAGCATCACAACAAACAATACCGATGCGATATCGGCGTGCAAAGCCAGTAATTTATGTTATATAACAAAAGCCATCACCATAAAAACTACACCGCATTTGAAGAAATCTCCGTAACATAAATAAGATATATAAAAAACACAAGGTCAGCGTTGTAAGAACAATAGACTGGAAACAAATCTGGTGGGCAGGTCAAACAATCCATAAGCCACCACCCAAATCAAAGAGATGCAATTTCATCAACCAATACAAAGCACGAGAAATCAAGCAGCGTCAAATATGCATATCATAATTCAGTGGTGCAAACATCATCACATTTATCAGACAAATCGAAAATAAGAAGAGTCAGCCGAACAAGGGAGGCATACGAGTACAGAAAATAAATTAAAAAAAAAAGAGAGAGAGAGAGAGAGAGAGAGAGGACACAAAAATCACAACGAATTTGGGAGAATAAAACAAATCAATGTCACGCACGTAACGCAGATGATGGAACCTTAGAGTTGCAGCAACCTTCTGATGGAGGGCATAACGCAAATCCCTAGCTAGCAGCTGCTAAAGGCTATGCAGAATCAGTTACAGGAACGAGTTGAGGTGCGTATTTGTAGGAGGGCGACTCGTTGCTTGCCCAGGGCTTCTAGTTGGAATAAAAGTAGAGCTGTCAATTTGGATCAAAACCAGCCAGTCCGGTCCGTCAATATAGAAGGATTCGGCCCAAATATTCAAGTCCCAAACCATGAGCTGCGGGGTGGCAGCCCAAGCCCGACTGGTCTCGGGATATCAGGCCTGGAGTATTACATTGCTTTTATTTTTATATACAATAGTTTATAACTCAAATTTATAACGGAAATCTACACTTAAATACCCAATAGGAAAAAAATCTGCCACTTAGGTACCTTGTCAGAACAATTTTATAGCTAGGTACCCAGTTCAATAAAATTTTTACACTTAGGTACCTAATAACCTAAGATTACGAAAATACCCTTATTAAATGATTTAGAATTTCATTTCAGCTTTTTTTTTTCTCTGCAAAAAACGACCTTCAGCTCGCCGTCGACGAGTTCTTCTTGCCGACCAACTCCGTCTGCTCGTGCCGGTGCCGAACAAGGATCGAAGACCCTATTGAACGTTGGGTTCTCGATTTTTGGGGCTGATTTTGTCAGGTAAGTTTTTCTTTTGGTTTGGGTTAGGTTAATCGATTTTGGGCATTTGTTCAAGGTTTATCCCAAATCCGGGAGCTCAATGCGATCCAAGAGCTCCATATAAGAGTGAAATGTTAGGATTTGATAGTTAGTGAGGCTAATCCGTCGAGATTTCGATTTTCTTTTATGTAACTGTTACGACGTACCATTTCCTATGAATATAACGTACCATTGTATGTTGTGTTACCGTACCTAAATACATTGCGACACAGTCCGATTGGACATTTGTTATGTAGTATCTTTGTGTATTTATTACGTACCAAGTAGCATGTCTATACGTTACCAAAATGTCCAGTTATGCAGTACCAATCTAAACTATACACCGTACCATTTTAACAGGTTGCCATATTATCTGAAAATATGGCGTCTGCAAATTCGTTTGATGGCAGGACGTTATTTGCAATGTGTGAGTATAAAAGGGAGTCTTCGTTACTATTAATCAATGAAGCAACGACGCTTATCGATATATACGTATCCCTCCAAAGAAGGTGGTCGGATATCGATTCCCGGCATGACTCAATAAAGTATCAAGTTCCGTTCCAAAGTTTGTACTCGACATTGAAAGAAAATACGGATGTTTTCAATATGTATCAGCTGTTTATGCGATACAAATTTTCAATGATACCGATGAAAGTGGAACGTGCCGATGAATGTGGTACAAGTGGCCCGACGAACAGGTTTGTTTTTATTTTAAGTTGTTAAACTTTAAATTTTGGGTTTTCATATTGATGATTGATAAAATTACTTGTAGTACGGAAGACAACGGAGAATCCGTGGAGTTTGATTTTGAAAGAAACACAGTAGATGCATGGAGTCATTGCATTCGGGGAGATGGACAAATCTTTAGGGATGCAGATGAATTTAGACGGAATTTGAAGAACTACTCCTTGCGATTCGAAGAAACTTTGTATATGCAAAGAACGAGCGTAAGAAAATCATTGTCGTTTGCAAGGATGAGACGTGCAAGTGGCGGATATATGCTTCGCGTTATAAATGTGACAATTCATTTGCGATTCGGAGATCCAATCTACAACACAGTTGTGGTGAAGATACTCTAAGGAGTCGTGATCATCCGCGAGCGGACGCGCCGTGGGTAGGGAACATAGTGAAAGAGAGGGTCCGAGACGGGCCATCGTATCGTCCGGTGCCATGGTTAAAGACATCCTAAGGGACTATGGAGTTGAAGTGGGGTACCATAAGGCGTATAGAGGCAAAGAAAGTGCTATTCGTATATGGGTTGGATAATGGTACGTTTGATCAGTTGAGGTGGTATTGTAATGCCGTTAGAGAAACCAATCCGGGTAGCGTGGCTGAGTATGATGTATACCCTCACGACAACAAGTTTCGCCGGCTCTTTATCTGCTTCCACGCGTGTCTCGTAGGCTTTGTTCGTGGATGTCGGCCGCTCATATTTGTTGATGGTACTCACATTAAGACCAAGTTTAAAGGAGTGCTCGTTACGGCCGTCGCAAAGGATGCAAACGAAGATTTGTTCACGGTTGCCTTTGGCGTTGTAAGCGTCGAAAATGATGAAAACTGGGAGTGGTTCTTTGCTAAGTTGAGGACCATGTTTCATCATTACCCGTCGACATTGAGGGAGCTGACGTTCTTCTCAGATCGGCATCCGAGTATTATTAAAGCTGTTTCTATATCATTTCCAGGAAGTCGTCATGCATATTGCTTGCGCCATTTGGTCGACAACTTCAAGAAAGAGGTACTTTTTAGTAATGTGCTCACTACGTTAGTGAATACGATGCAAGTAATTTGTTCTTAATTTTTACAGGTGATGAAACATTACCCGAAACACAACAAGAAACATTGGTCATCCGTGTTCAAAAAAGCGGCTTATGCAACTACTTCGGTTCAGTTTCATAATCACATCGCCAGCATCATCGAGTCTATGCCAATTGCGCAGACTTTTATTGAGCGATCAGATCCAACATGTTGGGCAAATGCGTTATTCGACGGGAATAGGTGGGGAGTTATTAACAACAATCAAGCAGAGTGTTGGAATTCTTGGGTAAGAGAAGCACGGTCGTTGCCTATAAAGGGAATGGTTGATACCATTCGCGTGAAAATCATGACGATGATGCACGAACGACGCGAGAGAGGAATGACCCTTGTTAGCGAGTTGTGTCCAAAACAAGAAAAGAAACTTGTTCAGAATATCTCTGCTGGTCGCACGTTGAAAGTGAGTAAATCTTCGAACGTGGCATTTGAGGTGGTCGGTGAAGATGGCTCATTTGCGGTGGACATCCAACAGCGGACCTGCTCATGCAGAGAATGGGAAGTCTATAGAATCCCTTGTAAGCATGCAGCAGCGTGCATTGCGACCATGAGACATTCTTTTTACGATTATTGTGATCCGTACTTCCGATGCCAGAAGTATAGAGATGCATATATGTCGATCATCAACCCTATTCCGACTCACGAGATGAATGCTCAAACCGATGATGGGAATTTCATTCGCGACCCGGACATCCGCGTTCTCCCCGGTCGCCGAAAGACACGGAGGATTCCATCTCAGGTAGATAGAAGATCCAACAAGTGTAAAATATGTGGGAAATACGGACATAATCGTCGTACATGTACAGAAGCCGTAACGACGTAGCGTCCGTATTTTCCATGTATTTTGTCATTGCTTTTGTCCCATGACCTTTTTCGGTGTTGTTTTGTATGGTCTTGGCTCATTCTTTTTGTCTAAATGATGCCAGTAAGTAGAAGTTTTTGTCCAAATTTGGTACTGTAAAGACTGCCAGTTTGGTATTGTAATTGATGCACGTTTGGTACAGTATTATATGTAAATCTGGTACTGTAATTAAGGCCAATTTGGTACCCTATGACATGCAAGTTTGGTACGATTATATATTACTCTTTGTTACTGTACGCACATTTGGTACTGTGATGAATGCCAGTTTGGTACCTTACGACATGCCAGTTTGGTACCCTACGACACGCCAGTTGGGTACGGTTATATACTACTTTTTGGTACTGTCATGAACGTCATTTTGGTACGATAAGACATGCAATTTTGGTATCCTAAGACATGCAATGTTGGTACCCTAAGTCTTCATCATTTTGTTCCTTTAGAAGACGTCGCTTTGCTACCGTATGCACATTTGGTGAAGTAATATATGTTAATTTGGTACTGTGATGAATGCCACCATGGTACCCTACGACATGCCAGTTTGATACCCTACGACATGCCAGTTTGGTACCCTACGGCATGCACGTTTGGTACGGTTATATGCTACTTTTTGGTACTGTTATGAACGTTGTTTTGGTACGGTAAGATAAGATATTTTGGTACTCTAAGACATGCAATTTTGGTACCCTAAAAGAAACCATTTTGCTACTGATTCACTTGGTACGGTATATACAACTACTTTGGTACTGTTATTAATGCCATTTTGGTACTCTAAGACATGAAAGTTTGGTACCCTAAAAGAAACCATTTTGCTACTGTATGCACATTTGGCACCCAAACATCTTAATTTGGAACTGTGATGAATGCCAGTTTGGTACCCTACGACATTTAATTATGGTACTCTAAGACATGCAATTTTGGTACTCTAAGACATGCCATTTTGGTACACTAGTACATGCAATTTTGGTACCCTAAAATTAAAGTAACAAATGGTATTTAATCCTTCACTATATTCCGTCACAAACGACGTATTTCAGCAAGTGTTCATGTGGAAGACAAGGATTAGACATTTTCTGACTTTTTCTGTAATGATTGCACATTTTCTGACTTTTTCAGTGATGATTGAGAGATTTCTGACATTTTTCAGTGATGATTTGAGAGATTGCTGACATTTTCAGTCATGAGTTGGTCAGACTCTGACATACGAGGTATAAAATAATAAAAGTCAGCTCGTCTGACATGTCAGTGGCTTTCCTAAAATGTTTCATGCCATCAGTAATTTTGGTACGTCGTCCGTGGCTGATTTGGTACTCTTTAAACCAAAGGATAGGTACCCCTACAAAGATATTTAAGGTACGGCGTCCCTTATATATATGATACGTCGTACTAGGGTTAGTATTTTTCGATGTCGATCGAAGTACTTTTTCATCTCGGACCACCGTAGAACAATAATATATAGTATGCAATACGTTTCAGATCAAATTCGGTGCATTAAACCCCGCACGGATGAATTAAATCTTAAAATACCAAGATTCATTGTAGTATAAGGATAAAAGCAAGAACATCTACAACATGTTTTGAATAATTTGGTGAGTGCTAGATCTGTGAACTCGGTGCATTAGGCTTTCCTTTTTTTCTCGTTTCGTTATTGTTCGGCATTGTGAAAATAACGCAGGACAACGCGATTCGATTAGGAATGTATTCATTTTCGATCGTATAACAAATGATACCGTATACTTTCATATCTGGGTACCGTATATGTATAGTTCTGGATACCGTCAACATGCAGGTTATGGTACTATATATGTACATGAAAAGGTACCTTCTGCAGAACACAAGGTACCTTAGTGTATAACAGACAAGGTAGTTCATGTGCTGATAATAAGGTACGGTATGTATAGTATTAATGGTACGGTTAACCTGGATTTCTGATACTCTATACGTAAAGGATAAGATACGGTCATACAATAACATATGATAACCTGCATAAATTACGGACAGTCTTCGAACAACACAACATAGCACACACTTGGCAACAAAAGGTCTCCAGACAGTCCCATTCCCAACACAAACTAAGTTAACCAAACTAAACAAGAGTCTCCAAAGAGTCTGACAGCAAATCCCAGATAATTACTGAAAAAGATCTAACATACAACTACGCTCGTCACGTAAAATGCGAGCAGCCATAGTAGCACGATAGACATCCATGCTGACTTCCTTGCCATACTTCTCGAACTCTTCGGTGTCGACAACGTACTCCTCTATGGTCAAACATGCGTGCACACCGCAGTCCACTTCGCCAAATTGGGGCCTGTTGTACTCCGGATCCACGGTCTTCCTACATTGATAATCGTACTTCGCAGACCAATACTTCGTCAGGAAATCAGCCTGCACAAATTAAAAACGACATTAACGCATACCCGAACATAATCGACGAAATATGCCCAATGTTAAAACTTACGAAGGCTCTAGCGGCCCAGGTCATCTTATGCGAGGCCATCGGATCCCGCACGTAGAACTTTCTCTCACTCACCTTGTAGACGAGCACTCCCCAGTGGTTACCTGTATTCACAGGCGTCAACACGTATGACAATTCAGTCAACGCATGGCCATCAAGCCGCTCTAGCCATGCCCGACTACTCCCCGCCATCTCCTCGACGAACTTCTCTAGCTGATTAGCTTCCACCTTCCTCTTTCTCGACGCCTTCTGTATCTTTGTCCAGTAGTCGACCTGCACGAAACTTGGGAATACAAAGACCGCCGCGGACCGCCGTGTCAAACATTCCACGAAAGCGTCGATAACATTTGACTTAAGCAAATCCCGGAAGAGCAGCATATAGAATCCTTGTGCATCGACCGCGGCAATGTCGCTTGCCAAACGACGTCGCTGCATAAGTATTAATCGCACATTTAAAAAGTAATCAAATGAAAACCATCGAAACATCGAAGAAAAGGTACCTAAGCTTCTTCGCTTTAAGGTACGCGTCGATGCACTGACGCTGCTCCGCATGGATCTCGAGCCGGGCAGCATAATCCAGTCTGTCCGCGTACTTGGAGCAGTATGCAACAGACGGCTCTCGCTCAGACTCGGCGGCCTCGACATCAACCACAACAGCTTTGTTTTTTGCCTTACCCTTCTTCTGTGGCCGCTGAGGACTTGAATCTGGTGTGAGAAAAGCTGAATTTCGCCGTTTTTTACGATCGTTTCGGCCTCGCACCGTTCGAGCAATCGACGAGGCCTTAACCTCCTCAGCCTGAGACTCCGCGGCCTTATCCTCCTCGGCCTGATCCTCCGCACCCTTATCCTCCCCGGCCTGATCCTCCGCACCCTTATCCTCCTCATCATCCTCTTGTGCTACTTCTTCACTAACCTCATCCTCCGCTTGATCCCCATCCCTATCCTCAACCTTGTCCTCCTCGGCCTTCTCCCCGTCGCTATGAGCCATCTCCTTGGGCATATCCTCACGGTCATTGTGACCCATATTCACATCCCTATCCTCAACCATGTCCTCCCCGGCCTTCTCACCGTCGCTATGAACCGTCTGCTCGGGCATATCCTCAGCCTCTTCCATGACCCTCGCCTCCTCGTTGGACGTATCAACCTTTGACGTCCCACCACTTGACTGTAGATCTCTTATAACCTCGTCCTTCAATCTCAACTCGGCTTCCAACCTCTCCACACGAGCATTCCACTCTAATTGAGATCCGCCAACTCCCACATCAACCTTAACCACACATAATTCATTAAACAGTTACAAACAAAGCAAATAATACCTAAAAAAGTAGGGAATTTTATACCTCCGGCAGCAAATTTATCGGATGCACGAACTTCAATTCCTTCTTTGTTGGGTATATTGGGACGACAGATGCAATTGCAGCCAATTCAGCCTCCGCAGCGGCTACGTCATTCGGAACTCTACTCTCTTCCCAATTGAACATTCTGGGAAACATGTACATCTCCCGCTTCTGTGCCAACGAGGGCACGTGCTCATACACCCAAATCTGAAAGACGCCAAAGCATTATATTCATCACTAAACGCATAATCAAAAAGGAAAACTCACAACGTAATGGAGTATTACCATCAGCCCAATAGTGCACCCATTCATCATTAGGCTGGACGAGTCGCTCCGCATCGAATTCGCAGCCATTTGCTTTATCTCGGCCACCAAAAAATCGTGTACCGCCCTTCCCCATGCGTACTCCCCCATCATATCGACATCGTCGACGTACGCATTCACAAACTTTGGGTTTTTCGAATTCCCCATCGGGAATAATACAGAGTTAAACAAGAAAAGTACAAACAACCTGAGGAACTCATCCGTGTTCTCCCTCCCAAGCTTTCCGACAAACTCATTCAACAACTCTAAGATTTTTTTACGGGTTACATTGCCATTTTTCTTATCGAAAAGCCGTTCAACGGTTTTCGATTTCATCTTCGAATTTAGGTCCACGGGCTGCCCAACGTTATGCAATGCCATTACAACACTAAATTCCTGTGGGGAGAATACCACATTCGTATTCTCCCCCAACCTAAAAGTGTTCGCCTCTACACTATAACGCTTTATCAATGCCATGATTCGAGCAAACGAATGCGACATCTTAGGCATATCTAAAAAAAATGAAACGGAGACCTTCGTATAGCTTCCTTTTGATCAGGGGTCATCCTACCCTTCAAATTGCTAATGGTAGATCGAAAGAGCGTAGGATGGCACCTGGAAGATAGCTCAAATCCCTTCCGCGGAGGCATTTCTGCAAAAAAAAGCAAAACTGTTAACAAGCAGTACCATTTTATTCACACAAGGGGTACCAATTTGGCCAAACAGAGGGTACCAAATGCATCGATAATGCAGTACCAAAAAAATTGACACCATTTTCGGAAAACCCACTGCTAACAAGCAGTAACATTTTATTCACAGAAGGAGTACCAGTTTTCCAACACAGAGTGTACCAAATTCAGTCATAATGTAGTACCAAAACAGATTGACCCCATTTCAAGGTAACCACCAAGTAGTACCATTTTATTCACAAAAGGGGTACCAATTTGCAAAACGTAGGGTACCAAATTCAGTGACAATGTCGTACCAAAAAAAAATTAACCCCATTTTCGAAAAAACCCACTGTTAACAAGCAGTACTATTTTGTTCACACAAGGGGTACCAATTTACCCTAACAGAGGGTACCAAAATCATGGATAATGTAGTACCAAAACAAATTGACCCCAGTCGATAAAACCAATGTCAACAAGCATTACCATTTTACGCGCATAAGGGGTACCAAATTTCCTAAACAGAGAGGACCTAATGTAGTGATAATGTAGTACCAAAAAAATTGACCCCATTCGAACACTTTTGCCAAGTAGTACCATTTTATTCACACAAGGGGTACTAAAATGCCGAAACAGATGGTACCAAATGCAGTTACAATATAGTACCACAATAAAATGACCCCATTCGAAAAAACAAAAATCGACCCATTACAAAAAAATCCCAAATGAAGCATCCACGACGAAATGCACGCACAAAAAAAGCGTAATCGACCAACAAATCACACGCATTCCAAAAACGAGCACAAAAAAACCCTAATTTGACGAAATCGTCGCACTTTACGGTAACACTGTGAAAGACTTACCAATCGATTTCAGAAGCTAATACTTCGACGAACGACTGGAGTGACGACGTAGAATCTGAAGCCAAAAACACCCGGGTCGATCTGCCAAGGAATCGCGCGATTTGGTGCGACGTTGTGCGGTTCTTTTTTTTTTTTAAAATGGAGGAACGAACGTGAAATAAGAAAAGCAGGTAAAAGATGTAAATAAGCTGTTTCAGCAGGGGTAAATCCGTCAGTTAGGTACCTATCAGTAAAACAAAATTCAACTAGGTACCTAGTTTAAAAATTCATCTGACTAGGGACTGAACTGTATAAATTTTATTAATGTAGGTATTTAAGTGTTGAATCCCCAATTTATAAGTAGAAAAATGTTTTGCGTGTTAATAGATATAAATTTTAAATAATTATGTATTTGCCCTAATTGGTAATATATAAAGTATATAGCTAATAATCAAATAATAAAAGGACATTCCATTTTAAGAAATTTAAAAATTAGGCTGGGGTGAAATGGCCGAGAATTTATAATTTTGAGGGCGCAACGAAATCTGGCCTGGGTACTGTGGGTGGCAGCGGGTCGAAAATGGGGCGGGTTTTGGCCGGGCTCGATATCCGACCCGACTAGTTTGTGCAGGTCTTGAGACTGAGTCTGCCCCGAATAGGTTCGGAAGATGTATTTCGGGAAGAGGATTGCCTTGGAGATGGATTTGTTGTTTTTTTATACCGTTGTGTTTAGCCATGTTAAGATTATTACATTACTTAACTCAAATCCTAAGTGATATTGTGGTATTGAATTGACATTAGTATTTAAGAATATTTGGATTTATTTGCTTACCCTTCCCTTTTCAGAGGCTATATGTTGCGAAATGGACAGCTAAACGAAATTGGAAATGACTGTGAGGATAAATGAACACGAGAATTTACGTGGAAAACCCCTTTATAACTTGGGGTAAAAAACCACGGGCGAGGTAGAAATTTATTACTGGGGTAAAAGTAGGGGTTACAACCTCTCAATCTATAAAGGAGAAAACACTCACTATCTCTCTTTATAGTCGGAGCAAATACCGAACCAACCCTCTATTTTTCCTCTACCCTCTATTTCTCTCTCTCTTTCTTATTTCTCTCTATACTGCTCGTTTGGTGTTGGTGTGTTTTCTAATGAATCACTGAATGCCTATTTATAGGCAAACACCTATCTAATAATAGTATAATAATATTATAATTAAATATTACTATAATAATTATAATGGGTTGGTGAAGTGGGTTGGTGACCAACCCACTCAAACCACATTTTCAACAATCTCCCACTTGAAGATTTGATTGATGACCAATCAGATCTTCACACCATTCTTCTAGCTCGCCTTTGCATGTTACTTATGTTCAGTCAATCCACATGAGGAACGACACCACATAAACTTGTCCACAGGAATTGCTTTGGTCATGTAATCTGCCAGATTATCCGCAGTGTGAACTTTTTGCATGTCCACGGTTCCCTCTTCCACTTGTTCACGAACAAAGTGGTATTGGACCCGGATGTGTTTGGTTCTTGAATGATATGCTGGATTCCTTGCAAGATGCAACGCACTCTGGCTATCACAATAGAGAACAATATTCTCTTGTTTGTGGCCAAGTTCTTCCAGCAACATCTTCAACCATATTGCCTCTTTACTGGCTTGCGTAGCTGCGACATATTCTGCTTCCGTTGTTGACGTTACAACAATGGACTGCAGTTTTGAAACCCAGCTTACAGCACCGCCAGCAAGATTAAACACATATCCGGTTGTGGATCTGCTTTTATCAAGTTCACCTGCATAATCTGCATCAACAAAACCATGGACAGTAAAATCTGTACCTCCGTAACATAAGGCAAGATCCGAGGTTCCCTTGAAATATCTGAGAATCCTCTTAACAGCGCTCCAGTGCTCCCGGCCAGGATTGGACATGTATCGGCTAACAACTCCCACTGCATGGGCAATGTCTGGTCTGGTACAGATCATTGCGAACATTAGACTTCCTACCGCCGATGCATATGGCAGTCGAGACATCTCTATCCTCTCGTCTTCATCAGTAGGACACATCTCGGAGGATAACTTGAAATTAGTAGCAAGAGGAGTAGATATTGGCTTACTGTCTTGCATGTTGAACCTCCGCAAGATTTTCTTCAAATAATTCTTTTGGGAAAGCCAAATCTTCTGCTTGCTTCTGTCTCGAGATATTTGCACACCAAGGATTTTGTTTGCTGGCCCCAAGTCCTTCATTTCGAATTCACTAGCCAGTTGAGTCTTTAAGTTGGCGATACGACCTTTGTTGGGTCCTGCCACCAGCATATCGTCGACGTACAACAGCAACATGATGAAATCGTCATCGCCAAATCTCTTGAAATATGCACAAGGATCTGAATATAGCCTGTTGTAGCCAAGACTCATTATGAAGGAGTCAAATCTCTTATACCAGCATCGAGGTGCTTGTTTGAGCCCGTAGAGAGATTTGATCAATCTGCAAACCAAATCTTCTTTTCCTTGTTCCTCGAAACCTTCTGGTTGAAGCATATATATTTCTTCATCCAGATCTCCATGGAGAAATGCCGTTTTAACGTCTAGCTGCTCAAGATGCAAGTCGAATGTAGCACACATTGACAAAACCACCCTGACTGTTGTTAGTCGTACCACTGGTGAGAAAATTTCGTTGAAGTCAATCCCTTCTTTCTGAGCATATCCTTTTACAACCAGTCTAGCACGGTAACGCTCTACCTGGTCATCACCATTCCGCTTGATTTTATACACCCATTTGTTGCCAATGGGTTTCCTTCCTTGCGGTAATGGCACCAACTCCCATGTCTTATTTTTATAGAGAGCTTCCATTTCCTCTTGCATCGCTGAAATCCACAGACTCGCATCTGAATTATTCAGTGCTTCTTGGAAAGTGGTTGGCTCTCCATCCTCCGTTAGAAAATAGTATGCAAGATTGCTCTCTATCTCATAATCTGAGTGCCAACTTGGCGGCCTACGCTCGCGTGATGACCGCCAGAGATCCGGTACTTCAGATTCGACTGGGTTGAGCTCTTCGTGCGCCGGTTCAGCTTCAGAAGAATTATATTGCTCCAATTTTCTTTTCATCAGTGTAGTCTCTGTCACACCTTTTGAACTGCTATCATTTTCGACTTGCTCCTCATCGCTATCTTCCAGGAAGATAACATCTCTGCTGATAATCACTTTGTGGTCAGTGAGATCCCACAAGCGATACCCCTTTACTCCATCAGCGTACCCCAAGAATAGACATTTCCTGGACTTTGGATCCAACTTTGTCGTTTCTTGGTTGTGATACATCGCGTACGTTGAACTTCCAAATATATGGAGGTTTGAATAGTCTGCAGGTGCACCAGTCCACATTTCCATCGGTGTCCGCATCTCTATAGCAGTGGATGGGGCCCGATTCACCACATAACAGGCAGTACAGACCGCTTCCGCCCAGAATTTCTTTTCCAGGCCCGCAGTTCTCAACATAGCCCTTGTTCTTTCCAACAGGGTCCTATTCAACCGCTCTGCCACTCCATTCTGTTGTGGAGTGTACGCCGTGGTGAACTGTCTTCTGATGCCCGCACCTTTGCAAAATTCAGTGAATTCTTTGCCAGTATATTCCCCTCCATTATCTGACCGGAGACACTTGATTTTTCTGCCGGTTTCAAGTTCAACTCGCGCCTTGTATGTTTTGAAGATAGGAAACACTTCATCCTTCTTCTTGATTGGATACACCCAGCATCTCCTGGAGTAGTCGTCTATGAATGATACGAAGTAGTTGGCTCCTCCCAGGGATGAAACGGTGCTTGCCATACGTCAGAGTGGATCAATTCTAGAATTTCTTTGCTTCTAGAATTTGAAGTGGAGAACTTCAGGCGATGCTGCTTGCTCACAATACAATGCTCACAGAATGGTAGCGTCACCGTCGTGAGACCAGGAAGTAGATTCTTTTGCGCAAGAATTTTCATGCCTTGTTCAGACATATGACCAAGTTTCTTGTGCCAAGTCATCGTAGACTTTTCATTTGAACTTGTCGTAGCAACATATGCTTGCCCTTCTTGCAGAGTCTCTCCATTCAGCTTGTATAGATTTGCAGCTATCTTTTCGCCCTTCATCACCACCAGTGCTCCTTTGGAGACCTTCATGATTTTATTCTCCAATTCAATTTTGAAACCAAGATCATCCAGTTGCCCCACGGACAACAGATTTTTCTTCAATCCCTCCACATGTCGGACAGCATGGATGGTACGCACAGTGCCATCGTACATCTTTATTTGAATCGTACCGACCCCGACAATCTTCAGCGCTTGGTCATTGCAGCTGTAGACATACCCTCCAAAAGTTGGCTCGTATTGATGAAACCATTCCTTTTGAGAGGTCATGTGGAAAGTAGCTGCTGAGTCCATGAGCCACACGTCGTTGAATCTTCCATTTTCAGCGATAGTGGTTGCGGCTTCACACACCAAGGCAATTCCATCGTCGGTAGTGTTGGCGGCGTTTCCTTGGGCATTGGGATTTTTATTTAGAGCCCAACAATCTTTCTTCAGATGACCTTTCTTGCCACAGTGGTAACACTTTATTGCCTTCTTATTTTTCATAACAAGGCTTTGCCGTTTTTGACTCCCACTTGGACCAGACTCTCCGGGTCTTGGCCGTTTTCGATTCATGTTTGGACCACGTGCTCCTGATCTTGCCCTCGTTACTGCCAATGCTTCCGCCTGTTGGGACGTTATCAACTTGTCTTCTTTATTATTGCGCCGACTTTCTTCTTCGAGAACCGCAGCTGCAATATTGTCGAAGATAAGTTTCCCCGCAGCTTGGTTGTTGCTCAGATTGATGACGAGTTGATCGTAGGAGTCTGGCAGGCTTTGAAGCAGAAGCTCAGCACGTTCACTTGGCTCTATTTTGTAGTCCAAGTCTTTAAGTTGAGAGAATAGAGTATTCAACTTGTTGATGTGCTCGGTCATTGAAGAAGATTCTTCCATTCGTAGATGATATAATTTTCTTTTCAGAAAAATTCGGCTGTGGAGTGACTTGACTTGATACAGCTTCTCTAGATGATCCCAGATTTCTTTCGCACTAGCTTTCTCTTCAACGCTTGATAATATGTCATCTGCTAATGCTAGATGAATATTGGCGATGGCCCTCCCGTCCATCTTCCTCCAGTTGGCATCACTTGTAATAGTTGTTGGTCTGCCAGTGATCGCCTCCAGACAATTTTCTTTGAGTAAAATTGCCTTTATCCTCATTTTCCACAGTGAGTAGTTTTTCCCGTTGAATTTCTCAATTTCATTTTTAGCTGCCATTTTTTTTTCACGTCGCTATCGTCGGAGAAATTCAACAGTCCAGCCAAACAGTACTGATCAGATAATTTGCAGAAAGGGTAGCGACCAGCTTTCAAGACAAAATTACCCTTCTAAGTAAATTCCCAGATGAGATCTGGTGGGGTCACTATGTGTCCCGCTTGGCACCAGCCACCTAGACAGAACTTACTTACACAGTCTATTACCACGACTTGCCAAAAAACTCTTCCGTAACGATAAACCTTTTCGATATCCTTTCTGATGTGGAAGATCAGACAAAGCTGCAACCACAGAGCATAATCGGAATATCAATCAGGGCTGGCTCTGATACCACTTGTTGCGAAATGGACAGCTAAACGAAATTGGAAATGACTGTGAGGATAAATGAACACGAGAATTTACGTGGAAAACCCCTTTATAACTTGGGGTAAAAAACCACGGGCGAGGTAGAAATTTATTACTGGGGTAAAAGTAGGGGTTACAACCTCTCAATCTATAAAGGAGAAAACACTCACTATCTCTCTTTATAGTCGGAGCAAATACCGAACCAACCCTCTATTTTCCTCTACTACCCTCTATTTCTCTCTCTCTTTCTTATTTCTCTCTATACTGCTCGTTTGGTGTTGGTGTGTTTTCTAATGAATCACTGAATGCCTATTTATAGGCAAACACCTATCTAATAATAGTATAATAATATTATAATTAAATATTACTATAATAATTATAATGGGTTGGTGAAGTGGGTTGGTGACCAACCCACTCAAACCACATTTTCAACACTATATACTAAGAGAAGTAGAGTGAACAAATTCCCAATATAACCTACACTAAAACCTCGGATCAAAACAGTGATAAACTTCGTACCCAGCATTGCAGATACAATAATAGAATACGTCGTCATAACGACTGAGGACGAGGAAGCTATTTCTGGGTAAAGAACATGGGCCTCACACTATATAAATAAATTACAGTCCTCACTCAAAACATTTGTAGAAGGTGAAGTTAGCACACTATTGGATTTATCATAAAGTGATGATGACTTATGGGATCGCGTAAAAGTCGATAGGAATACCAAAAGTATGAAAATCCTTCTGCCAATTAAATAACGATGGGGTTGTGTCAATGGCCATCAGTAATCCAACCTCTCTGGATCATGGGTTCAAATCCCATGATTATCATAGTAGGTGAATTTGAAACAATATACTCACTATCCTGAGCATTAATCCAACCCTTCAGGGGATGTATGACGTGGCATAACCCAATGAGAGTGTGGGGATAGCCGAAAAATAATTAACAATAATATTAACAATAGTAATAAATTAACGACAATATTTAACGGTACACCAAATATATAAACAAGAAAGAGTTGGTTCAACTTCAGAGGAGATACACACACACATATATATATATATATATATATATATATATATATTATATAATATAAAGCAAGGATGGATAAACGATGGGATGAAGATGTATTGTAGTCGGAAAACTCTTCTTAATAATTATAGGAAATCTTTCTTCTTGTTCTTTTTTGTTCTTCTGCTGAGCAGTCCGGCGAGTCCCGGTGAAATCATCTGGTATGTAGCCCAGGCAGGTGGTCCTGAACTCATGCGGGCTGAGATCACTAAGGTTGTTCAATCCCTTCGTAGAGTGAGGGTTAACTTCATTGTCATGAACTACATCCTTTAATTTGTCCCTAAAAATGTTCAGCCTTTTCATCTTCTCCTTGTGGCTCTTGTAATGCTTGCCATAATGCTCCATCCACCTCTCAAAGAGGTTCATCAGTTTCTCCTCCGACGTTAAATCGTCGGCTGAGTACTCAACTTTTTTTATTTTTGGTACGGCATAGTCAGTGCCCCTCTCCAATGCTTCCAAATCATGAGCGCGGCCAATTGATATCATGTATTCATCGAAGGGGAGAAGATTCTCCTGGCCGGGGGGGCTAACTTTATCATCCTTTAACTCGTGCTTAATAAAACGGTGGTACATCTTCTCCTCCTGGTGAAGGTCCATCCGCCTCTCAGAGAACGGTTTATCATCAGTTTCCGAATAGTAAGAGCATTCGCGGGCTGTTTAGTCGTATTTCAGTGATTTGAGTAATTATTAACATTAATAATAACAATAATAATAATTACCTCCTAACACGCTGCTTTGCAGGAGAGGTTGGGAACGGTATCCGTCCAAAATTGCAGAAGTTTTTCCATAGATCGGTTTGATACAGCTGATGACATGTCGAAAGGACGATGAGCGACGTAACGGTGCAGAACAAAGGCCATACATGACTTGAGAGAGGGAGAAAAAAATAAACTGAATTAATTAAATCTTTCTTCATATGACAAAAAGAAAAACAAAAAAGCATCACAACAAACAATACCGATGCGATATCGGTGTGCAAAGCCAGTAATTTATGTTTATATAACAAAAGCCATCACCATAAAAACTACACCGCATTTGAACAAATCTCCGTAACATAAATAAGATATATAAAAAACACAAGGTCAGCGTTGTAAGAACAATAGACTGGAAACAAATCTGGTGGGCAGGTCAAACAATCCATAAGCCACCACCCAAATCAAAGAGATGCAATTTCATCAACCAATACAAAGCACGAGAAATCAAGCAGCGTCAAATATGCATATCATAATTCAGTGGTGCAAACATCATCACATTTATCAGACAAATCGAAAATAAGAAGAGTCAGCCGAACAAGGGAGGCATACGAGTACAGAAAATAAATTAAAAAAAAAAGAGAGAGAGAGAGAGAGAGAGAGGACACAAAAATCACAACGAATTTGGGAGAATAAAACAAATCAATGTCACGCACGTAACGCAGATGATGGAACCTTAGAGTTGCAGCAACCTTCTGATGGAGGGCATAACGCAAATCCCTAGCTAGCAGCTGCTAAAGGCTATGCAGAATCAGTTACAGGAACGAGTTGAGGTGCGTATTTGTAGGAGGGCGACTCGTTGCTTGCCCAGGGCTTCTAGTTGGAATAAAAGTAGAGCTGTCAATTTGGATCAAAACCAGCCAGTCCGGTCCGTCAATATAGAAGGATTCGGCCCAAATATTCAAGTCCCAAACCATGAGCTGCGGGGTGGCAGCCCAAGCCCGACTGGTCTCGGGATATCAGGCCTGGAGTATTACATTGCTTTTATTTTTATATACAATAGTTTATAACTCAAGTTTATAACGGAAATCTACACTTAAATACCCAATAGGAAAAAAATCTGCCACTTAGGTACCTTGTCAGAACAATTTTATAGCTAGGTACCCAGTTCAATAAAATTTTTACACTTAGGTACCTAATAACCTAAGATTACGAAAATACCCTTATTAAATGATTTAGAATTTCATTTCAGCTTTTTTTTTTTTCTCTGCAAAAAACGACCTTCAGCTCGCCGTCGACGAGTTCTTCTTGCCGACCAACTCCGTCTGCTCGTGCCGGTGCCGGACAAGGATCGAAGACCCTATTGAACGTTGGGTTCTCGATTTTTGGGGCTGATTTTGTCAGGTAAGTTTTTCTTTTGGTTTGGGTTAGGTTAATCGATTTTGGGCATTTGTTCAAGGTTTATCCCAAATCCGGGAGCTCAATGCGATCCAAGAGCTCCATATAAGAGTGAAATGTTAGGATTTGATAGTTAGTGAGGCTAATCCGTCGAGATTTCGATTTTCTTTTATGTAACTGTTACGACGTACCATTTCCTATGAATATAACGTACCATTGTATGTTGTGTTACCGTACCTAAATACATTGCGACACAGTCCGATTGGACATTTGTTATGTAGTATCTTTGTGTATTTATTACGTACCAAGTAGCATGTCTATACGTTACCAAAATGTCCAGTTATGCAGTACCAATCTAAACTATACACCGTACCATTTTAACAGGTTGCCATATTATCTGAAAATATGGCGTCTGCAAATTCGTTTGATGGCAGGACGTTATTTGCAATGTGTGAGTATAAAATGGAGTCTTCGTTACTATTAATCAATGAAGCAACGACGCTTATCGATATATACGTATCCCTCCAAAGAAGGTGGTCGGATATCGATTCCCGGCATGACTCAATAAAGTATCAAGTTCCGTTCCAAAGTTTGTACTCGACATTGAAAGAAAATACGGATGTTTTCAATATGTATCAGCTGTTTATGCGATACAAATTTTCAATGATACCGATGAAAGTGGAACGTGCCGATGAATGTGGTACAAGTGGCCCGACGAACAGGTTTGTTTTTATTTTAAGTTGTTAAACTTTAAATTTTGGGTTTTCATATTGATGATTGATAAAATTACTTGTAGTACGGAAGACAACGGAGAATCCGTGGAGTTTGATTTTGAAAGAAACACAGTAGATGCATGGAGTCATTGCATTCGGGGAGATGGACAAATCTTTAGGGATGCAGATGAATTTAGACGGAATTTGAAGAACTACTCCTTGCGATTCGAAGAAACTTTGTATATGCAAAGAACGAGCGTAAGAAAATCATTGCCGTTTGCAAGGATGAGACGTGCAAGTGGCGGATATATGCTTCGCGTTATAAATGTGACAATTCATTTGCGATTCGGAGATCCAATCTACAACACAGTTGTGGTGAAGATACTCTAAGGAGTCGTGATCATCCGCGAGCGGACGCGCCGTGGGTAGGGAACATAGTGAAAGAGAGGGTCCGAGACGAGCCATCGTATCGTCCCGGTGCCATGGTTAAAGACATCCTAAGGGACTATGGAGTTGAAGTGGGGTACCATAAGGCGTATAGAGGCAAAGAAAGTGCTATTCGTATATGGGTTGGATAATGGTACGTTTGATCAGTTGAGGTGGTATTGTAATGCCGTTAGAGAAACCAATCCGGGTAGCGTGGCTGAGTATGATGTATACCCTCACGACAACAAGTTTCGCCGGCTCTTTATCTGCTTCCACGCGTGTCTCGTAGGCTTTGTTCGTGGATGTCGGCCGCTCATATTTGTTGATGGTACTCACATTAAGACCAAGTTTAAAGGAGTGCTCGTTACGGCCGTCGCAAAGGATGCAAACGAAGATTTGTTCACGGTTGCCTTTGGCGTTGTAAGCGTCGAAAATGATGAAAACTGGGAGTGGTTCTTTGCTAAGTTGAGGACCATGTTTCATCATTACCCGTCGACATTGAGGGAGCTGACGTTCTTCTCAGATCGGCATCCGAGTATTATTAAAGCTGTTTCTATATCATTTCCAGGAAGTCGTCATGCATATTGCTTGCGCCATTTGGTCGACAACTTCAAGAAAGAGGTACTTTTAGTAATGTGCTCACTACGTTAGTGAATACGATGCAAGTAATTTGTTCTTAATTTTTACAGGTGATGAAACATTACCCGAAACACAACAAGAAACATTGGTCATCCGTGTTCAAAAAAGCGGCTTATGCAACTACTTCGGTTCAGTTTCATAATCACATCGCCAGCATCATCGAGTCTATGCCAATTGCGCAGACTTTTATTGAGCGATCAGATCCAACATGTTGGGCAAATGCGTTATTCGACGGGAATAGGTGGGGAGTTATTAACAACAATCAAGCAGAGTGTTGGAATTCTTGGGTAAGAGAAGCACGGTCGTTGCCTATAAAGGGAATGGTTGATACCATTCGCGTGAAAATCATGACGATGATGCACGAACGACGCGAGAGAGGAATGACCCTTGTTAGCGAGTTGTGTCCAAAACAAGAAAAGAAACTTGTTCAGAATATCTCTGCTGGTCGCACGTTGAAAGTGAGTAAATCTTCGAACGTGGCATTTGAGGTGGTCGGTGAAGATGGCTCATTTGCGGTGGACATCCAACAGCGGACCTGCTCATGCAGAGAATGGGAAGTCTATAGAATCCCTTGTAAGCATGCAGCAGCGTGCATTGCGACCATGAGACATTCTTTTTACGATTATTGTGATCCGTACTTCCGATGCCAGAAGTATAGAGATGCATATATGTCGATCATCAACCCTATTCCGACTCACGAGATGAATGCTCAAACCGATGATGGGAATTTCATTCGCGACCCGGACATCCGCGTTCTCCCCGGTCGCCGAAAGACACGGAGGATTCCATCTCAGGTAGATAGAAGATCCAACAAGTGTAAAATATGTGGGAAATACGGACATAATCGTCGTACATGTACAGAAGCCGTAACGACGTAGCGTCCGTATTTTCCATGTATTTTGTCATTGCTTTTGTCCCATGACCTTTTTCGGTGTTGTTTTGTATGGTCTTGGCTCATTCTTTTTGTCTAAATGATGCCAGTAAGTAGAAGTTTTTGTCCAAATTTGGTACTGTAAAGACTGCCAGTTTGGTATTGTAATTGATGCACGTTTGGTACAGTATTATATGTAAATCTGGTACTGTAATTAAGGCCAATTTGGTACCCTATGACATGCAAGTTTGGTACGATTATATATTACTCTTTGTTACTGTACGCACATTTGGTACTGTGATGAATGCCAGTTTGGTACCTTACGACATGCCAGTTTGGTACCCTACGACACGCCAGTTGGGTACGGTTATATACTACTTTTTGGTACTGTCATGAACGTCATTTTGGTACGATAAGACATGCAATTTTGGTATCCTAAGACATGCAATGTTGGTACCCTAAGTCTTCATCATTTTGGTTCCTTTAGAAGACGTCGCTTTGCTACGGTATGCACATTTGGTGAAGTAATATATGTTAATTTGGTACTGTGATGAATGCCACCATGGTACCCTACGACATGCCAGTTTGATACCCTACGACATGCCAGTTTGGTACCCTACGGCATGCACGTTTGGTACGGTTATATGCTACTTTTTGGTACTGTTATGAACGTTGTTTTGGTACGGTAAGATAAGATATTTTGGTACTCTAAGACATGCAATTTTGGTACCCTAAAAGAAACCATTTTGCTACTGATTCACTTGGTACGGTTATATACAACTACTTTGGTACTGTTATTAATGCCATTTTGGTACTCTAAGACATGAAAGTTTGGTACCCTAAAAGAAACCATTTTGCTACTGTATGCACATTTGGCACCCAAACATCTTAATTTGGAACTGTGATGAATGCCAGTTTGGTACCCTACGACATTTAATTATGGTACTCTAAGACATGCAATTATGGTACTCTAAGACATGCCATTTTGGTACACTAGTACATGCAATTTTGGTACCCTAAAATTAAAGTAACAAATGGTATTTAATCCTTCACTATATTCCGTCACAAACGACGTATTTCAGCAAGTGTTCATGTGGAAGACAAGGATTAGACATTTTCTGACTTTTTCTGTAATGATTGCACATTTTTCTGACTTTTTCAGTGATGATTTGAGAGATTTCTGACATTTTTCAGTGATGATTTGAGAGATTGCTGACATTTTCAGTCATGAGTTGGTCAGACTCTGACATACGAGGTATAAAATAATAAAAGTCAGCTCGTCTGACATGTCAGTGGCTTTCCTAAAATGTTTCATGCCATCAGTAATTTTGGGTACGTCGTCCGTGGCTGATTTGGTACTCTTTAAACCAAAGGATAGGTACCCCTACAAAGATATTTAAGGTACGGCGTCCCTTATATATATGATACGTCGTACTAGGGTTAGTATTTTTCGATGTCGATCGAAGTACTTTTTCATCTCGGACCACCGTAGAACAATAATATATAGTATGCAATACGTTTCAGATCAAATTCGGTGCATTAAACCCCACACGGATGAATTAAATCTTAAAATACCAAGATTCATTGTAGTATAAGGATAAAAGCAAGAACATCTACAACATGTTTTGAATAATTTGGTGAGTGCTAGATCTGTGAACTCGGTGCATTAGGCTTTCCTTTTTTTTCTCGTTTCGTTATTGTTCGGCATTGTGAAAATAACGCAGGACAACGCGATTCGATTAGGAATGTATTCATTTTCGATCGTATAACAAATGATACCGTATACTTTCATATCTGGGTACCGTATATGTATAGTTCTGGATACCGTCAACATGCAGGTTATGGTACTATATATGTACATGAAAAGGTACCTTCTGCAGAACACAAGGTACCTTAGTGTATAACAGACAAGGTAGTTCATGTGCTGATAATAAGGTACGGTATGTATAGTATTAATGGTACGGTTAACCTGGATATTCTGATACTCTATACGTAAAGGATAAGATACGGTCATACAATAACATATGATAACCTGCATAAATTACGGACAGTCTTCGAACAACACAACATAGCACACACTTGGCAACAAAAGGTCTCCAGACAGTCCCATTCCCAACACAAACTAAGTTAACCAAACTAAACAAGAGTCTCCAAAGAGTCTGACAGCAAATCCCAGATAATTACTGAAAAAGATCTAACATACAACTACGCTCGTCACGTAAAATGCGAGCAGCCATAGTAGCACGATAGACATCCATGCTGACTTCCTTGCCATACTTCTCGAACTCTTCGGTGTCGACAACGTACTCCTCTATGGTCAAACATGCGTGCACACCGCAGTCCACTTCGCCAAATTGGGGCCTGTTGTACTCCGGATCCACGGTCTTCCTACATTGATAATCGTACTTCGCAGACCAATACTTCGTCAGGAAATCAGCCTGCACAAATTAAAAACGACATTAACGCATACCCGAACATAATCGACGAAATATGCCCAATGTTAAAACTTACGAAGGCTCTAGCGGCCCAGGTCATCTTATGCGAGGCCATCGGATCCCGCACGTAGAACTTTCTCTCACTCACCTTGTAGACGAGCACTCCCCAGTGGTTACCTGTATTCACAGGCGTCAACACGTATGACAATTCAGTCAACGCATGGCCATCAAGCCGCTCTAGCCATGCCCGACTACTCCCCGCCATCTCCTCGACGAACTTCTCTAGCTGATTAGCTTCCACCTTCCTCTTTCTCGACGCCTTCTGTATCTTTGTCCAGTAGTCGACCTGCACGAAACTTGGGAATACAAAGACCGCCGCGGACCGCCGTGTCAAACATTCCACGAAAGCGTCGATAACATTTGACTTAAGCAAATCCCGGAAGAGCAGCATATAGAATCCTTGTGCATCGACCGCGGCAATGTCGCTTTGCCAAACGACGTCGCTGCATAAGTATTAATCGCACATTTAAAAAGTAATCAAATGAAAACCATCGAAACATCGAAGAAAAGGTACCTAAGCTTCTTCGCTTTAAGGTACGCGTCGATGCACTGACGCTGCTCCGCATGGATCTCGAGCCGGGCAGCATAATCCAGTCTGTCCGCGTACTTGGAGCAGTATGCAACAGACGGCTCTCGCTCAGACTCGGCGGCCTCGACATCAACCACAACAGCTTTGTTTTTTGCCTTACCCTTCTTCTGTGGCCGCTGAGGACTTGAATCTAGTGTGAGAAAAGCTGAATTTCGCCGTTTTTTACGATCGTTTCGGCCTCGCACCGTTCGAGCAATCGACGAGGCCTTAACCTCCTCAGCCTGAGACTCCGCGGCCTTATCCTCCTCGGCCTGATCCTCCGCACCCTTATCCTCCTCGGCCTGATCCTCCGCACCCTTATCCTCCTCATCATCCTCTTGTGCTACTTCTTCACTAACCTCATCCTCCGCTTGATCCCCATCCCTATCCTCAACCTTGTCCTCCTCGGCCTTCTCCCCGTCGCTATGAGCCATCTCCTTGGGCATATCCTCACGGTCATTGTGACCCATATTCACATCCCTATCCTCAACCATGTCCTCCCCGGCCTTCTCACCGTCGCTATGAACCGTCTGCTCGGGCATATCCTCAGCCTCTTCCATGACCCTCGCCTCCTCGTTGGACGTATCAACCTTTGACGTCCCACCACTTGACTGTAGATCTCTTATAACCTCGTCCTTCAATCTCAACTCGGCTTCCAACCTCTCCACACGAGCATTCCACTCTAATTGAGATCCGCCAACTCCCACATCAACCTTAACCACACATAATTCATTAAACAGTTACAAACAAAGCAAATAATACCTAAAAAAGTAGGGAATTTTATACCTCCGGCAGCAAATTTATCGGATGCACGAACTTCAATTCCTTCTTTGTTGGGTATATTGGGACGACAGATGCAATTGCAGCCAATTCAGCCTCCGCAGCGGCTACGTCATTCGGAACTCTACTCTCTTCCCATTGAACATTCTGGGAAACATGTACATCTCCCGCTTCTGTGCCAACGAGGGCACGTGCTCATACACCCAAATCTGAAAGACGCCAAAGCATTATATTCATCACTAAACGCATAATCAAAAAGGAAAACTCACAACGTAATGGAGTATTACCATCAGCCCAATAGTGCACCCATTCATCATTAGGCTGGACGAGTCGCTCCGCATCGAATTTGCAGCCATTTGCTTTATCTCGGCCACCAAAAAATCGTGTACCGCCCTTCCCCATGCGTACTCCCCCATCATATCGACATTGTCGACGTACGCATTCACAAACTTTGGGTTTTTCGAATTCCCCATCGGGAATAATACAGAGTTAAACAAGAAAAGTACAAACAACCTGAGGAACTCATCCGTGTTCTCCCTCCCAAGCTTTCCGACAAACTCATTCAACAACTCTAAGATTTTTTTACGGGTTACATTGCCATTTTTCTTATCGAAAAGCCGTTCAACGGTTTTCGATTTCATCTTCGAATTTAGGTCCACGGGCTGCCCAACGTTATGCAATGCCATTACAACACTAAATTCCTGTGGGGAGAATACCACATTCGTATTCTCCCCCAACCTAAAAGTGTTCGCCTCTACACTATAACGCTTTATCAATGCCATGATTCGAGCAAACGAATGCGACATCTTAGGCATATCTAAAAAAAAATGAAACGGAGACCTTCGTATAGCTTCCTTTTGATCAGGGGCCATCCTACCCTTCAAATTGCTAATGGTAGATCGAAAGAGCGTAGGATGGCACCTGGAAGATAGCTCAAATCCCTTCCGCGGAGGCATTTCTGCAAAAAAAAAGCAAAACTGTTAACAAGCAGTACCATTTTATTCACACAAGGGGTACCAATTTGGCCAAACAGAGGGTACCAAATGCATCGATAATGCAGTACCAAAAAAATTGACACCATTTTCGGAAAACCCACTGCTAACAAGCAGTAACATTTTATTCACAGAAGGAGTACCAGTTTTCCAACACAGAGGGTACCAAATTCAGTCATAATGTAGTACCAAACAGATTGACCCCATTTCAAGGTAACCACCAAGTAGTACCATTTTATTCACAAAAGGGGTACCAATTTGCAAAACGTAGGGTACCAAATTCAGTGACAATGTCGTACCAAAAAAAATTAACCCCATTTTCGAAAAACCCACTGTTAACAAGCAGTACTATTTTGTTCACACAAGGGGTACCAATTTACCCTAACAGAGGGTACCAAAATCATGGATAATGTAGTACCAAAACAAATTGACCCCAGTCGATAAAACCAATGTCAACAAGCATTACCATTTTACGCGCATAAGGGGTACCAAATTTCCTAAACAGAGAGGACCTAATGTAGTGATAATGTAGTACCAAAAAAATTGACCCCATTCGAACACTTTTGCCAAGTAGTACCATTTTATTCACACAAGGGGTACTAAAATGCCGAAACAGATGGTACCAAATGCAGTTACAATATAGTACCACAATAAAATGACCCCATTCGAAAAAACAAAAATCGACCCATTACAAAAAAATCCCAAATGAAGCATCCACGACGAAATGCACGCACAAAAAAAGCGTAATCGACCAACAAATCACACGCATTCCAAAAACGAGCACAAAAAAACCCTAATTTGACGAAATCGTCGCACTTTACGGTAACACTGTGAAAGACTTACCAATCGATTTCAGAAGCTAATACTTCGACGAACGACTGGAGTGACGACGTAGAATCTGAAGCCAAAAACACCCGGGTCGATCTGCCAAGGAATCGCGCGATTTGGTGCGACGTTGTGCGGTTCTTTTTTTTTTTAAAATGGAGGAACGAACGTGAAATAAGAAAAGCAGGTAAAAGATGTAAATAAGCTGTTTCAGCAGGGGTAAATCCGTCAGTTAGGTACCTATCAGTAAAACAAAATTCAACTAGGTACCTAGTTTAAAAATTCATCTGACTAGGGACTGAACTGTATAAATTTTATTAATGTAGGTATTTAAGTGTTGAATCCCCAATTTATAAGTAGAAAAATGTTTTGCGTGTTAATAGATATAAATTTTAAATAATTATGTATTTGCCCTAATTGGTAATATATAAAGTATATAGCTAATAATCAAATAATAAAAGGACATTCCATTTTAAGAAATTTAAAAATTAGGCTGGGGTGAAATGGCCGAGAATTTATAATTTTGAGGGCGCAACGAAATCTGGCCTGGGTACTGTGGGTGGCAGCGGGTCGAAAATGGGGCGGGTTTTTGGCCGGGCTCGATATCCGACCCGACTAGTTTGTGCAGGTCTTGAGACTGAGTCTGCCCCGAATAGGTTCGGAAGATGTATTTCGGGAAGAGGATTGCCTTGGAGATGGATTTGTTGTTTTTTTATACCGTTGTGTTTAGCCATGTTAAGATTATTACATTACTTAACTCAAATCCTAAGTGATATTGTGGTATTGAATTGACATTAGTATTTAAGAATATTTGGATTTATTTGCTTACCCTTCCCTTTTCAGAGGCTATATACTAAGAGAAGTAGAGTGAACAAATTCCCAATATAACCTACACTAAAACCTCGGATCAAAACAGTGATAAACTTCGTACCCAGCATTGCAGATACAATAATAGAATACGTCGTCATAACGACTGAGGACGAGGAAGCTATTTTCTGGGTAAAGAACATGGGCCTCACACTATATAAATAAATTACAGTCCTCACTCAAAACATTTGTAGAAGGTGAAGTTAGCACACTATTGGATTTATCATAAAGTGATGATGACTTATGGGATCGCGTAAAAGTCGATAGGAATACCAAAAGTATGAAAATCCTTCTGCCAATTAAATAACGATGGGGTTGTGTCAATGGCCATCAGTAATCCAACCTCTCTGGATCATGGGTTCAAATCCCATGATTATCATAGTAGGTGAATTTGAAACAATATACTCACTATCCTGAGCATTAATCCAACCCTTCAGGGGATGTATGACGTGGCATAACCCAATGAGAGTGTGGGGATAGCCGAAAAATAATTAACAATAATATTAACAATAGTAATAAATTAACGACAATATTTAACGGTACACCAAATATATAAACAAGAAAGAGTTGGTTCAACTTCAGAGGAGATACACACACACACATATATATATATATATATATATATATATTATATAATATAAAGCAAGGATGGATAAACGATGGGATGAAGATGTATTGTAGTCGGAAAACTCTTCTTAATAATTATAGGAAATCTTTCTTCTTGTTCTTTTTGTTCTTCTGCTGAGCAGTCCGGCGAGTCCCGGTGAAATCATCTGGTATGTAGCCCAGGCAGGTGGTCCTGAACTCATGCGGGCTGAGATCACTAAGGTTGTTCAATCCCTTCGTAGAGTGAGGGTTAACTTCATTGTCATGAACTACATCCTTTAATTTGTCCCTAAAAATGTTCAGCCTTTTCATCTTCTCCTTGTGGCTCTTGTAATGCTTGCCATAATGCTCCATCCACCTCTCAAAGAGGTTCATCAGTTTCTCCTCCGACGTTAAATCGTCGGCTGAGTACTCAACTTTTTTTATTTTTGGTACGGCATAGTCAGTGCCCCTCTCCAATGCTTCCAAATCATGAGCGCGGCCAATTGATATCATGTATTCATCGAAGGGGAGAAGATTCTCCTGGCCGGGGGGGCTAACTTTATCATCCTTTAACTCGTGCTTAATAAAACGGTGGTACATCTTCTCCTCCTGGTGAAGGTCCATCCGCCTCTCAGAGAACGGTTTATCATCAGTTTCCGAATAGTAAGAGCATTCGCGGGCTGTTTAGTCGTATTTCAGTGATTTGAGTAATTATTAACATTAATAATAACAATAATAATAATTACCTCCTAACACGCTGCTTTGCAGGAGAGGTTGGGAACGGTATCCGTCCAAAATTGCAGAAGTTTTCCATAGATCGGTTTGATACAGCTGATGACATGTCGAAAGGACGATGAGCGACGTAACGGTGCAGAACAAAGGCCATACATGACTTGAGAGAGGGAGAAAAAAATAAACTGAATTAATAAATCTTTCTTCATATGACAAAAAGTAAAAGAAAAAAGCATCACAACAAACAATACCGATGCGATATCGGTGTGCAAAGCCAGTAATTTATGTTATATAACAAAAGCCATCACCATAAAAACTACACCGCATTTGAAGAAATCTCCGTAACATAAATAAGATATATAAAAAACACAAGGTCAGCGTTGTAAGAACAATAGACTGGAAACAAATCTGGTGGGCAGGTCAAACAATCTATCAGCCACCACCCAAATAAAAGAGATGAAACTTCAACCAATACAGATCACGAGAAAGCAAGCAGCGTCACCTATGCATATCAGATTCAGTGGTGGAAACATCATCACATTTATCAGACGAATCGAAAATAAGAAGAGTCAGCCGCAAAAGGGAGGAGGCATACGAGTACAGAAAATAAATTATAAGAGAGAGAGAGAGATCACAACGAATTGGGAGAATAAAACAAATCAATTTCACGTATGCCACGAAGAAGATGGAACCTTAGAGTTGCAACAAACTTTCTGATAGTGAGCTTAACTCAAAACCCTAGCTAGCAGCTGCTATATTATATGAGGCTATGCATACCCGAACGAGTTGAGGTGCTTATTTGTAGGAGGGCGATTGGTTGTGCTAGCCTAGGGCTTCTAGTTGGTAGCCCAAGCCCGAGTGGTCGCAGGATATCAGGGCCGGAGTATTATATTACTTTTATTTTTATATACAATGGTTGATAACTCAAATTATAAGTAAAAATTGTATTGCGTGTTTATAGATTTAAATTTTTTAAATAATTATGTATGTGCGCTATTTGGTAATGTATAAAGTATATAGCTAATAATCAAATAATAAAAGAACATTTGGTTTTAAGAAGTTTAAAAATTAGGCTGGGGTGCCAGGGCCAATAACTTATAATTTTTGGGGTGCAACGAGATCTAACCTGGGTAACTAAGGATGGAAGCGGGTCGAATATGGGGCGGGTTTTTGGCCGGACCCGAGACCCGACCTGGCTAGTTTGTGCAGGTAGGGGTGTTCGTGCAGTACATACCGTACCGAACGGTACACCTATTTTAGATACTGAATGTTTTCCGGTAAATTCGATTTTTACCGAAATAACCGAAATTTAAATAATAATAATTTCAGTAATATTTAAATTAATACGTATAATTAATATAATTATAATTTTATTTTCAATATGAATATAATAAAATATATTTTAATTTTAAAATTTCATTTATTCGGTATATCCAATTAACCGAAATTCAAAATCTATACCATACCGAATTTACCGAATTACCGATTTTTTTTAAGAACCGAATACCGAACAGAAATTTTCAATTCGGTGCGGTTTTTTACCGAATTTTCGATAATTCGGTAAATTCGGTCGGTATACCGAACTGCGCACAACCCTATGTGCAGGTCCCGAGACTCAGTCTGCCCCGAACAAGGTCTGGAACCGCCCCGCCCCAAGTCAGACCTAGCATGTTATATTTATAATTTAACTTCTTAATTCTGACATTTTTTAAGGTAAAAATTGTTTAATATATGTAGGTTCATGCTTGGTGTGGGAATTAAACTCGTGTTCTCTAACTCATGGGACTTAGTCATTGGACCACAAAGCTCTTTGATTCTAAGCTATATTATAATAACTGTATATTATCATAAGTGTAAATTGTTTATATATAAAAAGTCCGGGCGGGTTTTGGGTCGGGGTTGGCAAAACTTTATACCACTGTTCTCTTAGCGTGTTTTGTATTTATCTCTTACAAGCTAATGCTCCATTTTAAAAAGAAGTCATTTTAGTGTATTGTATTTTTTCTAAAAGAGAGTCGTTTTACTGTTTCCAAAAAAAATATATCTTGAATAATACCAAACTTACCCCTTATATCAAACAAAGTAATTAGATTAAATGAGGTAACATAATTAACTAAGGTAAAATAGAGATTTCATTTCATTTCTTAATACGCATGCAATTTCCTTGAAGGACTTGATTTTATAATAAGAGGGAGTAGTAATTTTTGCTTGAATCGAATTCTCGACGGCTAATTTCGTTGGAGGCTTTTAACCGATTTGTAATTATTTCCTTCTTATTAGTAGATTTCTTTTGATTAATTAAGGTTTTTATTGCGTAATTAAGGTTTTTCTTGCTTCGTTCAAATCATCATTATCCAAGCGCACGCGTATAATTCTTATTTACTTTTGAGGTAATTACATGTCTGGCCCAATTTATAAGTTTGTTTTTTTATTTCAGGCCTTATTTATGTTTCATATAGATAGAGGCACCTAAATTTAAGTTTCATTTAGAAATAAGGACTTAACCCATGATAAAAGACATATTTGCCCACAATAAATAAAAAAAGTTACGATCCATTGCCATCGTCTTATTCAAACGTGCAAAGCAACCATGAAGAAGTGGTATATAGTGTACATGAATTGGTGTTGTAGATCCATGAAGTGGTACTAGAGACTCATGATGTGACACGGGTGGACAGTGAAGTGGTACTGTAGACCCATGAAGTGGTATTGGTGAACAGTGAAGTGGTACTGTAAACGCATGAAGTGGTACATTATTTCTCAATCGGACTAATATCAAACATAATCAGGTTTTAACTTTCAACAGCTAACAGAAAGGAAAATAATAATAATAAAAAAAGAACAAAACCCACTCGTAAGAATTACTCAAACACAAACAGATACACGTACACACACATAATCGCCATAATAGATCAACCTTAAATTCAAGCAAATCAAACCAAAGTCTTCAAAGCAACAAAAGCTTACCGTGGCATGAAAACAAGCATAGAGTACCAGTAAAACTATAAAACCCATCAAATCCCAGCCACCACCAAACTTAGAAAGCAGTTAGTAACAGCAATAAATTACCATTACTAACCTTATAAACACTTGTACTTCCACTTATTTACTAGTCACACCGCACTTATATGATGTAATATTATGATTTAATCAGCAAAAAGCAGTACACTTGGTCTGACAGTCCATAGTACACCCACCACCACCGCCGCCGCCGCCGAAGCCTTTCCCAGATCTGCTGTAAGAATTGAAGCACTTCGCCGGACACCTCAGCTTCTTACCATAGCACGGCCCTTGATCTTTGCACACGAGGGTGGGCCTAACGACGCCTCCTTTCGAATACCCACCCTTCGGGCCCCCGAACCCAGACCCGTATCCACCTCCCCAGCCCGGACCAAAACTGGGTATGCCGCCGAAACCCGGCCCTGAAAACCCTGGAATTCCAGAAGTCGGGTCGTTATTAGGGTTGTTATTGTTGGCTCCTTTGTTTCCTTTGGAGGATTTCAGTGCGTGGTCGGGTTCGGGCCGGGTCGAGATGGTTAGGGCTACGCATAATGAGAGTACGAGGGAGATTATTAGGAGGCTAAGAGTAAGGGATTTCATGATTTTTTTTGGGGGTGTTTAGAATTTAGATAGAGCGGAGATGAAGAAAAATGTGAACTGGGAAGTGCTCTTATATATGTATATATAAATAGAGATTATTATATGATAATATGATTTCGGGCCATTTGATTTGATGTACTATTAAGCTTCCTTCAAGTGGAGATGGGGTGCGAAAGGTATTGAATGTTTTGTAATGTGTGTTCTTAAAGAGTAGATGGAAGTTGAAGCGATGAGACTTTTAAGGGTTTTTTACTATTATTTTACTATAATTATTGTTTCTGATGATAGGGTCATGGGTAGGTTTGGGCGCAGTTATTGCTTGCTTATATATTATACTTACACATATATGCATGCACTAAACGAACACCGTTAATGATATTTTAATGAATATAGTAAGATCGGCTAGGTTTCAGTTTGTTTTTGCAGGCATGTTATATTAATGCTTGTTATGCCTTTGTCATTATTCTTCAATAATACTTGAGTTTTTTTTTTTTTTTTTTTTTTTTTAATTATGGTGTATGCCTAGCCTAACTATCAATTTGTATTATACACTAGAGCATCAAATTCAATCCACATCTATAGGAAATAAAAAGTTTGTTACCTGCATTAAAGCTTAGTCGTTTACTCCATGTTTCAAATTCAATCCACATCAAAACGAGCACATATAAGAGAATTTCAAATAGGCGTATCCTTTTATTTTTGGGAGAAATTCCAAAATTGACACGTTGTTTACCGCATGAACCAATTTAGTCCCTGATGTGTCGGGTGGATCAATTTAGTCTTCGATTTTGTTAATTTTAAACCAAATTAGTCCCTCAGTTAGTTTGATCATTAATTTTTACAAAAACTGCCACATGTCAGCATGTGATTAGCCAATCTATAATCATAAATTACTATAAAAAAAAGAGCAAAAAATTCCTAAAATGCCTATAATTTATGATTTTTTAGTCTGGGTAATCTCATGCTGACAGACACATGGCATTATCCGTCAAAATTAAAGGTCAAACTAACGGAGGGATTAAAATTGGTTCAAAACTAACATCGAGGACTAAATTGGTCCATGCGTAAACAATATGGATTATTTTGTATTTTCTCCCTTTACTTCTTATAGTGATGTGATAATTCGCGGAATATAGGATCATTTGAGTAGGAATAATTAGTACCCTCTATAGGTTATGGATCGCTCTATTACGATAATGGGATACATTGGACCAATGTTTACATGCTAGTGCGTGGTTTGGGGATATCTATAAATATATATACACAATATAGTATATAGCTTTATATCCACATAAAAACTATAAAGGTTGATGGATTTCGAAAATGACACATACATCTCTGTATTTTAAATTTAAAGCAATACATTACATGTGAAGATCGGTCTAAAGTCAAAAGTAATGCTGTAAGAGTTGGCAAATGTGTTAGATATTTGCGATAAGGTCGAACGAAATCTGCCATAATATACATATACATATAATTGATATTTCTGATAACCATTGTACTAATGTTTCCATGCATGAGAAGAGAATCAGAACCATTAATTGAGGAGGGCCAGCCAGCCACTTCTCTAAAATAATGCTGAACCCAAGTTAGAAAAATAAAATAAAAATTGAATTACTATATACATACACACACACACACACATATATATATATATATAATATACTAGTGAAAAATCATGCAGCAAGCATGTTACTATTAAAATTTGTTTTCTTGAAATCGATTGATGCACTTCCAAGCGCGTTGTCGCACAATAGTTTCGACATGTTCTCCATTAATGCATATACATATACGCCTGATAGTGTCAGGTTGAGGCTCCAATTGATTTGTTCTTCACTTAATATTTTCCCCCAAAAAAGACAATTTGAAGTTTGAGATGTTTCTTGATCTATTTATTTTTAGGTCAAGGAGGAGACGCATGACACAATTCTACCGTAACTCTTACACTCCGACTAAGTTAAGTCTGAAACGAATCTAAACTTTATTGTCGCTGTTGTGGGCCTTAAAGTTCCCAGCCCAAGGTTGGCCCCAACCTGCCCTTAGACCATCTCAAACCGAGAAACGCATTCTCAAACTCAAAATGCAGTAATTCTTCTCCAACCGAACAACTCATTTTTAGACCCAAAAGATTATTTTGTAATATTCGTTTCCACACCAATTTTTACAAGTTTCAATACTACCCACATATTTTACTATTATTATTGTAATTTAATAATATAGAAGCACATACAATTTATATAACTTACAAAGTTGTCGATTTTATAACAATAATTTAATTAGAATACAAAATTCCATGTGTACATCTTTAATATTATAGCATCGTAATTATATAACAACACAATACTAGTTTGTGGCATAATTCAGTTTTCTATTAATGATAGCTTCTTTTCTCTATATTAAATTTGTCTTCCGTCAGTTTCTTGTGACATACACACAGAGATTTGTTTTACGATTATAAAACTTATTTCGAATATATAAACGTAAAAGACCAAAACAAATCTGATATGAAATACAAACTATACACTTTTGGAAGAAAAGCAAATTATAAAGTTAAAAGTGGTTACTTTACATGTGGGCAAACTTTTGCGTTGGATGAAATTGCAAACGCATGTTTTGCGTGCAGAGGTGAGAGAAAAATAGTAAAAACGGATTTTGAGTGCGTTATTCAGTATCGGTTGGAGTAATTTTTCAGTATGCGTGTCTTTTTTAGAGCCGATTGGAGTTGCTCTTAGGCAGGGCCGGGCGAGCGGGCCCGCGGGCGACGGGCCATTTTGACTACTCTAGGGACTAATCATCTCTAGTCAAAGTGATAGGGTTTGGTTTATAACCACTCTCTAAAATATCAATCACTCTAAAATTAGAGCAAAAAATTCATTACATGTAATTGGGCCTTGATTATATGGTAGTAGCCCATTTATACTTGCATGAAACAGAATGGACTTGGCCCTTTTGTGCGGCCCATTGGAATTTCGAACTGAGTGTAAGATTCGATAGCACTCGCTTACTAAATGACCCATGAGCGTGGTCAAGATCTGGTCTCAAAATTCACTAATTTTGAATCAATTTTTGCAATTATTACTTGGATGTTAAATGTGAATATGACATTTGTTTAAAATAAAAATATTCAGATGCTAACAACTGGCATGTTTGGCTCTCATGTCATTAGGAGGTGTACTTATCTACAATCTTTTTGATGAGATATTCTTTAGATCGTTATTGAAACCTTTCAACCATGCGTCAACTGTTGCGAAATGGCAGCAAAACGAAATTGAAAATGACAGTGAGGATAAAATAGACACGAGAATTTACGTGGAAAATCCCTTTAAAAAACCACGTCGAGGTAGAAATTTTATTACTGTGGTAAAAACAGGGGTTACAACCTTCCAATCTATAAAAGAGAAAACACTCACTATCTCTCTTTATAGTCGGAGCAAATACCGAACAAACCTTCTATTTTTCTCTACCCTCTATTTCTCTCCTTTCTCTCTCTCTTTCTATTGGTTTTTGGTGTGTTATTACAATGAGCTTAAGAAGCCTATTTATAGGCTAGAGCTTAAGCTTAATGACAAAAACAACTATGTCATTGCTTAGTTCATTAATCATTATAATATTAATATCATTAAATATATTATTATTATTATAATGGGTAGGTGAACTTTCCCATCATCAACCACGATCAAATCCATATAAATCTTGATTTTTCGAACAATTTAAACTTCTTAGAAAATTTGATTATTCAGTACTGCTCTTTTAGATTCAAGACAACTTGTAATAGAATAAATCTATAAGAAACAATACATTGGGAATAAAGCTACATGCCTCCCATCTTATCTCCATTATGGCCAACTGGTGCTAAGAAATTAAAAAAAAAAAAAGAAGAATTTAAAATTAGTCCACGTGATCTTTTTGCAAATCTATTTCCCAAAAGCTCCACTTTACCATATTTAAATTCTTGTTCATACTTAGCTTTCTGTAAAGATACCAATTATACACTCATTACCCTCCTCCACAAAGCTAGAGTTCACATTCGAAAGGACTTTTAATATATATATATATATATATATATATATATATATGAGTTATATATATAAGATTATATGAGTTATATATATAAGAGTTGACACAACGAGCGTTTCATTCAAACACATTACCATAAAGATAAACATACAATGGATAAGAGACGAAGAGAGATGATGAATATGGATTCATGGAAGAGGGTGGAGCATAGCCGTTCGATTCCAAGAAGGGGACAAGTGAAGGCTGAGATCGTCTTGGGATTAGCCCACGTTATATCTTCTATGTTTTCTCATGCTTATGTTTCTCGTTCAAAATTTTCGCCCAAGTAAATTTGCTACGTAATTTAATTTCAGTTTTGGGTTGCAGGTAGTTTGTGTTTCGAGGGCATATTTGGCGTTCATTTCTGGGCAAGTAAACACTCTACTAATGTCCACTAATAAGTGGAATGCATGTCCTCTTGACAACCTCAATGCCCCACATCTCCCAATTTCATGCAGACCATTTAAAGATTGAATATTTTAACGTAAAAATCTATATATACATATAAAATCGAATCCCATGGTATCACCACAAGTCCATACAGACTGCAGTAATAAAAAAAAATCACTAAGAATTGAACTCTTTGTTGGGAAATCCGGCCGTACCGAAATTCCGTCCAAGATCCGCCGGAAATAATAAACAGGAGAACACAAAGATTTAACGTGGAAAACCCTCTGTTAACGAAGAGGGAAAAACCACCCGGGCAACAAGGCCGCAGAAAATCCACTATGTGAATATTACAATCACACAATTCTTCTACGCTCGCCTACACCCAAAACCCGACAACAACGACCTGAAAGTTATTTCACCCGCTAACCCAAACCCTCACCCAAAGGGAATTTTCCTAGAGTTAATTGTTAACACAAATAACTTTCTAATGTGTTGGTGTGTCTATAAATCAGGGTATAGCCCTCCTTATATAGGAGAGGGAACCCTCATGCCTTCTTGTTCTATCCGGTGTGGGATAAACAACAAAGGCACAAACATGGGCCTAAGCCCAACACTCTTATCGTTCCACATAAAGAAATTAGGAGTAGACCATCCTTTTAATATACTTTAAATTGTAAAATGTAAATTGTATGTAACTTTTACATGATTTAATTTATTAAATTATTTTATCTTAGAATATATATATATATAATATATATATATATATATATATATATATATATACACACACACACAAATACACCCTCCGTCCCAAAGGGTTATAGATATTTGGTTGATTGCACGCAAATTAAGGTAGCAAATTTTTATTATTATAGTACAAATTAGATAAAAAGTAACACATCATTACAATTGGTATTAATATTGAGTTTAATTATTCCCTCCCAATTATTTAATCAAATCAAACACTATATATTCAACACATATTCGAATATACACACTCAAGACACAACTTCAAAACACAATCCAACCTCACACATGAAAAAGAGATGAACCATCACACACAAATATAGAAAACACAATTTCAAACCAGTAATTTCAGAAACATCACGGCAAAAGATTCACAACACACATGCGCACATCACAGCAAAAGATTCATCACACACAGGCGCACCATAATTCCAGGTCTTAATTACAATTCCAGCATTATGAACATAGTAGAATGAAGACAAAGAAGCCTATGACAGAAGAAGCAAAAGTTTAGATCGCACAAGTCTTATTAACTAGCTGTACGATGGAAAACCACCCATGGTAAGTTAAATGAGGTGGCTGCGAGATTTGGGCTTCACCGACATACAGTTAGTGCAATATGGAACACGGCAAAAGCACAAAAGAAGGCTGAAGAGTTGTTAATTTGGTGGTGAAATCAACCCTGCAAGAAAAGAGTACAAATAGATCTCAAACAAATAAAGTCGATCAATGTAAAGAAAAGAACATCAATCCGAAGACTTGCAACGTGCAATAGGCAGTGGACCTATCGTGTGTAGTGCAGTAAAGTGAGTAAACGAGTATCGAACACGAGGAATAAACTGATTACCATTATTAACCTATCGACTCGATATCTAGCCTAAATAAAGTGCACAGATTTTTGTACGAACTATCCTACAGATTACTCCTAAATCAACGAGAGATTTAAAGAACACGCCTAAACTGATAAGAGAGCTTTCAGATAATAAGGATGCGCTCGGGATTCGGATCCCGCTGGGTATTATCGCATAAGACAATGAAATATCGTTCATACGTGGTTAAGACTAGATCGCAGTAATTTCCTACCCGATCGCGAATTTGCTGTCGCCCTAGATGCTCGCGGGGATCTAAGAATTAAGGATTACTAACGGCGAGGATCGAGTATTTGCTTTCGCCCTATACTTGAATCATATCATCTACGATCGGCCTAATCGTTGTTTAGCTGTCGCCCTAAACGGTTTTACACACATGCACTTTAACACATAGACATATTAAAAATGAAGAAGCAATTTCATAGAACGATAAATAGTCAAAACATGAGTCACGATAAACATGTCTTAAATACGAAATAACCTAGCGTTCATCTAATCCCAAACACATAGGGAATTTTAGCTACTCATAATTAACGGGAGAACAACGAAAGACATAAGGATCGAGGAAGAAAGACTCATGATCTTGATGTACGGATGATCTGCGATGGTAGCACGGATGAATCCTTGTTCTTCGTTCAATTCGGCGTGATTGCGTCGTTGATCCGTCTCTCGTGCTCCGGGATGTAATTCCTTGTTCTTCAAGTCTCTTTTTCGTCTCTTAATTGATTAGGGTTGATATCTGGTAGGTGTCCCCTCTTTCTGAGTTGAAATTGGGCTTTTATAGTGAAATTCGACACGGTCACGGCCTGGGACATGGTAAGTCATGGCCGTGACACACGCACAAAATGAGCTAACTGCCGTGCGTCACGGCCTCGTGCAGTAGTGTCACGGCCGTGACACTTTCAACAGCTTTGTAACATTTACGTATTTCTCTCAAATGGAGGGGTAAACGATGTCCGATTGACCTGAAATTTTAACCATAGATATAATACTTGCCAATCTTGATTCTGATAGAAGGGATTCTCAATCCAAGGTCTAGATTGAGAGATATGAATTTTTTAGTCCGTTGCTACTTTTCAGGCGGGCTTCATGGCCGTGACTGTGCTCTGCATCGCTTGGCTTCCTTTCCGCCTCTTGTCACGGCCTGGTACAATGTGTGTCACGATCGTGACAGAGACCAGTGTCCTTTGGCTTCGGCTCTATCCATTGTCACGGCCTGGTGCAAGGAGTGTCACAGCCGTGACACATGACTGATTTTTTCATACTTGCTTCGTTTTACCTCATTTTTGCTCCTTTTCGCCCGAGAGCCGTCCTAAGGTCCTTCAATGTCGAAAGAAGTGTAAATATGGCGAATAAATGTATAAAATGACGGCTATAGCTCTATTTTAACCCAATTAAATACTACGATAAACGTAGTGAAATTCGTTTATCATTACATTACAATGACAATCATATATGAATGCGTTCACAATCAAGTAACTTCATTAAACATATTCATTAGACACATTCATGATCATCATTGAATTGACCAATCAAAGTAAGCACCAAACATGAGCAAGCATCAAACATGAGCATCTACTAGTGACTACATTGATCATCAAACATTCTGTCATGCAGATAGTACCATCAGTCAAACAAAAGTGGCCATCCAATGCAGACAAACATATCATAATCCAACAAGACAATGCAAAGCCACATATAAATGGCCCAGATCCCAATTTTAGAAGAGTGACAGAATCAGATGGATTCAATTTGCAGTTAGCCAACCTCCTAGTTCACCACACATGAATGTCAATGATTTAGGATAGTTCAGAGCCATTCAATCTTACGAGTTCAAAAAGCAACATACACAATTGATGAATTAGTTCAAGTAGTGGAGGAATCATTTGACAAGATGTTTTTAAGCTTACAAGCATGCTTAATCGAAGTCATAAAGGTTAAGGGACGTAACAAAGACAGTTTGTCACACATGAAAAAAGGAAGCATTGATCAAATAAAGTACCCTACCGGATGATCTACAAGTGGATATTTCACTAGTGAAAGAATGCATGCACTACTTGATAGACCAAGGTGAAACATTTGAACTCAATCACCTAAAAGAGTATTTTAATGTCTCATAACCATAACCAAGTATGTTGACAGATTAAACATGATCACAGATTGTACATGTTTTAACTTTAAACATGAATTACAGTACATACTTTTGATGTTCAGGCATATCTGTGTATTGAGTTTTTTTCGTAAAAACATGTTTGTCTTCAATGTCATGTAAGTATGTTTGTGTTCAATGTCATGTAAGCATGTTTGTGATCAATGTCATGTAAGCATGTTTGTATCAATGTCACTCAGACCACATAATGAAGAATTAAGCCACAAACACTACCCCCGCCATGACAATCATGCTACATAATCAATAATTAAGTCACACACACGACAATCAAACCACATAATCGAGAATTAAACCACACGCACGACAATCAGACCACGTAATCAAGAATTAAACCACACAACAGACCACACAACAATTAGATGCAAGACAGACCACATAATGAACCTCAGTACCACATTCAGCCCTATTTATCATCATATCAGCATCTAAACCTAAATGAACCATATGTGCTTTTGCATGTTTGGACACGGTGAACCCTAATTTGAGTAAGTAAGAGAGGATAGATTAACTTAAGATTTTTCAGCCGCGGAAGCAAAATGCACATAAACTCAAAGAGGGAGGCACTCATCTCCTCCACAGGCGAAATCAAAGAGGCCGCAGCACCCAAATCCTTTAGATCTCAAACACAGTCACTCAGATATGGAGAATAGGGCCACTGAATTGTGCAAGGGACCACCGTGTCATCAATTTGACCATACAAACGACGGATCGGAGTACCACACGTCAGAGAACATAGGTTCATCATACGTTATCTGAGAAACCCCCCATAAGAACTCAGTCATCTCAAGGACACAATATACCTCGTCCCCCAAATCCACCGCCATCGGTAAATCGTGGGTGGGACCCTCGGTGGCGATCGTCGGCAACAGAGATTGATTTTTGACCATTTTTTAGGGTTTCTACGAGGGATGAGCAGGTGTGAGAATGGGTGAGAGAAGAGAGAGAGAGAGAGAGAGAGAGAGAGAGAGATAGAGAGAGAGAGAGAGAGAGAGAGAGAGAGAGGGAGGGGGGAGAGAGAGAGAGTAATGGCGTGAAAGAGAGTAATGAAGTTAGTTGGATTTGTTAGGTTTTTGAGTGGGTAGGTAATTTCATTTAGTTGTTAATTGTAGGATTAAATTTTAAGTAGTGTTAAAAGTTTAATAGTGGGTAAATTTTTACTATAAAAGGAAATGTAGAAAAGGGAACGGGATGTCCGGTACGATAAAATGTATAAAATGATTTGGACGGGTGGAGTATGAGTTAACAAAAAGCCCGGCCAAAATTGGGTCAATCCAAACCATAAGCCCATTAATTAGTAACAATGTCCTTATGGGCCTCATGAGGACCATCTTGAAAGGCCCAATTTCTAGAACAGTTAACTTGATTGTCACGAATCCGCACAAAGTGATTGATTCCCAGGTTTTCCGATTAAGATTAAATAAGATTACGAACGAAAAGGATTCGGTTTCGTTTGTCTTGTGTCAGCTCCAATCTGCAACTGAGACGATGGCATCTGCGAACGGCGGCGGCGGAGCAGTGAAGGAAGTTAAGTCTAAGGCGGAGCTCGACAGCGCCGTGGGAGAGGGAAAACCGGCGATTCTGCACTTCTGGGCGTCATGGTGCGAGGCCTCAAAGCACATGGACCAAGTCTTCTCTCATCTTTCCACTGATTTCCCTCTCGCTCATTTCCTAAGGGTATATTCGCTGTACTTCTTCTTTCGTCTCCCTTGTGTTGCGTGTTTCCGTGCATCGGTGTTTCTTCGTAGTTTCTTTAGAATTGAAGAATTGAGCGGAAAACGCAGATTATCCAGCTTGCTATTTTGTTCTAATAGTTGTATTGCTTGTGATTTGCGTACAATCGTAAAATTAGGGTTTTATTTTTCAATTTGGATTCTATATGGCTCGTTTTGCAGTTTTTAATTGCAATACAGTTAGCCCTAAACATACTATAGTAGTTTCTCACCTATTTGAACTTCAATCCTCGCTGAAGGTGGAAGCTGAAGAACAACGTGAAATTTCTGAGAAATACTCGGTTTCTGCGGTACCTTACTTTGTCTTTTTCAAGGTACACTATCGTAGATACAATTCACTCCATCCCAAACGTATACTAAGTTAACTTCATGCCATTCACTGCAATTTTTTTTTTTTCTTTTCAAATATATGTCAGGACGGCAAGGCAGTCGATACATTGGAAGGTGCAGATCCATCTAGTTTGACCAATAAGGTTGCCAAAGTCGCCGGAGCGATCACCCCTGGGGAACCCGCTGCTCCGGCCAGCCTAGGCATGGCTGCTGGGCCCGCCGTTCTCGAAACAGTGAGAGAGCTTTCGAAGGAATCTACTCAACCAACCTCTGCTTCTACTGAAGATAAGCTTAAAACAAGACTGCAACAGCTTGTTAGCTCTCAGCCCGTCATGCTTTTCATGAAAGGGAGCCCCGAATCGCCCTATTGCGGCTTCAGTCGGAAAGTGGTCGATATCCTGAACAAGGAGAAGGTTAAGTTTGGGAGTTTCGACATACTGTCAGATTATGAAGTTCGCGAAGGGCTGAAGAAGTTCTCCAACTGGCCGACTTTTCCCCAGCTTTACTGTAAAGGGGAACTGCTCGGCGGTTGTGACATTGCCATGGCTATGCATGAAAGTGGAGAACTTAAGGAGGTTTTCAGAGACCAAGGCGTCGAACTGCTTGATTCTGATGCGAATCAGCTCAACAAGAAAGATACTAAAACTGGTGGAATTGTCGATCCTTCGGGCCTGAGTTCAGCTTCAACCGATCGTTTGAAGGGCTTGATTGAATCCAGCCCAGTCATGTTGTTCATGAAAGGGAAACCAGACGAGCCAAGGTGTGGGTTTAGCCGCAAGGTAGTCGATATACTCAGACAAGAAAAAGTCGAATTCAAGAGCTTCGACATTCTTACAGACGATGAAGTTCGCCAGGGCCTGAAACTGTACTCAAACTGGTCCAGCTATCCGCAGCTGTACATAAAAGGGGAACTCATCGGCGGGTCAGACATCTTGCTTGAGATGCAAAAGAGCGGCGAGCTCAAGAAGTTTTTGGCCGAGAAAGGGATCTCGTTTGGCTCCGTTGAAGATCGGTTGAAACAGTTAATAAACTCTAAGCCCACGATGCTCTTCATGAAGGGCACGCCAGATACTCCTCAGTGTGGCTTTAGCTCGAAGGTGGTTGGGGCTTTGAAGGAAGCAGGCGTTGAGTTTGGTTCTTTCGATATTCTCACCAATGACGAAGTAAGACAAGGGCTGAAGACTTACTCGAATTGGCCTACTTTTCCTCAGTTGTATTGCAAAGGGGAGTTGATTGGTGGATGCGACATTGTGATGCAGCTGCGCGATAATGGGGAGCTTAAGGAAACCTTATCACAATAAATCTTATCATGTTGAGCTTTGGCCTCTTTCCTTTGGTATTTTAAACTGGGTGTTATTTATATTTGGTGTTTCTGAAAAAATGCACTTTTGTGTTCACAGTGGTCTTGTTACATATCCACCTGATCCTTCTCAGTGGAAATAATCTTAAGTGCTTCTTCACAAACTTCGCAGCCATTAGACTTCAAGGTTTCCAGCAGTCTCTGTACGTCCTTACCAGTTACAACATAAGCTTCGAGCAACTCACCGTACATCTGTACTGTGAGTGGCTTGACTGACTTAAACATGGTTACAACTTCCATAGCTTCATCAATAGACCCATTCTTACCAACGAGTCTCAGCATCTTCATCTTAACCTCGAGGTTTATAGACTTATCTGCATCGTTCAAAGAAATGGCTAGCTTCAAACAATCCAAAGACTTCTCCATCTCGCCTTTCTCCATGTACCCAACGGCTAACTTGGCCCAAACGTTTGAAGTTACTGCCATGTCCTTCTCCATTAAGTATTCGAGCATCTCCTCAGCTTTCTCGCAAAGGCCCTTGTCTACATATCCACTGATCAACACATTGGGCACTCGAAAATCGTAGCAATTATCAGACGACTCCCACTCCTTAAACACTCTATGGGCTCGTTCGAGCTCGCCGAGCCTCACCAAAGATTCCATCACGTTTATGTAATCCTTATTGAGGCATCTCTTACATGCATTCTTTTCAAGATCCCATAACCTACACACGTCGTCTCTGTTCCCCATACGGGCGTGGAGCGAAATAAGATGGTTGTAGCTTAAACCATCCTTTTGCTTATTACCGTCCAGCGTTTGTTCTGCTCTCTTGAGGACAACGTTCGCCTTATAGAAAAGGTCAGCCTTTATGTAGAAATTCGCAACTACTGCGTAAGTGTTCCAATCCATCGTAATATTTTCGTCAGCCTCCATGTCCATCAGAACCCTTTCAAATCCTTCGATATCGGACCTCACTCCGTAAGAATTGATGCATATTCGATAGCTAAGATTATCTGGACGAACGTTGTGCTCTTTCATCTTGTTTAGGACATGAGGGACCTTTTCGATCTCGCCTGTGTCGGTGTAAAGGCACATGATGTCGTTGAAAGCTACTGAGGTTAAGGAAAGGCCCTTCTCCTTCATTTCCTTGAGATGCTCCATTGCTAGCTTGGTCTGGCACTGTCGAACGTAGCAATGGAGTAGAGCACCGTATGCTTTCTCAGTCTTATCTCCCTCGCTCAAGCTATTGAAATAGCTTTCAGCTGCTTTGTATCCATGGACTTTGCCAGTGAGATCTAATTGCACGGCGTGCTGGGCAGGCGTAAATGTGTAATTACCGCTGCTTTTCGTCCACTCAGAAACCTCCAACACAGTGTAAATTGACTGATATCAGAATTTAGGCTACAAACATCTGGTTGCTTTCTCAGAGAAACAAAAAATGGTAGTTCAAAATATTCCAATTACTGCGAAGTAATGGGTAAAGTTCAACTCGACGGCGAGGAAATCAGAAATTGGAGAAGAGTAATGCTTTGTGCTAACCTGCAGCGCTTGAGTGAATCGTTTTCGCTTGCGAAGATCGATAATTATGCGTTGGAGCTCGGCGAATCGGATCTTCTTTCCACTTTCCACCCATCTATCGAGCTCTTGAGTTACATCGACGCCAGGGTTTCCCAAGGGGCTGATTTTGGAGTACAGCGATGGATTGTTCTTCGTTTTGCTCTTAGTGTAGTATGTTCTTCTGCTGATTGCGTACAATCTGACTATGGATTTCAGAGATTGAATGTTCGATTGCATCTTCGTTCGCAGATTAACCTGCTGAGGACGATGATGTGGTGTGATGTGTGTAAGCTTCTGTTCTCAAGGTTTATTGTAGGGTTTTTCAGAGACAGGGGGTTAAACGCTAATAAACTACAAGTTAAAGGACTTCCATGAAATTATTTTTCATCTTACTAAATATCCTAAATTTAGTAAGATAAAGGAGGATAAACGCTAATAAACTACAAGTTAAAGGCGCTTGGGGGTTATTACTCTTGTCAATGTGTATGCTTTTTATTCATATTTTCTTGGAGAAGTACATGAGCTATTTGGAAAGGAGGGGCACTTACATGTATCATTTACTATATCATATGGTAGGAAAGGGAGACATTTTTATTATGCGTATTATCATTTAGGGGGTGTTTGTTTTCGATGATCCAACATCACGGTGATAGTCACATCACCGTGATGTGAATATCACCATGATGTGGATCAAAGTGATATGTCATCACTGTATTTACTTTGGGGTAATATTTCATTTTGCATATCAATGTGATATTGAAATATTGTGTTTGTTTGATCGCAGTGATGTTTGGGGTAATGTTGTGTAAATGTCATATTTAACCTTATGTAAATTATGTAGTACAAATATTTTAATATGTTAATTTGGGGTAATATTTAACATGATAGTTATTAATATTTGAAAATCAATATTTTTAAGCATTACTTATAAGCATGCCATATAATTCATCAATAGAATTATTATATTTTTTTAGGCTTTAAACATAGATAACCAATTATTAATTATAAGTATTTGATATAATTCTTCAATAATTATTAAAATTTTTAAGCTTTTTAATCAATTATTATTTATAAGTATTTTCTATAATCCTACAATATACTTCTTATATATGTTAAGCATTTAACATAAATTTTTTAAGATTTAAATATGTTGGTTATATAATTAAAATATGAATAAGGGTATATAAGGAATGGATATAAAAAGGATAAATTTGTCCAAATAAATATTGAAAATATCACCCCAACACGGTGATGGAGGATTACCCTGTTTTTTGGGGGTGATCCAAAAGATGGAATATCACCACGTTTTGATCACTTCGGTGATGACTAATCACCCACGTTAAACAAACGCGTGATTAGAAAGCCATGGAAGGATCACGGTGATGTTTTGGAGGATCGCCCCAAAACAAACACCCCCTTAGTATTATGTTATATGGCATGTGTTTAAAAGTAGAGAGTTTATTAGGACAAGGAAGAAAGTATCACGGATGACGGATAACATCCCTCGGTTTTGGAATAACATCTAGCTTATAAACAAATCAAGAAATATTATATCAATCATACTTTAATAACATCTCACTTATAATCTCATCTTATACATCCTTGTATAACTTCAACACAAATAACATACATCTAGAATTTATTACATCCTTATCGTACCAATAATGCTATGACATACATCCACATATAATATTTGAATATAACTCTCTTGTTACGGGAATACTATACTATATTAGAAGTCTATTTTTGATTGGTAGGCCCAATGACTAAAGCCCAATAAGTGAGGCCCATTTTCAACCCAATAAGAAACGCAGAGCGGAACCATGTAATGACGAATGAAGCAGTTGTAACGTCCAAACTACTTCGTATTACATGCGACAAAAGAGACACTTTTTTTTCCTATTTAACTTGTTATGTCGTATTTTTAGTTAAAATTGCATGTCTTGACATGGTATAAAATGACAAGCTACATAGGGGCATTCCTGTCTTTTCAGTCGAAACCATGTTTTTTAGGTCGGCCTCCAAATGTGACCCCCACCATGAAGAATCATTTCGATTTTTTCTAATTCACCTTTTCTGTTGAGGAAAAATATAGAATGTAATATAATAGAACTCTCGCTCATCAAGCAACACAATGAAAAAGTTGAAAACAAAATTGAAGGGAAAATGAAAGTATATATATATATATATAATATTCTGATAGCCCAGCCATCGGACCACACACTACCGCCGCCGTAGCTCAGCCGCCGGAAAACCTGCGCTGGTCATCTCTTCTAATTATAGTTTAGCTAAAACCTACACGTAGCTCATGATCTGATATGCGCCACTTGTTTGAAACCATTTATAAATTTATTACATTCTGATTCGAGGTCAGATTTTTACTTTTTAACTTTATTCCCAATGCGTGTATATATCATATGCATGCTGCTTTATTAGCCTCGGAATGTATACATATAATCAAAATTAGCCATCGTTGACACACAGCAAAAAAAAGAGACTTTCCCTTTTTTTTGATATATACATATCTGCGTTTGATTTGTGTGTTCTTCCTCCCTCGAGTCCCTCCTAGTCCTACATGAACTAATAGAAGTCCTCGTTTATTCTCTCTCTCTCTCTCTCTCTCTCTCTCTCTCTCTCTCTCTCTTATTTTTCTTAATCGTTAAGATGATCCTATGATAGAAGAAGAAATGGGCAGGTGGCACTTAATTATCATAAATTCTTCGTCATCTTCTTTTTCCACTTTATATCTCTCTCTCTCTCTCTCTCTCTCTCTCTTCTCTCTCATGTCTTTTTTTTCCTGCCGATTAGAATGCTCCTAAGAACAAAAGACCCTTGTTTTCCTTTGCTACCTAGCTATGGCGTGGATGAAATAAATCGAAGTTGATCTCATTCTCATATTCCAATTAAAACGGGCTAGGGAGGGATAACATTCATATCCCCAAACGTTGAATTATAATATTTTCTTACCACACCAATCAAAGACAACCTCCCTCATTCACTTTTCTAGGTTTTCTTTGACGACGCCAGCTTCAATCTCACCAGCCCTTCAATCTCTCTCTCTCTCTCTCTCTCTCTCTCTCTCTCTCTCTCTCCGCACAGTAGTAGACAAGCAATATACGATGGACAGCGATCACCATCATCATCTTCAGAATAATTACCAGCACCAACCTAATTACGGCAACAATCGCCGTGTAATGAAGCAGGATCAAGAGAACGCAACCAACGATCAAATTACTTCCCAACAGCCGCCGCCGGCGCCACAAAAGTGCCCTCGGTGCGATTCGAACAACACAAAGTTCTGTTATTACAACAACTACAGCCTCTCTCAGCCTCGCTACTTCTGCAAGGCTTGTCGAAGGTATTGGACTCAGGGCGGAAACCTAAGGAACGTCCCCGTCGGCGGTGGCTGCAGAAAGAGCAAGCGGCCGGCGAAACCCTCATCTTCTTCGACGTCGACGACAGTACCGCCAAGAACGAATACTCAATCTGCTATGGCAGCTAATAATAATTCGTCTCTATCACCGTCATCTTCAGCAGCGCCTGCTTTCTTACCCCAGAGTTACGGCGGTTTGTTCAGTAATCAGAACTTAATTAGGGCAGCAGATCCGTTGTTGGGCGGCGGTGGTAATAATAGTATAATTCCATCTCTGTATCCTTCATCATTAACTGCTGCTGGTGGATTCTTCGCTCCTTTTTCGGCCATGGTTACCCCTCAGCCTTTGATGCCTTCACAGTTTGATGATTCTAATATGTCGCCGCCGGCGCTTTTTCACGGAATGAACTTTCAGAATCTGAAACCTTCTTCTGGCGGCGGCCATGAGATGATGAGTGGTGCACATCGACCAACGGTGACTAGTTCCCAGATGCAAGACGGCGACCATCATCGTCGTACGTTTGTTGGGTCTCCTCAGCTTATTCAACAGAGGCCTGCTTTGAATTCTTGGGCTCAAGGGTTCGTCAACAACACAGTTGCAGAATCGATAACTGCTACTTCAACGCCGGCGACGGCGAGCTTTTGGAACAGTGGGCCGCCGGCGAGTGTTGTTGACGGCAGTGGAAATCAGGCGAGTACTTACTCTTCGAGTAATAATCTGAATCGTTGGTCAGATAGTAACAGTGCTGATGATAAAAATCAGGGTTTTGACCCTTCTCTTTGAAATGTTTATTTTGAAGGGATTAAATTATATGTCAGATAAGAGAGCGATGTAGTGGTTATAAGGTTTTTTATCATTTTCTGTTATAACTTATGGGATTTGGTATACTGGTTTATAAATTTGATGCCTGTAAGCTTCTTATAGAGGATTAAGTTTGAGTTGTCTTCTTTATTACAAACAACTTTTTCAGATGAAAGTGTCCAAATTGTCCAGTTTTGGTTTGTGATGTGCTCTTTTGCTTTTCATTGCTTTGGGTGTAGAAAGTATCAAACGTTTGCTTTCGATGTGTGTACAGAATTTCAGTTACATGTTAGAGCGATTGTGCAATGCTTTATTTTCTGAGTAGGGTTTTCTTCGAAGAGCGAGCAAAGCCATTATTAATATAAAGAGGTGAAAAGGATAATAGTATTAATAATATGCATGTGATGAGAGCTAATAAAGCCAGGATAAAGCTATAAAGCTAAAGCTGATGAACATAATTTGACTGTGCACGTAATTGATCTCTAATTCGACCGACGGTTTAAATAGGGTAATGAATTTTAATTGTATTCATTAAATATCTGTAAATCCATGTGTTCCATGATTTATTTATACGAAATTTGGTTAATGTTTTTCCTTCTTAACAAGAGTTTACTACAGATGTTCATGCAGTTATTCTACGAACTATATACTACCTTAAAGAACGACGTACTACTTATTGACTTTTAATTTATGTTGCATGTGCTATTACATATGATGATGCTTGCTTCACGTAGATTAGAGAGAAAATGTGAAAGTTAATTACTTAAAGAATGACAAGTCCGATAAGAAATATCTTTATTTATGTGTATGTGTATATAATAATAAGCATGAGAAGGCCATATCATATGAAATTCTCAACTTTTCACAGGTGAAATTGACGATATTTTTATTCGAGGTTCGATGAAGTAGCACTAGCAGCGGCAAGCAATTAAGTAAGATATGTGGTGACAGTAAACAAATATACAACACTTCGTTTGAAATTCCAAAAAACAAGTGCATGTTAATATCAATACCAAAAACAAGTAAAGATTTTTCAAAAAAAAAAAAATGAAGAAGAAGAAGAAGAAGTAGAAGAAGAATTAAAATTTCAAATTGGAGTTGACCTTTTAATTCATGCAATATTGCCATTATATATACATATATAGGATTTTTTTTAATCAAATGTTAACTTACACATAATGCGAGACATCATTATTTCATTGGTTTTGTTTAGGGTATACACATCCGTACCATTAAATCGTTTGACTACGACCAACCACTTCTCTAACATATTATGCTACTTCTAATCTAAACCATTAAATCGCTTCTCATGGTCACGTAGTCGAAGTAGTTAACGTACGCAATACATTAAAAAAAAAAAAGAAGATAAAATCAATCGATGAATGTGAAATCAAGAAAGGACCTTAGCTAACAAATGGGACATACCAATAATGCTCGAATAAAAGGTAAAGCATGAAATCGATATGATCGTCGGCAATAAATCCTACTTTTTCTTTACTCAACATATTTAAATCTCATTTCTTGCAAAATGCTTCCATGGGATAGTTGACAAGTACCTGCAATAACAAGCCATTGTCTCGCTTTATCACAACCACGCCATGTACAATGCGTGCGTGTCATTGGATTCTGAGTCTTCCGTTTTCTTTTTCTACTATTTCATGGCATGCAGAAAATAGTGTCCCAAATCTGATCAATAAGGGTTACGCAAACAATATATATACATATATATGAATTGATCGTTCCATTATTAAATATTAAAAAAAAAGTGGGTGCATTTAACGAATTTCACATTAATAATCGATCACGAAAACTAGTTGATATCAGATGAAGTAACATTTGGATTTTGGATTGAAATACCTATATAGTATATGACTTGTGTGATAAGAGCGGTATTTTAAATAGACGGAAGCGGATAAAGGGAAAATTATAAAATTAGGTCACCGTTTTTGGGTCACTATGTTTGATAATTGCAAAAATAAGTCACTAACTTTTCATGTGAAAACAATTTTGGGTCATTTTTCAATTTTAGGTCACTAAGAATATATTTTTTCGATTTTGGGTCACTAAGTTTACATTTTATTCAATTTTGGGTCACTCATTTGGTACTAATGTTGTAAACATAGTGACCTAAAATTGAAAAAATCTAAACTTAGTGACCCAAAATCGAAAAAATATATTCTTAGTGACCTAAAATTGAAAAATGACCCAAAATTGTTTTCACATGAAAAGTTAGTGACCTACTTTTGCAATTATCAAACATAGTGACCCAAAAACGAAAACTTGTATACTTAGTGACCTAATTTTATAATTTTGCCATATAAAATTATTTTTATCTTAAAAGCGACATTTACGTTATATTTCACCTCAACCATTCGATTTCCATTTTTTATTATAATACAAAATTGCTTTGATAAAAACTGATTGAGAATTTAATAGATAAAGCTCTCCCTAGTGCACCATCATCATTAGGTCGTCGGTCTTTAGCTCAATTCGATTCCGTTCAATGATTATTATTCGGTTTGGCCAACACTAATGTAAAAAGAAAAAGAACTCTTTCGAAAGATTACTCAACACTTGTTCCTAAAGAGAAATGATCATAGCTATCCACTTTGACTGTTTAAGTTGACCGTAACAGTGAGATATTATATTGCTTCAATTCAACGTGTATTGGCTTCAAATTATCTTCATTTAAGTCTTTCTTCATCATACTTTGTCACATATCGACGATGATGATATTTGATTAATTATTTTTTTTTTGAAAATGTCTAGGTTAGGGAGATACGGCATAGTCCATTAATTATCTTGAACCCTACGGGTCATGAATAAATCGCAATAATTAGTTTTTAGTGAATTAGAACTGTTTCGCTTGTTATTACGATTATTATTATTATGAATAGTAGTCATACATGTCAAAGAACTTTCAAATGGACCTAGCAAGCAAGAAAGCTCAGTCGTCGTTTTCAATCTAAAAGGTTCCAACGTGGGGTTGCGTAATTCGAAAGTGTTGCAGCAATTATGCACTTGCACACGCATGTCAGACCCCATGTCAGAAAAATTTTCATATAAGTACCCATTCGATTATGTGTATCATTTTCTCAGTCTTGACGTACCTTTCTTTTTGTGTATTAAGTACCATGTCATGCGTAATATATGGTACCTACATATGGTACCTATATACGGTCTATATGGTACCTTAATGTGTGTTATATGATGTACTATTTTCTCACTGTATTACTTACCACAATATGTTTCCATATGGTACCTAAATATGCTCCATGACGTACTTGCGGCGAAACGGGTAACAATGTGCAAAAATTTTATTCTGACAGGTACCTGCATATAACTGACACGAGTCTGATTTGCGAAAATTTTTATATTATAGGGTATTTATGTGTAAAGATCCCTATATATATTAGAAATTTATTGCTCGCTTCGATACATGCCCATGTTTTTTTCTATTAAGAACAATCATTTAATAATTTAATTCATTAATTTAAACATTTTAGATTTCAACAAATAATCTTCAGCGAGGATAATTCAGACAGCTAACATTTTCATATAGATATAAACTAAATTTAAAATTAAAAATCTTTCAACAAGTTAGATTTCTATAACCTGTCATTTCAAAATGGTATGCGCATCAATACATTGTTTCTCTATTTGAATCGAGCAACTTATAGTCGATACATAATTCTAAGAAAGATATTTCTTCTTGAACCATTGAGTGCATTCATTGCAAACTTGCTGCTGAGTGATGATAGATTTGCCTAGCCCCCACCCATTACATAATCCAACTGACACTATAACAAGATCTAACCACAAACGTCCAACTTAATTCTGATTCTTTAGTTCCCAAGTTCTAATACGGATGTTCTTCCTGTTCAATCTACGATGAGTCAATGATTCATTACGTCATTCAGGGGCCACAGATGAATGCTGGGTTTTAAAAAATAGCCTTTGACTCGGTCAACTTTAAAAAAATAGCCCCGTCGATTCTACCTTTTGAAAAATAGCCTTCAATTTAAGGGTATTTTCGTCTTTTTACAGTGTCTGTAAAAACCATTATGTTAAATCGGGACCGCACTAGGGTGGGCGGGTGTGGTGTAGTCCAGTGGTTGTATAGTCAGACGTTCAAGTAGTAGGTCGTGGGTTCAAATCCCCAACACATATTTTATATATATATATATGGCTGCCCAAATGCATTGGACGGGACCTCTGCTAGCATGGGCGGGGTCCCGTGCTGCAGTAGGCACAACACAGCACGGGACCCCGCCCATGCTGGGCAGGGGACCCGTGCTATATAGCAGGGGCCCCGCCCATGCTAGCAGAGGTCCCGCCATTTGCTGCCCATGCATTGGGCGGGACCTCTGCTAGCATGGGCGGGGCCCCTGCTATATAGCACGGGTCCCCTGCCCAGCATGGGCGGGGTCCCGTGCTGTGTTGTGCCTACTGCAGCACGGGACCCCGCCCATGCTGGGCAGAGGACCCGTGCTATATAGCAGGGGCCCCGCCCATGCTAGCAGAGGTCCCGTCATTTGCTGCACAGCAGGGGCGGGCCCCCTGCTTAGAGGACCTGTGCTTTGTAATAAGGGACCCCGCATTTTCTGGGAGCCGATTAGTAAGGGCGTTAAAGTCATTTTACATTTGGAGGCTATTTTTTTAACGTTGACCACGTCAAAGGCCATTTACTTAAAAATCCCTCACATCCATCCATTTCTTCTTCTAATGAAAAAATTCACACGACAGCCATTATATTTCAAGTATTCAATGGTTACTAACAAGACCTATGGTGAGGTCACATCTATGAACTTGAATATCTGCTATATGAAAATTTACTTTCAAGCTCTTCAAACTCCAGTTATCTTGCCCAATTCTTGAGGATTGTGTACCTATTTTATTCATCAAATAGGTATGCATCATAAACGATGACATTATATTCACACAAGAAAAAAGTTTCTCATACACAAAGATTTGAACCCGAGACCTTGTTAAGCTATACCAAACCATTTACCACTTGGACCAACTTTGGTTGGTCTGTTCATTAATTATATAGTGCTTAGACAAGTAAAACATTAGGAACATGCAAATTAATAAAACAAAAAATCTTAAGTTTCTAAATGGCCAAAATTACACATGAAAATGAAAATAAAAACATGAAAATGTTGCATCTCGTTTGTTGTCAAACCAAAACATGGGAAGTAAGTGTCTCTCTAAGGTAAATACGACCAAAACATAGAAATATAAATATCTCTCCCCTCGAGAGCGTCTAAAAGGATAAATAAGAAAAAGATGGTAAAAAAGCTACATACTCTCATACATACATTCACATTAAAAACTGATATGTACTTAAATAAAATTTTTAAAAATAGTAATTACTATAACATTTTTTTGTTGCATTCATATATAAGATCTATCATCAACTACGATCTCAACTGTCCCATTCATATATAAGATTTTCTGTTCGTTGTTTACATTTAATGAATAAATTTGGTCGTTTCCGATGTCTAAGAGTGTCGCAGTCGCTTCGCTGATCATCGGACAATTAAGGGAGCGACTTGCTATATAATTCTAATACTTTGGAATGGAGATATTCTTTTATGTGCAAATTGGTGGATTTCAAAAATCACGTTATATAGTATTAAAGCACAATAATTATAAAAATTGATTATTTTTAATTGTACATATTAAAAATCCGTGCATTGCACGTGCAAAAAACTAGTATATTATGAAATATATGTGAGTGAAGTAGTTATTGCACCGTTCTCCTCTAGAACAACGGTGGTTCCTTCTCTGATTATTTGTGCTTGGTTCGCGTTAGGTCCCGTCAAAATTCTAAATTTATATTCATAAAATATTACGATATATAATAATAATTTGCTAAAAATAGTACAATTATAAAATATTTGCCATGAACACCATGTCTTTATCATTACAACAAAAAAGATGTGCAATATTATTATCTATAAATTATTGTACATGATATAATTGTATGTGCTATGAAGATAGTATACTCACACATGTTTTCATATAATTCAGTCTGCCATTGACATGAACTAAGAGATAGTAAATTTAATAAAATATTTTTAATTAATAAAATATTAATTAATCGATATATTAATATCTCTTTAAATTAATAAAATTTAATGGTCCCAATGTTATTCATTTATAGAGAGGTTTTACTGTAATAGTTATCTATGTAGTAGATTACGTCCGAGAATCACTATTCATTTTACCCACACACGCTTATAAGTATTAATTAATACTACCTCTGTTACGCTAAAAGGTCGTTTCAGAATTCTTCACACATATTACGAAATATGTTAAAATGACTCTTAATCCCTCAACGACTTTTTGGTGCATATTATATTGGTGGTTTTTTTTATAGAACTTTGTGTTGTTATTTAATACGAGTCAAACCTAGAAATCTACATTTTAAAAAAAAAAAAAAAAACCAAAACGACATCCTTTTAACGAACAAAATAATATGTAGAACGAAGCTAATAACGGAAAAGGGGAGTATATAATAATGTTTCGCCATTTCAAATTTTGTTTACGTACAAGAAAGTTCAGAAGGAAAGTAAAATTCTATATTAATGGAAGCATAAATATTCTAATTTTCATGGAAATAAGATTTGGCATATGATGTTTACTAGCACACAAAATCGAAATTTTGTGAAATTTTGGTTTATATATATGGGTTTTATTCAATATTAAACTCAACGTGAAATCGAACTAAATTCAAATTTGAAAAAATAGCACTACTTTCAATTAATTTCATGGATGTACTAAATAAATGCCTCTAACTGATTTAACATTGTGGGATTTGCTCTACAACGATACCTTTTCTCATGGGAAGACTTCCATCAATTAGTTCCATTGTTAAATAAGACAACAAAAATTGTGTATAATAGTGCTTTACTCTACCATCGACATTAATTTGTTTAATATTAAATGACAAAGCAAGGGCAGAGGTAGCAAAATCAATTGATTGATACTAAATCATGTTACATCATATACCAGGTGACTATGAACGCCATTATGTTCATTATTTGAGATATGCAGTGCTATGCAAGACAATGCATTATAAATGTAAAACAACCAATATGGTATATGTATGTTCTTTTAACACTATACCCAATCCTTAAACTACAACTTATAAAGAAAAGAAAGAAACTGATACGTTTTATTAATCGCTATACTAGAGTTTCTTGAAGAACTCGCAAATCATCCATCCATGGTAATGCGAAAAGCTCTCATACAATTAAACAAACTCAAAACACAATGACCATGCCATGATGAACTAAATATATATATCCATATATATGTGTAATCATAACTTATATATCATCAACCAATCATCACTGAAAAAAAGATATTCACCTTTTAATCAATGTGCTGGTTGATGACGAAACCTTAGCCGATGAGGGTGATCTAAGGTTCCTCTTGGTTCAAACTTGTTGACAATCATCCTTGCCCAAAAGCCCTTGCTGATGATTTCTTCTGCTGACATTAACACTCAGATCCATATTACAACCTTGTCCATCAACGATATGTGTGTAATAAAGGCGAGTTATGGATGTGTAATAATTTTTCTTTTCCACGCCTACTGTCTGAATCTGGTGCGGAAAGAAATTAAAAGAGGAAAAAGGACGAAAGGAAACAAGCAAGAAGACCCCAGTGAAAAAACAACTCGGGCCCATGTTTTTCGTTCACGAAAAAAATTCCAAAGGAAAAAAAAAAAAAGCTGAGATTTTTGCTAGATCAGAGAAGGAACTGAAGAGCCCGCGTTGTTTGAAGGATCAAACCAACTAGCACTGCTGATATTGCTTGTGTTCCATAAGAGAGATGAGTTAGGATCATCACAAGAGTTCATCTGCGAATTTTGGAAGGGATTTGAGTTCTTCGGCGCACCGTTATCTTCAAGATAGTATTGCATCAAACCCTGAAAACTATTTATTCTTTCAACATCCTTCGTATCACCTTCACCTCTGTTAGCGTAGTTGTCATAATGGTTAATGGTTTGACCAAAAAGAGAAGCAGCCATTGGCGTTATTGACGAGGAAGTGGCAAACGCTGTTGATAACGATGACGAAGATCCAAATAAAGGATTGATAAATGGTGAAGACGGTGAAGATGAAAACTCACCATTTATCTCAAAGATCTTCGACGTCGTCGACGTTGAAAACCCTAGTCCAAGATTATCACTGCTCATCACTTGAGGAGGCTGAAGATCAGATAATAACCCAGCGCCGCCGTGATTATCATCGGACGAAACCTTCGTCGGAGTTAATCCAGAAAAGGGATAACGAAAGTCGTCAAGGGTAGGATTAACGTTATTAGCAGTGGGGAGACTATACAGATTTACACGGGGCTGAAGAAAGCTAGGGTTTCCCGCCGCCACCTTAGCCTTAGCCTTTTGCACCGCCTTGTAAACAACCCCTCCGCCGTTGGACGGCGGCGGACGCTTGACCCTCTTGTTTTTTCCGGCAACCTCCGCCGACGGGAACATTCCTCAGCGTTCCACCCCTCGTCCAGTAACGCTTGCAGGCCTTGCAAAAGTGGCGTGGCTGAGACAAACTGTAATTGTTGTAGTAGCAGAACTTTGTGTTAGAAGAATCACAGCGAGGACATCTAACAGGTTCTTGGCTTGGCTTTCCGACAACGACCATAGATTTGCTTGATGATGAGGCCATGAATGACTAATTAATCTTTTGTTGTGCTCATCTACTATCGTACAATCTTGTTTTGTACCGACAAACCAAGAGAGAAGATATGATGGGAAAATAGAGGGGAATGGGGTGGTGGTGGTAAATTAACGTAGCTATAGCTTTAGATATTCGGCTATAATTGGGGGGAAAAATCAACAACACGAAGGTGAATATTCTAGGACAAGAGCTAACAAACAAAAGAATGGGGCAATGCTATGCATTTGTAATAATTGACACGACGTGTGAGAGTGAGAGAAAACCAACCTGTGACCATTCGTTATAGTGCTAGTTGAAGAAAATGGAAGTCACCATCTTCTATTCTCATCACAGTTTCCTAGCATTTTCTTTTTATATTATGTTTTTAGTTCTTGGAAATAATTCTTTGGAGTGGTGTGAACACGAAGAGAAAGAAGACAAGGGGCAGGTTTTTTGACGGGTTTTGGAATGTTTTTTCAACGGTGAGAGAATGATTAGAGAGGGATTAAGTAATTTGTTTGTGTTGATAATTATTTAGTACATGACTTGGAGGGTGACGTTATTCGTACGAGAAATGGACAAGAAGGTAAAAGGCCAACTCATATGAAAGACAGATATGAATCTTTTGGGAACTTCAACAAAGAAAATTTGTATTAACCAAAGTCTTATTAATGTATACGAATCTGCGTTTTTTGTGTAGTTATGTTGATGAGTGTGTTGTGTGTGTATATATGTAGGTGTATATGATAATGTAATACAGATAAGCATGGATATAGGAATCCCTACGGATAAAAAGTCGAGGCTGCACTAAGAATTTCACTTTTGAATTATCTATTAAAATATACATGCAAGTATCTACATCAACCAAATTTGAAAGTTATTTCTTTCTTGGCTTGATTGATTGAGTAATCTCCGCTTTAATTTCATAATTTAATCTTTCTAAGAAAAGATGATTCCAACGATTGACGTTTATGGGCACTAGGACTAAGGAGCTGACGAGTGATGATTAATTACAATATATATATATATGTGCTACCACAAACGATTAAATTCACTTTACTATGACAAAATTTCAAAACCCCATTAAAAAAAATTATTATGTAACTAAGCTAGTTTATACTCTTTGTCACTAAGCATGTTGATTTTGATTAGGTCATCTCCGACCCAGAAACCAATTCTTTAACTCAAATTCATTCTCAAACTCCAAATGCAGCAATTCTTCTCCAACCATTAAACTCATTCTCAAACTCAAAAGATATTTTTTTCAATATCTTCTTACACAAAAACTTTTACAACTTTTAGATATTATTCACATATATTTATAACTTCATGTATTAGACAACAATATATTTAGAATGAGATTTGATGAATTATATAATCAAATTATTTAAACTAAATAAATATAAAAAGGATTTCAATGCAATTTTCAAAAGAATAAAATAATAAATGTCAAAAGGACATAAAGGAAAAATGCATGACAAAGTACATGAGAATAAAAAATAAATAAATCAACTAGAAGAGGACTTAAGACCATCTCGAACCGAAAAACACATTCTCAAATCAAACTCATTCTCAAACTCAAAATGGAAGCAATTCGTCTCCAACCGTTAAGCTCGTTCTCAAACTTACTATTTTCGAAATATTAATTTATACAACAACTTTTACAACTTTTCAATACTATCCACTTATTTATAACATTTTCAAAATATTGTTATTATTATTATATAACAAATCGAAAAACAAATTTAAAACTTTATGTACAATTTGGAATAAATAAAAACAAATTCATGGGCTTGGATATAAATAAACACAACTGTCTATATATTTTTATTATTAGTTTATATTTATGTGTCATTTAACAATTAGAATAAAAAAGGATTTATATGCAAATATTAAAATATAAACGCATCTTGAATGTTGAACACATATATGTATTAGAATGAAGAGAGATAAACTAAGAGTATCTCCAATCGATACCCAAAAAACCAAATAAATACTAAAAGTTCTTCAACCGAACACCAAATGCAAACTCGAAATGCTTTTTCATACTCTCTCTCCTGTTTTAAACGCATATATGCATTTTGGAATGAGATATCCCAAAAGATGCGCATGTTTTAAAATTACAATATATACCCTTTTCTTAGTTTAATTATTAAGTATGCATATAAAAAATAAAATATAATGAAATATATAACAGACTTCTGTTATTAATAATTATTTTTTTCTACATTTTTTATATGAAGAAATATTGAGTTTATTACTAATTTTGTGAAATAATATTTTTCAATCAAATTTAAAATAATAGTGTGGTCTAATTCGTAAAGTTGTAAATTACATGGGTAATGTTAAATTTCAGGTAGAAGAGAATCATTTTTAATGGTCTTTTGCGTTTGAGAATTGGTTGTCGAAGAAGAATTTCTGCATTTTAGTTTGAGGCTGAGATGAGTTTGAAAATGGACTTTTCGATTGGAGGTTATCTGAGAAACGCATCTTGGGTTTTATTTTGGTACGCTCTGACTAATTACTCCATTTTTTGTGTTTTTATGCAGTACAGCCATTTCCAACCGATAAATTCAATCGCAAACTCAAACATATTCTCAAACGCAAAATGCAGTAATTATTTTCCAACCGATAAACTCATTTCAAACTCAAAGAATTATTTTTGAAATATTACTTCGAGACCAACTTTTACAATTTTTCAATACTGCCACATATTTCATTACTTCAAAAAATAAAACAATATATTAGTAACATATTAAACGAAATAAATAAAAAACTATTATTGGTAAATTTTATAATTATAAAAAACTTTCTAATTACTTTTTTATATCTGTTAATTTATTTTAATTTTTATAAGGATACTTTATTTATTTAAACAAATAAAAGAACTATTAATTGAATACTAAATATATAATGTGTTGGTTCCGGTGTTGGCGTCCGGTCGGTGGCGCTCGAAAAACTCGGACAGAGTTTCGGCTTACTACGTCGAAGTCGAGGCACGTACGTCGTACGCTTTCCGTAAGACGTTATTGCCCCGTATTTCAGTGCCTCGGGTTGTCGCAATACGTCCCGAAGATACAACGACTTCAAGAATTTCGAAACGTCGCACACCGTTACGAAATTATCGGGCGAATCTACTAAAGACTCGAGCCTTTCTTGCTTTATTAGTGCTTTATTATGCCTAAGGGATGTGCTGTCAACTTTCTGTAAAGTGCTGGGAGTGAATTGAATGAATTTCTATTCTGTCAGGGGACCTATTTATACTGTCCGAAAAGCTGTAGGGGTCAATTCGCGAAAAGTCATAACTTTTCAGTTTGACCTCCTTTGACTGGGCCGAATTCGTAAATAGGTGTAACTTTTGGCCAGGGGTCAATCTGGGAATAGTCATAACTTTCGGACTGATACCCAATACCCCTTTAAACAGCCACATCAGCATGCCCAGTCAGCGCCAGATCAGCGCCACGTCAGTCCACGTCAGTCCACGTGTCAGTGACACGTCATCAACATGCCACGTCATATTTTTTTTTTTAAATTTTTTTTCGTTTTTTTTTTAAATTTGGGCTGACTTTAATAATTAATTTCCCATTCACCCGATATCGGTTTTGAGCAAATTAATATTCGTTAGATTTGTCTCGAAACGTAGATTCGTAATCTTTCAACGGTTTCTCGTTTCGGCGACCGACGTCTTCTCGATTTAATAAAATCGTTTCAGCTCTTCTCTTAGTGGGCCAATTACCCACACTTGGGCCCAAGGCCCATTGGGCTTAAAACCCAACAATCCCCCACATGAATGGAAATTAATGTAAATGCAATGCATGCTGACTCTTGCAAGAAAGTCCCGACGACCCATCATGCATCGGGATAGGTAGCTTGTGGCTTTGAACCTTCCCTAGTGAAATACTATCGGATTTACTCGCTGCTCAGTGAACGTGATGTCTTGAACTGGCGGCTTTTTGTGTAAACCAAGACAACAGTAAACACACAGTGATGAATCTGATCTCTTTTCGATTCTCACGTTGTGTCCGTTTCGGCCGTGGACCATATCTCCGATTCATAAGTGTTTTCCATTGAAGCGGCCCCACTTCACACTTATATAGGTGACTGACTATTAGGACTTAATCCTGGAGTAGTCCGAAATACTCCACCACTTTGGTATAGTCATCATTAAAAGCATAAGTGCTTACCTAACCACACGTCATCGGAAATTACTTGGGCAGCTGTCGAGAATGGACTTTATTAGTTTCCAAGTATACTACTGAACTAATCACAGCTTAGTTGTCTCATTGAACCAAGTTTGTGGGATCTCCACTCATCGAGGTTGAGTTACCACTGTTTTCGTTCTTTGGTGTGTGGATTTTTAGTCCCATTCCCTTACTGCATTTTCTAACTGATCTCTAGCTATGCCTTTTGTCAGCGGATCCGCAATATTTTCCTTCGACTTTACATAGTCGGTGGAAATTATTCCGCTAGAGATAAGCTGTCTTACGGTGTTATGTCTCCGACGAATGTGCCGAGACTTACCGTTATACATACAATTCTGTGCCCTGCCGATAGCCGCCATGCTATCGCAGTGAATCATAATTGGTGGCACAGGTTTATTCCAACACGGAATATCCACCAGAAAATTTCGAAGCCATTCTGCTTCTTCGCCGGCTTTATCTAGTGCGATGAACTCCGACTCCATCGTGGATCGAGCTATGCACGTTTGTTTGGAGGACTTCCAAGAAATTGCTCCTCCACCGATGGTAAATATATAACCACTCGTGGATTTGGAGTCTTTACTATCAGATATCCAATTTGCATCGCAATACCCTTCTAGTACTGCGGGATATCTTGAGTATAGTATGCCGTGATTAATAGTGTGCTTTAAATATCTTAGCACTCTTCTTAGTGCTACCCAATGACTACTGCCCGGGTTACTCGTAAACATACTCAGTTTACTAATTGAGTACGCTATGTCAGGTCGAGTGCAGTTAGACAAATACATCAGACTGCCAATCACCCGAGCGTATTCGAGTTGCGATACGGGCTCTCCCCTATTTTTGGCTAAGTGTACATTAGTGTCCACAGGTGTCTTAGCCGGAGGATCATCGAAGGCGTTAAATCTTTTTAACACGCTCTCAACATAGTGAGATTGTGTAATCACAATTCCTTCGGACGTCTTAGAGACATTTATTCCCAAAATGACGTCAGCCAAACCCATATCATTCATGCTGAAATAATTTTTCAGCATATTCTTTGTATTCACGATTATTTTGTGACTGCTTCCCATGATTAACATGTCGTCTACGTAAAGACAGACAATCACAAACTCATCGGGTGTGCCTTTTATATAAACACATTTATCACACTCATTAATCTTAAATCCATTCGACAGCATCGTCATGTCGAACTTCTCGTGCCACTGTTTCGGTGCTTGCTTAAGCCCGTAAAGTGACTTCACGAGTCTGCACACTTTATTTTCCTGCCCGGGTACAATAAACCCTTCGGGCTGTCTCATGTATATTTCTTCCTCAAGTTCCCCATTTAGAAAGGCCGTTTTCACGTCCATCTGGTGTATCTCGAGGTCATACAGCGCTGCTATAGCGATCAAGACCCGTATGGATGTAATCCTTGTCACGGGTGAGTAGGTATCGAAGAAATCGTACCCTTCCTTTTGATTAAATTCTTTAGCTAATAAACGAGCTTTATATTTTTCGATTGATCCATCGGTCTTAAGTTTCCTTTTAAGGACCCATTTACATCCTAAAGGCTTACACCCCTTTGGGAGGTCTACCAGCTCCCATGTATGGTTTTGCATAATGGACTCAATCTCGCTGTTCACAGCTTCTTTCCAGAACGGAGCTTCTGGACTAGACAATGCCTCTTGCAAAGTCCGTGGTTCATCATCTAACATATATGTTAGGAAGTCAGGCCCTTGGCCGTTCTCTTACGTTTGCTTTGCCGTGGTTCCTCGTTTTCTTGAGGTGAACTCTCCACGGCATCGTAAGTTCGATTCTTATAGCTTATTTCTTTCTTTTCCTTATTTGGGAAAATATTCTCGAAGAATACTGCATTCCTTGATTCAAATATCATCCCTGTATTCATTTCAGGGTTTTCTGATTTGTACACTAGAAATCTATATGCACTACTGTTATTAGCATATCCGATGAAAATGCAATCAACAGTCTTGGGTCCTATCTTAACCTGTTTAGGTTTAGGTACTTCGACCTTTGCTAGGCACCCCCACACTTTCAGGTAATTGTAGGACGGAGCCCTACCTTTCCATAGCTCGTATGGAGTTTTTTCTTTCTTTTTGTGTGGCACCATATTCAGAATGCGATTTGCCGAGAGGATTGCTTCCCCCCACAAGTTCTGAGGTTGCCCAGAACTGATCAACATAGCATTCATCATCTCCTTAAGAGACCTATTTTTGCGTTCAGCAACGCCGTTTGACTGAGGTGAATAAGGCGCGGTTGTTTGATGAATAATGCCGTGCTCTTGGCAAAATTCTTCGAACGGCGCCACGTATTCTCCTCCTCTATCACTTCGAATTATTTTTATTCGTGAGTTTAGTTGATTCTCAACTTCACTCTTATATCTTTTGAAGGCATCAAGAGCCTCGTCCTTGCCAGTTAACAAATATACGTAGCAAAATCTCGTGCAATCATCGATAAAAGTAATAAAGTACTTTTTCCACCTCTAGTCTGCACGAACTTCAGATCACATCTATCTGTATGGATTAGTTCTAGAGGCGCACTACTTCTCTCAAAAGAGAAGAACGGTGCCTTGGCCTTTTTTGCCTCGACACAGACTTCACATTTTTGTTGTGAGTCATCTTCCATTTGCGGAAGCAGGTTTAAACTTATTAACTTTTTTATTTTATTTAAACCCACGTGTCCTAATCTATGATGCCATAAATTGGAACACTCAACCAAATAAGATGAACTTTCTTTATTATTATTAGCGAGTTCAATCTCGCGTATTACAGGCATTACATTCATCTTAAAGAGCCCCTTCTCGAGGTAGCCCTTACCTATGAAATGACCGTTTTTGGTCAGTACATACTTATCACTCTCAAACACCTGCCTAAATCCGGCTTTGCTCAACAGGGAGCCGGACACCAAGTTCTTGCGGATGTCTGGCACATGCAGTACGTCCACAAGAGTGAGTTCCTTGCCCGAGGTCATCTTCAGCACTACCCTCCCTAATCCGACGATGTCGGAGGTGGCTGCGTTGCCCATAAACAGCTTCCTGCCTGAGATAGGGATGTAGGTTGAAAACATCTCCTTATCAGAACAGATGTGGCGAGTCGCTCCAGAGTCGATATACCACGACCTAGGATTGTCTACCACGTTGGCCTCGTATACGACGGCGGCTAGGTCCATCTCCGTTACATCTGTCCCCGGCTTTGCCTCGGTCAAGTGAGCTTGATTCTTCTTGCTCTTTTTCTTCAGCCGACAATCCTTGGCCATATGCCCAGGTTTGTCGCAGTTGTAGCAGTTGCTCCTTATTTTATTCGGCTTCTGCTGCGTCGTATTAGGCCTCTTGTGCTTTTTGCCGGTGCTTGATTCGGTAAGGTTCGCACGTACCTCCACGCTGCCCCTTTTGCTCTTGGCCTCGATTCTTCGATTATCTTCTTCGATTCGAAGCCTCACGATCAGGTCCTCAAGCCCCATTTCCTTACGCTTGTGCTTGAGGTAGTTCTTGAAGTCCTTCCACAGGGGCGGCAGCTTCTCTATTATAGCAGCTACCTGGAAGGATTCGCTGATCTGCATATTCTCCGCGTGTATATCGTGGATTATCAGTTGCAGATCACGGACCTGGTCCAATACTGGTTTGGAGTCGGTCATCTTATAGTCCAAAAACCTGCCGACAATGAATTTCTTCAGTCCGGCGTCATCGGTTTTGTACTTTTTGTCCAACGAGTCCCACAACTCTTTAGCAGTTTTAGCGACCGCGTAGACGTTGTATAGGGAGTCGTCCAAGGCATTCAAATATAATTACGACACATGAAATCATTATGATTCTACGTGTCCAACGCCGCCTGTTGTTGTGCATTCTCTTCGGGTACGGCATCGTCAGCGGCACCGTCGGTGTTCACCTTGGGCGGGAGTTCTTTCAGAAAGCGCACCAGGTTCAGAGTCGTCAGATAAAATAGCATTTTTTGTTGCCATCTCTTGAAATCGGCTCCGTTGAATTTCGTCGGCTTTTCGGCGTGGTTGCTACCCGTCAGCGGTACGGCGGTGGGAATATTCGCTATCGTCGCCATCAATCAGACAGGATAACGTCTTACGATTGTTGGTTCCGGTGTTGGCGTCCGGTCGGTGGCGCTCGAAAAACTCGGACAGAGTTTCGGCTTACTACGTCGAAGTCGAGGCACGTACGTCGTACGCTTTCCGTAAGACGTTATTGCCCCGTATTTCAGTGCCTCGGGTTGTCGCAATACGTCCCGAAGATACAACGACTTCAAAAATTTCGAAACGTCGCACACCGTTACGAAATTATCGGGCGAATCTACTAAAGACTCGAGCCTTTCTTGCTTTATTAGTGCTTTATTATGCCTAAGGGATGTGCTGTCAACTTTCTGTAAAGTGCTGGGAGTGAATTGAATGAATTTCTATTCTGTCAGGGGACCTATTTATACTGTCCGAAAAGCTGTAGGGGTCAATTCGCGAAAAGTCATAACTTTTCAGTTTGACCTCCTTTGACTGGGCCGAATTCGTAAATAGGTGTAACTTTTGGCCAGGGGTCAATCTGGGAATAGTCATAACTTTCGGACTGATACCCAATACCCCTTCAAACAGCCACATCAGCATGCCCAGTCAGCGCCAGATCAGCGCCACGTCAGTCCACGTCAGTCCACGTGTCAGTGACACGTCATCAACATGCCACGTCATATTTTTTTTTAAAATTTTTTTTTTCGTTTTTTTTTAAAATTTGGGCTGACTTTAACAATTAATTTCTCATTCACCCGATATCGGTTTTGAGCAAATTAATATTCGTTAGATTTGTCTCGAAACGTAGATTCGTAATCTTTCAACGGTTTCTCGTTTCGGCGACCGACGTCTTCTCGATTTAATAAAATCGTTTCAGCTCTTCTCTTAGTGGGCCAATTACCCACACTTGGGCCCAAGGCCCATTGGGCTTAAAACCCAACATAATGTATATTATGCGTTCAATCGCATCTATGCGTTTAGTGGAGGAGAGAGAAAGTACAAAACCCATTTTGGGATTTGTTTTTGGATTCGATTGGAGTGATTTTATGATATTTTTTGGTTTTGCAATGTGGTTGGAGATGGTCCAACATGTTATTTTCACAATTGAACGCATATTGAAACCTAAAAACGCATTCTTTGCGTCATAATGAAGAGAGAGAAGATGAAATCCCATTTAGGGGTTGGAGAATTTATTTTTTTTGGATTTTGGAGTATAATTGGAGATGGTATTACATATTAGAATTGGAAAATGTCAACTCTATGTGGAGGGATAAATTTGGGCTCCTCCATTGGACAAATATAATGATATTAAATTAAGACAGATGTACTTAATGGGACAATTTTTTTTTTTTTGGTCTAAAACTAAGGCTACTTATATTCACTAAACCCTAGATTTGATATGCGGGCAAGAGTATACTTCAAGTGTTTATAGTATTTTCTTCTCCTTTTCGTTGATTCTATCTACTAACTTAGCTTAGTCCGTGTTCTTAATTCTCAAATAGTCGAGCAATAAATAATACTAGTATCCTTGCATACCCGTGTGCTACAATTTATAAATATATAATATTGGCAAGATAATTAATTGGTTTATAATTTAAATTTAATGACATATATAAAATTATAAGATTAAAGATATAATAGTTTTTTAACACAAAATACTAAATGACTAAATATAGTAAATAAAGTTTTTTTTCTCGGTCCCGAGGTATCCCCACACAGCCCGGCTATGGGCTAATCGCCACACACTCCAGAGGTGGGACTAATCCCCGGGGTCAGATAGATATATCCCAAACCCACCCAACAACGATAGTCATGGGCCCTCCAGAGGTGGGACTAATCCCCGGGGTCAGATAGATATATCCCAAACCCACCCAACAATGATAGTCATGGGCTTAAGCCCATAGGGATTTCCAAAGTCATGTGGGAGGTGGGGTTCGAATCCCTGACCTCCTAATCACATGAACTTTGGATGCCTCAGCTTGACCACTAGAGCCAAGCCTCATTGGCAAATATAGTAAATAGAGTTAGTGGGGTAATAAAAAAATAGCAATGACAATTCGATATGATGTTTATGAACATGTTAGTGGGTAGTTATATTTAGTAATAATTTTTCCTAAATTAAACATTCATACAAACCAAATTGGAGGCTGTTTAATCAAAGCTGAGCCTTATAAAATAGAATGATTACATAACAAATTACGTCAGGAAAAGTAAAAACTAAATTAAATAATTACATCATTAATTATACATCCACGTTACGAAATTGTCAGCTCCACTGAGCACTGCAACGCAACATACTATACAATACAAATAACAAAATTTAACACTGAAGTGTCTATTCTTTTGGTCACTCTTTTTACAGTGAAGATGTGTCTGATTTCACGTATTTAGATGCGAAGAGTTTGTCGTGACATCTTATTCTTACTCTGACAACTAAAATTCCAAGTCATGGACGAGTGTGAAGTGAAGAAATGAGAAACTTCAATTCGTACAATGTGCCCGATAACATATAAATATTATTTCATTCGATGACTAAATATTATTTGTTGGACTGATCGAGTGAGTATTCCAAAAATGGAAGGACAACAGATAAGAAGACGCAAGTGCTTGTCGAAACTTTCAAAATTGTTATCTACTCTTTTTCACCAATGATTTGTTAAATGAATTTATACTATTCAAACAACAATAGATATAGTGCCGAGTTCGTAATTTCATAGTTCATTACTCCCAGTTTCCTCATCTTTCCATTATATTGATTGGGCTTAATTATATTCTTAGTCCATGTTTGAGTAGGTTGCGTTTTAAGGACACTTAAATTAAGGGTGGCGATTTTAGTCCTGTAAGTATCAAAATTGTAGCAATTTAAGGACACCTAAGATGTTGGTGACAATTTTAGTCCTACAATTTAAGCAATTTGGGGACTTTAAATCCAGAAATAAAATTTCACCCCGAAAATTATACGCGTGGTGCCGAAGATTTTGACCTTATACTAAATTTATTTTCGCTTTCCTCCAATTAAGCATTACATCACATGTAAAAACAAAAAAAAGAGCTTAATTGGAGTAAAATATCAAGTTTTAGTTTATATCAAATTAGAGTAGTTTCATAATGATAAGGAAAAGTTTTCTCTGCACATTTAAGGATGGCGACGATGAAAAGGAAAATGCACAGCAAGCTTACCGGCGTCAAGTTCTGGTAAATAAAATTTGTTTTCCATTTTGGTAAATAGAATATGAAGAAATATAGCCCGTATTCTATGAAATCAAGATGTTTTGCTCGCGCATTTGAACAAGCTCTGGAGGTTATGATGCTTTTTAACATCTTGATCCGTTGTTTTCTCTGCACATTTTGTTAAGGACGGCGACGATGAAAAGGAAAATGCACAGCAAGCTTACCAGCGTCAACTTATGGTAAATAAAATTTGTTTTCCATTCCAGTAAATAAAATATGAAGAAATAATAGTCCGTATACTATGAAATCTAGATACAGTGTTTCGCTCGCGTATTTGAACAAGCTCTAGAGGTTATGATGCTTTTTAACATCTTGATATGTTGTTTTCTCTGCACATTTTGTTAAGGGACAGGAGGGTCGCGGGCGCAATCACGCCAGTCAGCTTCCAAAACGGTTGCGATAATATCTTTGAAACACGATTAATTTTCTTTTTTTCTTTTTGAAAAAACATATATATATATATATATTTATATAATCCTTAGGATGGTTATTTTTTACTTTCACAACACTTGTTTCATGTAATAAGATTGCGGGCATGGACGGCTACCGGTGCAATCGAGGCGATCAACATGATATCGCACGGGAAGCTCGTCAAACTGTCCATCCAGCAAATCCGGGACTGTGTCGGGACTTCTGCTTGCGAGCCGCTCCACCGTTGGAGATACCCGCGCCATTAGGGCATATCCGTTCGTCATTGCGAATGGATTATACGAGGAGCGGGACAATCCCTACCGCATAGGGCGGTGGACCTTGCCGACATCTGGTAAGAAATTTAATTTCAATTTCTTTATTTTAATTTTTAAGATTTTAATAATTTTATTGTTATTAATGTATTTCGGAACGGGGAAAACGTTATCAAGATCGACGGCTATAGGTGCATCCCGGCGACGATGTCGCGAGTTCTTTTAAGGTCTTAGCACGTCAACTGCAAGCCATAGCGGTTGATGCACGACACGTTCAACGATATGACAAAGTAAGTAAAGCAAATTTTTTGAATGAATTTTTCATTTAGGAAAATTTCATAATGATAATGAAAAGTTTTCTGCACATTTTGTTAAGGACGGCGACGATCAAAAGGAAAATGCACGGCAAGCTTACCGGCGTCAAGTTCTGGTAAATAAAATTTGTTTTCCGTTCTGGTAAATAAAATATGAAAAATAATAGCCCGTATTCTATGAAATCTAGATGCAATGTTTCGCTCGCGCATTTGAACAAGCTCTGGAGGTTATGATGCTTTCCAACATTTTGATCTGTTGTTTTCTTTGCACATTTTGTTAAAGAGCGATACCCCCAACAATTGACTGGAGGGTCGCGGGCGCAATCACACCAGTCGGCTTCCAAAACGGTTGCGGTAATATCTTTGAAACAACATTAATTTCTTTTTTTTTTCCATTTTGAAAAATATGATATATACAATCCTTAGGATGGTAATATATTTTTTACTTTCACGACACTTGTTTATTGTAATAAGATTGTTGGGCATGGACGGCTACCGGTGCTTCTTGGGGCGAGAAAGGGTACATGCGATTGCAGGTCGACATGTCCACACCCGGTGGACTTATAGGGGAATACTCCGACGCTTCTTTTCCTGTTATTATTTGAACTTTTGTGTACATTTTCTCTTCGATCTTCCTTCTCATTGATTTTTTGTCAGAATCCTGGATATCATGAATTATATTCATAAATAATATTAACAATAATTTTATTTAAAAAAGATTAAATAATCTAGCCATGATTTTAGTAAAACGACGTATAATCTTTCTTATTATTTTGTTTAAATATTTTTCATGAGCACAAGCGAGCTTTAGTCGAGAAGGCTGATCGAGTTTATAAGTCATTTTATGCTTTGTAGGGTACGGGAGCTGGTGGAGCCGCACGACCTTCACCTAAACCACGAGATGCTTGCGGTTGGCTATGAGAGCACGATCGACTGGAAAATGTACCTGATCCTCAAGAACTCCTGGGGAGCTTCTTGAGGCGAGGAAGGGTACATGCGATTGCAGGTCGACAGGTTCACACCCGGTGGACTTATAGGGGAATACTGCGACGCTTTTTTTCCTGTTATTATTTGAACTTTTGAGTACATTTTCTCTTCGATCTTCCTTCTGCATTGAATTTTTGTCATAATCCTGGATATCCTGAATTATATTCATAAACAATATTAACAATAATTTTATTTAAAAAAGATTAAATAATCTAGCCATGATATTAGTAAAACGACGTATACTTACATTTTGTGATCCTCAAGAACTCCTGGGGAGCTTCTTGGGGTGAGGAAGGGTGCATGCGATTGCAGGTCGACACGTCCACACCCGGTGGACTTATAGGGGAATACCCCGACGCTTCTTTTCCTGTTATTATTTGAACTTTTGTGTATATTTTCTCTTCAATCTTCCTTCTACATTGAATTTTTGTCAGAATCCATGGATATCTCATATTCGTTATAAAATGCGTTGGCATCTTCATGTCTATTTTATGACAAGTGCATATTTGGATCGTATACATATTTGGGTCCGTTGAGTAGGATTTAACTCCTCTACAACCGTAACGGGTATTCGTGGATTTGATTATTTGTTAATGAGGAAAAATATCAAGTGAATAAATTAATTATATTCATAAATAATATTAACAATAATATTATTTAGTCGACATAATCTTTCGTATTATTTTGTTTAAACATTTTTCATGAGCTCAAGCGAGTTTAGTCGAGAAGACTCATCGAGTTTATGAGTCATTTTGTACATTTTAGGGTATGGGAGCTGGTGGAGCCGCACGACCGTCGCCTAAACCACGAGATGGTTGTGGTTGGCTATGAGAGCACAACCGACGGGAAAATGTACCTGATCCTCAAGAACTCTTGGGGAGCTTCTTGGAGTGAGGAAGGGTACATGCGATTGCAGGTCAACACGTCCACACCCGGTGGACTTATAGGAGAATAGTCCGACGCTTCTTTTCCTGTTATTATTTGAACTTTTGTGTACATTTTCTCTTCGATCTTCCTTCTGCATTGTCAGAATCCTGGATATCCTGAATTATATTCATAAATAATATTAACAATAATTTTATTTAAAAAAGATTAAATAATCTAGCCATGATTTTAGTAAAACGACGTATAGTTGCATTTTGTGATCCTCAAGAACTCCTGGGGAGCTTCGGGGCGAGAAAACATGCAATTGCAGGTCGACACGTCCACACCAAATAGACTTATAAGGTAATACTCCGACGCTTTTCCTGTTATTATTTGAACTTTTGTGTACATTTTCTCTTCGATCTTCCTTATGCATTGAATTTTTGTCAGAATCCTGGATATCATGAATTATATTCATAAATAACATTAACAATAATCTTATTTAAAAAAGATTAAATAATCTAACCATGACTTTAGTAAAACGACGTATACTTACATTTTGTGATCCTCAAGAACTCCTGGGGAGCTTCTTGGGGCGAGGAAAGGCTACGTGTGATTGCAGATCAACACGTCCACACCCGGTGGACTTATAGGGGAATACTCCGACGCTTCTTTTCCTGTTATTATTTGAACTTTAGTGTACATTTTCTCTTCGATCTTTCTTCTGCATTGAATTTTTGTCAGAATCATGGATATCTCATATTCGTTATAAGATGTGTTGGCTTCTTCATGTCTATTTTATGACAAGTGCATATTTGGATCGTATACATATTTGGGTCCGTTGAGTAGGATTTAACTCCTCTACAACCGTAACGGGTATTCATGGATTTGATTATTTGTTAATGAAGAAAAATATCAAGTGAATAAATTAATTATATTCATAAATAATATTAACAATAATATTATTTAGTCGACATAATCTTTCGTATTATTTTGTTTAAACATTTTTCATGAGCTCAAGCGAGTTTAGTCGAGAAGACTCATCGAGTTTATAAGTCATTTTGTACATTTTAGGATATGGGAGCTGGTGGAGCCGCACGACCGTAACCTAAACCACGAGATGGTTGTGGTTGGCTATGAGAGCACAACCGACGGGAAAATCTACCTGATCCTCAAGAACTCCTGGGAGCTTCTTGGAGTGAGGAAGGGTACATGCGATTGCAGGTCAACACGTCCACACCCGGTGGACTTATAGGGGAATACTCTGACGCTTCTTTTCCTGTTATTATTTGAGAATTTGTGTACATTTCTCTTGCATCTTCCTTCTGCATTGAATTTTTGTCAGAATCCATGGATATCTCATATTCGTTATAAAATACGTTTGCTTCTTCAATGTCTATATCTATGCCAAGTGCATATTTGGATCATATACATATTTGGGTCCGTTGAGTAAGATTAACTCATCTATAACCGTAACGGGTATTTGTAGATTTGATTATTTATTAATTTGAAATAATCAAGTAAATTAAACTAGAAAAAATCCTGAAACTTGAACTTTACAAAATGGTAAAACTCATAATCATGACATTTATTATCTAATAAATCAAGACTATCGGGATGGTTCATAAAATCTATGAAGTTTGGGGTTTATACGATTAGCAGTTAGCAACCGTAAATGGGGAGAATTTGTCACTATGGCCACGATTAAATAAAGTAAGAAACCCGTAATGTAGGATCATAGATTGTATATGACTCGGGATCGCATATGGGAGGGGTATGACTCGGGTTTGGCCACACCCATAAACCATCCCAATGCCTAAGGCTTTGGGTCTTATGAACCAGAGAACATGAGTTCGATTCTAGTCTATGCACATATATATATATATATATATATATATATATATATATAAATATGTATATGTGTGTGTGTATTTGCCATTTTTATCACTACAAAAAATTCAGAAAAAAGAATGATATTATCAAATCAAATGTTTGAGAGCTCAAATAATTGCAATTATTTTTCGTTTTGGTTCTGATGTTATAATGTGGACACTTCAATTTGCTACGCTTTTTACGTCATTTGGGCCAAGGGCCTCGTCGTCCAACCAATCACACGCCGACACGATATATTATCCAATTAAAAGACAACACGTGTAAATCCACGTAACAAAACCGCACGTTATAGAAACTGGGGGCACAGCTAGGGGATCATGTCGGGTTTTGCGGGTTTCGGGTTTTTCGGGTCGAGTACCCGATTTTTTTGGGTTTTTATTTTGATACCCGATCCCGACCCGACCAATTTCGGGTACTCGGTGGGTGGGTACCCGAAACCTGATCGGGTACCCGCGGGTTGGGTTGGGGTTTTTTTTTATTTTTTGAATATACACTTAATTAGTTAAAAAATGAACGAAAGTGGCATTCAAACTCAGGTCTAAGGAACGAGACACTTACACAATGCCTTTCAACCACTAAGCCAAGCTAGCTTTTTAATTTATTCTTATATGACAGTAATATAATTAATTTTATAAATAAAGTTTCTTTTTTTTTTAAATCGGGTCGGGTACCCGATACCCGATCGGGTAGCATATTGCTACCTGAAACCCGGCCCGAAGTATTAAAACCCGATACCCGATTAAACCCAATTTTTCACCCCGATCGGGTCGGGTCGGTACCCGAAACCCGACCCCGAATGCCTACCCCTAGCCACAGCTAAAGAAATCGAAATACAAGAAGAAAAAACAAGATTTATACTTGAAAAGTGCACGTGAAAAAAAAAAACGTCGCGGGAATCACCGGGAGAGCATTGCAACTCGGCGATCTGGTCTTTCCGTCGAATCTTCTGCAGGGCATGGAGTCTCATGGAGACGGTCTACGCCGGGTGTTTCTATTGGCGTTCTGCGTCGCCGAAATCCGGTCGGCGTATAGATATCAAGGCGTGCTCCAAGAGACTGTAACTAATTTTTCCGATTTGATGAAGTTGAATTCTTATTGTGCGAAAGGTGAAATTTTATGCACTTAGGCCTTCGAGGACACAACAAATGTCGAGAATTTTGACGCCTTTGTGGTGCTTACGGTGTTGTCACTTGCTTGAAATGTCGTCGCGTGATTGTTATTCTGGAACTTGCCTTCTTTGCAGCGTAGAGTCCATAAATTTATCGAATGTTAGCAGCAGCGCCGTAGAAATTGACAATATTTTGATGCTGAGTTTAAACGCAGTTCTATTATACCATTAGAGCTTCCAAATTCACTCTGTAGATTGTTTTACCTTCCGGTTTTGTTGGTGCAACGTGGCGATTTGATGAGAATTAGATCAACGAAGAGGTTTGAGCATCTGGCGTTCTTGAATCTAGCGCAGAATGTGGTGTGTTCGATTTGGTCCTTTTTGAGTTAAGTTTTATCCTGATCTCGATTTCTTGTTACATTTTTCTGGCGTATAGCCACTTATTGTTGTTATTGTGGTTGTATTGTCTAGTGATCAAGATTTGGGCGAATGGTGGCAGTGGTGGTGCTCCTCCATGGTGGAGCTATTGGAGTGGTGGGATTAGGAATACAATTGGACTAGCCATGGGAATCGAAGCACTTAAGTAACATAAGTTATCCTGCTCAGGTGTGCTTAAGATGCCCGTCGTTTGTTGATCAGTTTACTTATCTGTGCGGTATAGTATAAATTCAGTTGATTTTGTGACTTTGTTATCTTGTTGCATTTCGTGAACGATTCAGAACCAGATAAGAAGTTTGCCTCTTTATGTTGAGACGCTTGTTGGCTCCCATTTATTTAGCCATACAATTTGAAGTTCAGTTCACATATACTTTTAGTTCGCTTTCACGAAATTCGCAGAGCTATGTACGAGATGAGAAGTAAAGATTTCCTTATGCTTTTCATCAGCTAATGCTGTTCGTGCCCTATATCTGTCGCTAAATATTTAAAAAATATATATATTAAGTTACAGAATGGACATTATATCTCATTGAGGTGCATTCCCATGTAAATCGATTTACTTCCATGATTTGTTTACTCAGACCAATCTTTTAATATTCCATTTAAATATTAAGATAGCTTATCGTTGCCATCTAATTACTTGGCACCATTTTTGCAGTCATGCTGATGAGTGATGGGTACACTTGTTTATGGGATGAGATGCACCTTTTCCCGAGTATCTCTGCACATTGCGAGGCGTATCCGCTTTTGCCCTTTCCAAAGTAGGTACATTCGTTCATTCGCGATTTTTAAACAAGACAATAAAAAATCTTGCAAAGAATCGAAGAACTTTCTTTCTATTTGAACTGCAGAGAAGCTCAAAGACAATCAGCAGTTGTTGAGCAAATTGGTTCGCATGAAATCTCATTCTTCGCCGGCGCAACATTGTTGTGTCTGAGAAAATTAGGAAAATATCGAAAAGATTTCACGGTACTTGTTATTGTACTTCATGTTGTAATATTCTATTGAGATAATAGTATAATATTAATTAAGAATATTATATTATATATATTATATATATATATATATATATATATATATATATATATATATATATACAACACACCTTGAGTAAATTTTAAAATTTTCAAAAATATAAACATACCATGTCAAATATCTCAACTTCTTCAACTTCTTAGTCAATCAATGGTGTTGCAATTGACCAAATGTGGAAAACTGAATGACTAAAGTAACTTTAAATGGTTTTGATAAATGTGTATACCCTTAATACCCAGATTATTTTAACTGTGGTCGGGGTCTGGCCCATACCCATTGTTAAGTCAGGATTTTACGTTACTTTATACCCCGTTTAAATGTGTTATTGGTTGTAATTAATCCAAATTTTGTCAAATGTCCTTTGTCTACTTTTATATTTTATATTTGACAGATATTTGAGAAAAAGAGCTTAAACACGTAAGAAAACCCATTCGTAGCTCCCAGTGCATATGAAAATTACCCCTCAAGGCCAACATAAAATCTTATACGGCTGAGGAGATATTAAGAAACGAGCCCTCTCAACCAACACCTCCCAACACGAAGCATATACACGTGGGCGACATTCTTGGCGCCGCGGCTGGTAACGACGCTTGGGAGTCGAGAAACGAATCCCGAGGGTCCATGGCATTTCCTATTCGCTCACACCACAGGAGACTCCGAGGGAACACGACGTGACTCACTCATCGTGATAAGAGAAGTTTTATTATTTTACGTTTCTGTTATTGTTTACGTTGAATCCTCGTTGTATTCGTACTTTAATATGCTAGCGTAAAATATTACGTGATTTAGGCAATGTTAGGCCGGATTGTGAGTTCGTCTTATGTTATTCGTATCGTATTTAATCGTATGAGTCAAGTTATGTATTTTATGCTTGAGTTTAATGCTTGCGTGTGTCTGATCAACATATGCACGATATTTGATTGGTTTATGAGACGGACAAAGTGATTAGACCGTTTAGAACGATAAATATAAAGCACCACGACGTAAAACCGACCAGAAATGGAATTCGGTTTCGTACGTGTGGTTTTTGAGGTCTTAGGCGCCGAAAGCGTCTAAACTCGGGAAATTTCATAAATGTTAAATGCGTGTGTAGAAACTACAGTCATATAGACATATAGGGATTGGTTCTCTATCGCATAGAATTGTTATTGCGGGACAAACGAGTAGCGATTAGATTATATTAGGAAATTCTACCTTGACTGAGACTCTTTTTGGTTATTTACGATTGATTACATGTAGACGTAGGAATAATTCCTGCCGAGTATGCGCCTTGATCACGTTGTTGTCAATTGATTTTTCGATCGTTAATCGTCTGTATTTGCTTATTTGCATTTTTATCTAGTTTGATATTAAAAGTAAAAATCATAAAAACACCATATTTAAAAATCGCTTCAGTCTAAATTCAATTTCGGATTAATATCTTAGTATTAATCGAGCTGTCCTCGACCCTCGTGGATCAATACTTGGACTCACGTCCATTTTATACTACTTACACGACCTAGTACACTTGCTAGTATTCGAGCGTGTCACCCATTAATTTTAATTTTTAAAGACTCATACCCATAGTTAATGGGTAGGGTCCCATGGGTATGGGCCGGGTAAAAAAAATTGCCATCCCTAACGTATATGTCACGAGTCCCATACTCGAGTGCAGTCGGCAATATTATGTATTCAAAGGTATGTACACGTATATGGCTATAGCAAGGAAAGAACACCGACAAGCAGTGAAGTATATTCTGAGATACTTGAAAGGTACTTTAAGCATTTGTTTGGAGTTTAGCAGAAACAGTTATACTCTCGTTGGCTTCGTCGATTCTGACATGCAGGTGATCTCGATAAACGACGATCTCTTACTGGTTATGTATTTTTTATTGGAGGTTGTGTAATTAACTGGAAAGCTACCCTACAACACGTAGTGGCGTTGTCTACTACTGAAGCAGAATATATTGATTACTGATGTGATCAAAGAAGCATTATGATTGACGGGGTTATTCAGCGAATTAACTCATAATAAGAGAGTATTATTATCTTTTGTGATAGTCAAAATGCGATTCATTTGACTAAGGATCAGACGTATCACGAAAGGACTAAACATATTGATGTTAAGTATCAATTTATTCGTGATATCATTGCAGATAAGAAGGTGTTTACTAAGAAGATCAACACGAAGGATAATCCTGCGGATATATTAACGATGACTCTTCTGCTTTCCAAGTTTAAGCATTTCTTGGACTTGATTGGTGTTTCAGAAATGGTGAACTAGCCCGTCAAGGCTAAGGTCGGAGGGAGACAAAGGTATTACTAATCAAGATGGAATTATTTATCGAACCAAGGTCAACGTGAAGATTTGTCGAAGTGACCTTTGGGCATAAATAATGGTCTTTGACCATTCAACAAATATGTCTCATAAAATTGAGAAGGGTACTTCACGTGTGACAGAGAAAAGTAAACGAAGAAAAGCATGTCAGGCGCCAATGTAATATTTCAAAAAGGAATGGCTGCAATTTTCTTATGTTCATATGAGATTTTCGTACAGAGTTTCACCTATAAATAGGCATTAGACGAGGCAGAAGAAAAATCACCATAACATAATATATCTTCTGTTAGTCCGCTCAATTGTATTCTTACAGTCGTTGTAGCTGTTTTTCGACATATCCTCCTTACAAAGTCGTACTTGTTTGTAGTCACTCCATATAATAAAGAAGTTCTACCATGCGGCTCGTGGACGTAGGTCATTTTGACCGGACCATGTAAATTTTTGTGTTTCTGTCCAAATTTATTTTCGTATGTTTTATTTATTATCGTCAGTTTCCGGGCAAAAATATATTATCAGTGATCAAAATTTCATAACATAAATATAACTTTTTTATTATGCCATCAGGGTTTATAATCCGATCCACGCAATTTTAAATTGGTACCAGATGGCAAAATATAAATGACAAAGAAAAGAAGAAGAGTTAATTATGATTCAGGCCCAAATGAAGTTTGAAAATCGATCCCAGGCCCTGTCAGAAAAAGGAATTAGTTTTAAGGACCCGATTTCTTCATACCACTTCATCGATCTGGGTACCACTTCTTGGTTCTGCAGTACCACTTTGTTATGCAGTCCCACATAATTGTTCTTCCGTACCACTTCGTTTGTTCTGCAGTACCACTTCATTTTTCTGCAGTAAAAATGAAGTGGTACTGCAGAACAATTAAGTGGTACTGCAGAACAATTAAGTGGTACCGAAGACCGGTGAAGTGATATGCAGAAATCGGGTCCTTAAAACTAATTACTTTTCTGATAGGATCTGAACTCGATTTTTAAACTTGAATGTGGTCTGAATTGAAAAAGCCCCAAAAAAGAAAAAAGTTCAAGATGAATCATGATCAAGTTTCAAGCCTTAGTCAAACTCGGATCATACGGTCAAAGTTAGTTCACTGTTTTTATTTATAATTATATTTTCCTTTATTTTATGTCGAGTGATCCACGAACCATAAACTATTTCTCGTTTTCAGAAACATATATTATTTTAATAATGATTATATATTATTACATGATCATGTACCATCAGTTGCTTTAATAATTGCTCTAATAAACTATACACGATTTTTCATTTACACCCTGATCTACGCTAAATACAATTTTTTTTCTGTTTAAAATCTTTATGTCATTGCTAGGAGCTAGACTTTAGAGTTTAGACCTTAACTATAAATGCAGTCTTATTTAGGCGAATTGAATTCTCTATTTAGTCGAATTGATTCTGATTTTGAGTACGACTAATTCCATATGCGTGCAATCCATACAAAATACAAGTCAATGGACTCCAATTTTCTCTTCGGTATCATTTTTGGACTATTCATCAGTATAAATAATATGGTAAACACTAATGTATATTAATTACTATATAGTTTCGATTCGATATGTCAAACTAGACATGCCCAACCGCCGGTTAACCGTAACCGGCGGTTGACGGTTAGTCCATGGGACTAACCGTAACCTAACCGGCCGGGGCTGACGGTTAGCCGTCCCCGGTTGCCGGTTAACTAACCGCCGGTTAGTCAACCGCGGTTAGACGGTTAACCGGCGGTTAAACCGCCGGTTATTTTTTTATTTATTTTATTTTTTTTTAATTTTTTTAAAATTTTTTATTTTGCAATTTACTATAAAGTTAAATGAATTTTCGGTGTATTTTTGTTCCTATTTTACTATTTTGATATAAAATTTTAAATATAATAAATTTTATGAATCATGAAATATATTACGAAATTTTAATGCGATATAAAATACATAGTTTCAAAAATTTCTAAATAATTAGTATTAATATAGTAAAGTTACATAGTATTTCTAATTAATTAACCGCCGGTTACTGTTAAATTTGGCATGTCTATGTCAAACCAATGAAAAGGATATATAATAAGATTGTTAATGAACCGTAACAAATAAAAAGCAAAAGAAAGGAAAAAAAAAAAAAACAAACCTATGGTTATATCTCAAATTATCATTAATCAATATAAAATGTGGAAATATTTCTATTTACGTGTCAAGCAACGATTGGCTTTGAGTGGAAGCAAAAGCAGTCAAAGGCACACGGGAAAAGCGAGGAGTACAGTCAAAGCAACACTGTCACGGCGGTCAAGATCTCATTTTTCTATTACAAAAAATCCTCATTTACTTTCTTTCTCTTAAAAAATACTTAGTAGGAGTATAAAATATTATGTTGAAATTCGTATTTTTGCCCTTTTCGAGATGGTTTACGATTTTCCATTATCTAAGCTCAAGATTAGATGCTTAATTATAATATAATAATGAATATTATGAAAAAAGAAAGAAAATAAGAAATGAAAAGGATAAAAGAAACGAAATAAGAGCTAAGCAGTGGAGCTTTCGCTGGTTACTGTTTAGCATAGCTGTTCTTTCTCACACATCTCAAACTCTAATTCCTTCATCACAGTATTTGCCATTGATTTGTCGAGCTTTCAAGGTTCTTATTATCTGGGTCTTTATTTATTTTATCCATCACTGTTAGTTTTTCAAAGATTGAATCTTTTGGTCTCTTTTTCTTTATTTCTTCGAGTATATCTGCTTGGTCGTGTGTCCACTCACTTTGCTGATTTTCACTTTTTTGAGGCTTGAATGAGAAGGGAGACGAATCAATCTGATTTATGGGGAAGAGTGTTTGATTGCGAACGCTTTATGATGGAATCGTGTTGATGATTGAGCTAAGTCTTTTGACCAGAGTGAAAAAGAAGAAGAGGAAATTAATAGGATAAAGTGGAAAGAAGAGAAATAGAAAGAGAGAGGTTGAAAACAAGAAAGAAAAAGAAAAGGAAAGAAAAGGCGTCCCATTCCCCATTGAAAGAAGGAGCTGTTTCTTGTTAATGTCAATGAAAGTGAAATCCCTGGAGGAAAATTTCAATCTTCTTTAATCTTTTCCCACACCCCGCATGTGTGTGTAGATTTGGTGCAAATGCGTTATTTGCTTTGTTGAAAGTCTGTGTTTTGTGGGGTTTTCTCTGTTGCCGAGTCTTCTCTGACAAGGGATTTGTGCTACTTTTACCTATTGGGCAGTTCTGCTTCGAAATTAGTAGTAGAGAAAAAGAAAGGGAGAGCTTCGAAAATGCCCATGTTTCAACCTTCAAAGAAAGATCTTGATGCTGCTGTAATAGGTGGAATCTTGGGAGATGTCAAGATAGTCTCTTTTGTGGATGAGAAATTGGAACTAAAAGATATGATCAATGAGCTGAACTTGTCTGAGATTCCATCTGTGTTCATCTGCCCTATCTCCCTCGAACCAATGCAGGAGCCCGTCACTCTTTGCACTGGACAAACCTACGAAAAGTCGAACATCCTCAAATGGTTTAGCTTAGGACACTACACTTGTCCCACTACTATGCAAGACCTTTGGGACGATGCCATCACGCCCAACAAAACTCTCTATCAGCTTATCTATGCTTGGTTTTCCCAGAAGCACTTGCAGATGAAGAAACGAAGCGAAGATGCTCATGGAAGGGCAGCCGAGCTTCTTACAACCTTAAAGAGAGTCAAGGGTCAGGCGAGGATTCAAACGCTTAAGGAGCTGAAACAAACGGTGTTAACTCACGCCACAGCTCGAAAGGCCATCGTCGAAGAAGGCGGGGTGGCTTATCTTACGTCCCTTTTAGGCCCATTAACCTCTTATTCGGTGGGGTGCGAAGTGGTAGCCATTCTTGTGAAGTTGACTCTTAGTTCAGAGTGTAAGGCCAATCTTATGCAGCCCGCCAAGATATCTTCCGTCGCAGATATGTTCAACGAAGGGTCGATGGAGACTAAACTCAACTGCATAGAGCTGATCGAAACGCTGATGAAAGAAAAGGGTTTTAGGGCGGAAATCATATCAAGCCATTCGTTGCTGGCTGCTTTGATGAGGTTGGTGAGAGATAGAAGGAACCCTAACGGTCGTTGTAAGGGACTCGGGCTGTTGAAGATGATGATCTCCATGCACGAGGAGGTTCGTAGTTTGATAGTTAGCGTTGGGGCGATACCTCAGTTAGTCGAATTATTGCCCGAAATGAACCAAGAATGCTTGGAGCTGGCCATGTTTGTCTTGGAGAAGCTGTCTTGTCTGCCCGAGGGGAGACAAGCTCTGAAACGCTGTCCTAAAACCATACCTAACACGGTGAAACTGCTCATGAAAACCTCCGAGAGCTGCAATGATCATGCGCTTTCGGTATTGTGGGCTGTTTGCAGTCTCTCGCCCGACGAGTGTTCTTCGAAAGCTATTGACTCTGGGATAGCTGCGAAGCTTCTTTTGGTTATACAAAGTGGTTGCGATTCGAAGCTCAAGCAACGAGCGGCGGAGCTGTTGAAGCTCTGTCGTCTGAATTATTCTGATACCATGTTCATTTCCAAGTGCAAACTGACGAGGACGATTCAGTGAAGTATGCAGAAAGTTCTCTCAGATTTATCTTATCCTCTTTCTGAAGGTAAAGAAGGCTGAATCCTTCGAAGTTATGGAGGCTGCACGATATGTGCGATGTGATTGAAACGAAGTGGAAAAGATCGAAGGGAAGCGCTCCATTTTTGTTTTGTAAAGGCATAGAGATGCATTGCAGTGCTGATTTGATTGAAAGCTAGAAAGGAGAATGCCACAATGATCAATGTGCATGAGGCCTGAGCTTGCATATTGTAAGCTTTCTGCTCTATGTTGGTTGATCTTCAAAATTCCTTGTCAATGTTGTCTGATATTATAAGTTAATACATTTTTGGTTTTTTTTTTCTCTCTTGGCATTAGTCCTTGTAAAACATACAGAAACGAAATGGGTCTCTTCAGATCAATACAATTATGATTCGTATATTACCAATGTTTGCAAGGCACAAACCACTCTGTTTCTTGAATACAGGTCTGCAGTGTGCTCTGTTCTCGCATATTCTGATGTTATATGTCGGCGGAATCCTTAATCCTTCGACTGTTGAAAAATGATTGAGAAATTACAACATTTATTATCTTCTTACTCTGTTCTAGCTCGACTCTTATCTGCAGACAGCATTAATAAGTGCAGAAATGGAAAAGTGCAATAACACCTCTCATCTATGCAGAGGCATCAATTAATTAAACTTCCCAGAAAACTAAACTAGAAAATCACAAACAATGCTCCTAGCCTTTTCGCTCATTTTTCACATTCCTATATAATGCGCCCAACACAAGCCTTTAAGATCACGTGCAGCTCATACACAAACCAAAGCACCAAAGAAAAGAAAAACAGAGCATGGCCATCTCAATAGCACCATCCTCTGTTTTCCTCCTCATCATATCCATCGCTGCAACGACATTCACTTCTCACGCATATAACAACAGAATAACCAAAAAAGACGTCGAGGAAATGTGCTACAGCACCGAATACGCAGAGCAATGCCAGACGTTCCTAATGGGCATACACGCAACAGAAAGGGACGCTAAATCGCTAGCTCAGACAGCAGTTAAGGTTGGTTCTGAGATGACTTTCCTAGTCAGGGGATTGTTCCTTGCCAAAGACAAAGAAACCCACAACAGAAAATCGAAGACGATATACGATTCTTGCCTGCAACATTACTACTACGCTGTACGCAACATGGAGGATATGAACCGTGCAATGGATTCTAATGCAGGCAACGTCTCTGATGCTCACCTGAAGAAAGCGTACGTCGAGGTGTTGAGCTGTCAGAAACTGTTTCACGAGGGCGATCGTGAGCACTTGGATATGAAGAAGCAGAATCACGAGGTTGGGGTGGCTATTAGTGCGGCCAGGGCTGCAGTCGATAATCTGGAGAAACAGTAGGTGTAGTAGACTCGCTGCTGATGAATCAGCAAAAGGCATGTAATAGAGATTTATATGATCACATCTATCGTATATCTATTCAAGAGAATTTCTGATATCTATCCTTCATAACAGTTTACAAAAGGACTTATAGCGGAACTGATGGCCATGACAATCATAAAACAAGTTTAATTCATGGACTTGTGAGAAAACGATGAGTTGGATTTGTTTCGCCGTTAAATACAGTTTTCACAATTGTTCGTCTAAGATGCAAAGCAAGTGCTCGCCGGATTAACATTACCTTCGCCACATATCATATAAAAGTCTACATTTGTCACCGAGTCACCAAACAACCGGGCTTAACTAATATATCCTTCTTAAAATCACGACCAGTGACTGAAGTTGAGTCCCCCTGACGGCGAAAACACTGCAGCATAGTTTAGTCATTTTGGGTTAGAAATATTCAAATCCAAATTGCACAGAATAAATCAATCAGCATCAGATTATTTGTTCCCTAAGGGCATGCATCGCTCGTTGAATTGATCACGGAGGTGGGTTACAGGTATTAATAATCAATTCTACGAATTCTAGATCTGGGGAACAGGGAGAATCAAGTTTACAACTTAATTCAAATGAAAATGACTAGAAAGGGAGCATCACAAACCTTATAACAGACAACAGTATCATCTGGGTACATTGCAAACAGTTTGGTGCCAAGACGAGCACGGCAAGAATCACATATACTCTCCTCATTAATCAGCACGTGGCGAGATCTTTCTTCCAATCTAGCCAAGCTATCGTTCACATTTAGAGCACGGGATAGGCTACGCACAACCTTGGGAGAAAAAAAAAAGGGACACATAACGACCAACACATCACGCAAGAGATGATACTGTTTACAATGAAAAGGTGGCATTTTGTAAAGCAAGAGAAATGGTAACACTTAGTAGTTGCAAACATACTTGTCCTTGACGATGGTGGTGATGCCGAGCTCTCAAAATCCTTAATATCGTTTCTGAGGCAAGGTCTAAAGGCATCTCAGGGGACAATCTCTGACATCATAACTCATAAGTTAAATTGAAAACACATAATACTCTGGAATTGAAAAAGGGGCAATTGCACTACTATCAAATGCTCAATGACCAGAAGCTCAGACTGTCGACTGAACATATATAATGACGGGCCAACTGTCAATTTGGATCAAGAGTACATTAAGCAAGGGACCTCGTCTTGATAAGAATAAACTCTCCTGTCAGGCCGAAGAGCATTTCTCAAATAGAAGAAAAAATATATTAAGTTATACCTCTAGCACTTGAATGGGGTCTAGCATTTCTCCATGGTTATGGAGAAGACGTGAAGCAGCTCTGAACATCGGAGGTCGCCCGTCTTCAGGGTCCAGATACATTTGAAGTAACCTGTTGGTACATCAAAGCAATTATTCATGCAAACAATTCTAAAAGGAGATGACTTGAGTGGAACACTGCTATATTAGCCAACGAATCAACAACTTTCATGCTATCATTTATGGATTGAAAAATAATAACTCACTGCATATATGCATCTGGTCTACCAATCTCAGCGCAATATTCTTCAGCAGCATCACAGTTTCCCAGCTTCCTTAAGTCATAGGATAAAAGAATTATGTAAACATCATTATAGTACGACATCTAGCGTATCACAGACAAATGAAGTTACTGCAAGAAAATTCCCACGGTTCTAAACATAACAGATTGGCAACTGAGAGATGCATAAACATAAAAGGTTGACAATACCCAGGATAATGGAAAAGCGAATGATCACTTGATGGCCCAGAGAAAGAATGCACAAGCAAAGAAATTAAAAGTCTTGCATGACATCATAAACTTACAGGGCCAAAATCTGAAGAACGAGTGTTTCGTGGCCAAGCCTTCTGTAAAGAATAGCCTGCCCACAAGAAAACAACTGTAACTGAATCTATATTGAAAAAGAATCACAAATTAAAGCTGAAAAGTTCATGTACCTTTTCTAGCCACAATTCTGATTCTTCAATCACGTATAGAACCTCTTCTGCATCATACAGTTCTGACGACTCTAAGAAAATCTGAAGCCTTTCCCGAACAGGAGTTTCAAAAATCGAATTCTTGCTGAGTTCAGATTCCATATCCTTATGCAGTACACCAAGTTCTGCTCCATAAGTTTCAAGTGCTGACTTAGCAAGCAAAAGGGCATACGCTGTATGAAACTGAGGGTCATCAGAATCGTGGTCTTCAATTAACCACTGAAGATATCTGCATTAGAACAGAGACGAGTTTGATATAAGTTAAAGCAATAAATGCAATGCTATCAATGTCGAAAGATAAGAAAAAATGGTTGCTTTTTGATAAATATGTTATGAAAAATTATTTAAAATCAAATGCAACTTTCAAGATCTAATGGAGATACGTAAAGTTGGGCGTCAGATCAAAACAGTGACCGATGCAGGAGATCATGGAAAACCAAATAGATAACCAAAACAATGGAAACTTATGCTCATAAAGTACGACTCCATAAACTCAGCAAAAAAGCTACATTAGGCCTTAAGCGGCCAGTTTATATCCTCTCCTCCTTTGCAAAAGAAATGATCAATACCAACAAACAAAACTGGAGAGCACGGCTGCACAGCTCTTTACCTTTGAAGAATTTCCACTTTCTTGGGATCAATTGCAGCAATAACGTCATCTGTAACCAAAGAAACAACAAACGACTAGGCAAAACAATGGTAATGCATGATTAAAGCAGTATTTGCATGACTGAGAATCTTGCCTGGTGATAATTGATTCTCTCTTTTTTCCGATACGAGACTTCTTACAGCAAGTACCTGATTAATATCTGCAATCTGAAATTATACCAACGGTACATCACCACCAGATGTTTCAAATCTTAGAGATTGAATCTTAAACTAATCGTTTAGAATTATAAAGATTTTTAAAAACGAAATATATAGATATAAGCTTCAGAAACAAACCCATCCAAGGTGTTGAAGTATCAGATCCTGATCAGAGGACTCTTCCAAAATTTTCGATGCTTCTGCTGCTGCAGTCTCCCGAGCAAAGGCGAATCTTTTAGAGGGGTCTTTTAACTCATTCTCCATTTCTTTATCTTTATGGTACCTGTTCGATGAATAATTTCTCGCAAGCATGCGCCAGATTGAGAGGGCCTTTTCATCCATCCCCTTACCAGCATACAGGAAAGCTAATACTCGTAAATGTCCAGAGTCATTAAGTAATGCTTCTAGTTCGTCCTGCACTGCCATTGTATTTCATGATCATGGTTTCGACAAGTTTATCATCACCATAACTAAAGTTCTATATTTAAATGGTTCACGTCGCCATTAAACTTCTCACGCAGACATCCACGCAAAACAAGATTAGTTTAGAAGTCAGAATATGAACAACTCATCACTTTCAGTTAACAGGAAATTAGAGCATTGTTTAGAACAGTTCAATCTGCTCTATATAATCACTAATCGGTTCCAGTTTTTCATAGGCATTCCATACCCAAAAAAAGGAAAGAGAAAACATGCCCGTAAAGTTCAGCAGTTCACAAAAACGGTGATACTCATACCACTATACAGCTATTCTCAGAAGATGCAAGTTTTTCCATGTCTTCAACGCGGTTAAGAGCTCTGTACAGGTACATGAGAAGGGTATCAACTCCTTCCTTCACTAATATATCCAGATCTCTTTCGCGACAAGCTTGCAAATATCTACAAACGAGTTTCAGAAGAAACAAAAACAAGTTAGTGGCTTATGCAGCTAAACTTGCTGGGAGGAAAGCCAGAAACCATGCACACTGATGGAACAACAGCATTGGAAGAACAAGAAACACCTTATCATGTTTTCTATAGCAGACTCTAAGAGATCAGCTCTGCTTGGGGGTTTTAGGACAAAGTCATCGTCAACCGCAGTCTGCATGCCTGCTTTCTTGAGAAAAACTGTTCTCTGAAGAGCTGTCAACCCATTGTCTATAACGTTTTCAATAAGTGTAGGAGGAGGATGCAAACCCCAATACCTATTCCTTGGAACCTGAAAAACGTGAAAAAAGAAAAAAAAAATTGAGGTATGCAATAAGAAACAACGAGTCACGCAAGGAAGGCACTTATATTATTAACTAAGGATGTAAATCGGAATACAAATCTTCACAGAAGGAATCTGCATGTCATTGTGCATACTGCTTTATGCCAATGACAAGTCAAATATTTGCACACCTACAAAGCAACAACACAAGAAAGTCATTTGATTCACGAACATACCAACAGGGTCCAGCGATTTGGGTCCCTCATGATGAATGGAAAAATTTCAGAAGGTTGCATTGTTTCAGAGAGTAAGAAATGATCTACGGCCTCCTTGAAGTGCAGATCGAAGAGCAAGAGGAATCCCAGCTGTGCATGAAAAAATGAAACCATCTCTTGTGTCACCTCACCTTCATTCTCAAGCTCTTCAACCAATGAGATAGCTTCCTTATAACTTCTTTTCCGTAGTAGATCCTTTATCTGCTCCTCTCCAGAAACTTTTCCATAACAGATCAGCTTCAATTAGAGAAAGCAGTGTTTTTTGTTATGAAAGCCAATTAAAATAATTCAAATAAATTCCATACACTATCAAACTCAAAATTAAAACCATATCCCTGACATTCAGTAAAGATCACGATATCTCATATTTACCAACCCTCTGGTTCCAGAGCAATTTTGGTTTTCATTTATTTTATCTGGTAACAACGAATGCAGATAGACGCAAACGCTGGTGGACCTTTCAGCACTTGGTCATCCAAATTTGCCCCGACTTGTAGGTAAAAAGTATCACTCAGAACATGACATAACTCAAAGATTACAGTTGGAAGAAAAGGCAAACATTTATGCAATTATCAAAGCACACCTTTAAATTCATTGCAACAACAACATGCTTCCCACTCCCATTCGCCTCATCAGACAAGACACACGACCCCACTTCTCCATCCACATTAATCTTGAACCTCTGTACACAGCGTCCCATTTTCTTATGATACAATTCCAAATGTGAATTTTTCGCAGCAGCCACAAAACTCCCAATTTCGCCTATCGATTCTGGGGCATCCATAAACACCAAACTGCCTCCTATGGGCTGGCCGTTTATATCAACAACAATACCCACATTATCAACCATCAACAAAACCCTGGAATCTCTAACAAGAAACTTCAACCTTGGCAGACCAGAACCATCTGGTAATGAAAAAATAAGACCACATTTCCCACTAACGAAGTTATACAAATAATACCCCGATTTCGTACCCAAAAAGACAGAATCATCCACCCACAGAACACTCATTACAGTGCCATCAAACACCCCTTGAATCTCCTTTATGATCACTAGCGATCCACTCAGTATCAACTCCGCCAACACCAACTTTTTACCAGTCCCCACAGCGAAGAAATTTCTGCCATCAACGCCATTCCCACCGTCTGCTCGATCATCGCTTCCAATTTTACGCGAGAACGCAGTAACTCCTTTGAAAAGACTGAGCTTTTTCGCAGGCTCCACTAAACCCGAGTCAACTAAATGCAATAAGCCCCCTGAAAGCACAATTATTTTCAGCAGGCCCATAAGCGGCTGAATACAAATCACCGAACTAGCAGGTAGAAAAATGCGGCGGAGGAAAACTATTTTGGGAGGGGCATTTTCGGAAATTTCGAGCTTGTAGAGCAACAGCGAGCCCGAGCTGGTGCCGACGTAAATTAAGACGTGATCATCCGGCGATCTGGACAGCGCGATGGAGTTGACCGGCGAACCGTTGGAATCGACGGTGGTATCAGCTAGGGGTTCGAGGACTGTATGGGACTTGGGTTTTATAGCCATGGATAGAGATCAGGGCAGGTTTACTGGGATCAATAGCTTTTGAGATGACGGAAATTCTACTGCTTCTCTAAGAATAGCTTTCCGTTAGATGCCAACATGAGTTATACTGTGTTCTTCATCTTCATCAACAACGGCGACAATTCGCACTGAGCTGATTTCGAAATCGATTCTTCGAATGTGCAGCAATATCTGAAATTTCCACCACGCAAACAAGCTATAACCTTAAAAGATGAACGTTTAAATCGAAGACTCAATTGCGAGAAAATACAGAATAAAAACCCGAGTATTGCTCTGTTCTTCGAAGAACTCGTTGAAAGAGATGGATAGCTACGGAACGGAGTAGCGTCTTCAGCTTTTTATGGTAATTGTAAATTGATCCTCCAAGTTCTCTCCAACTCTTGTTCTGCTCCACGACTTTCGTGAATTTGTGATGTTGCTCCTACAGTCCCACGTTTAATAAGCAAAACCCATTGTAGGCCTAAATTGACCTTCAAAAGTGTTCTACATTTTACAAGAGAATGTCCTAGTATTTTCTTTTTGTGTAAAATACGAAAATAGAGTACGTCTCTATTCTAACGGGACTCTATATAATTGTGATCAGCAGAGATACTCTAGTTGTAGAGTACACACAATTTAACTATAAAATAGAGTTGTAATTTCTATTTATTTATATTTGATAAAAAAAATGGATTCGGTATTGGGGAGATAAAGACAAATACCCAAAAATGAGAAACAATATAGAATCCATTTTTAAGCACTTAACCGTCTTTATGGTATGTTAGGGATTTCGTTGTTAGAAAAAAAAAAAGATGCTCGCAGAGAAGAGAGATATTTGTACTTTCAACTGATTCTTTTTAGTACAATAGACAAAATATGATTTGTGGTGTATAACAAGAGGTGCATTTATTAAACAAGTATCCAGATAGTTGAATATCTGACTTCTCTTTTATTGCCGGTTCCTAAAAAATATTGCATCTTAAATCTAGACGATTGTTTATTCATACGCTATTATGAGGTTAAGACAAGTCGCTATGGTGAAATCGGTAGACACGCTGCTTTAGGAAGCAGTGCTATTGGAAAATATTTCATAGTCTATAAATAATAAAAGGAAAAATAATACTAATTTTCTTTATTTGATGATATTTTCTTTTTATTTAATAAATTTATAATTAAATGCTAATTTTGTAATTGATTTAATTTGAAAATATTAATATTTTGACTTTTTTTAATCATTATAATATAAAGTTTAATAACTCGGTTATGATAGTAATAAATATGAATTTGATTGTAATGTAGAAAATAGAGTTAATGGGTTGGAGTAAAAATTAGTGTTGAAAATAGAGCTTATGAATTGGAGTAAAAATTACTGTAGAAATAGAGTTTATGGGTTGGAGTAAGACTATGTTTATCAACAACCTAGACAGTCGTTCTTGCACTAAAGACAAAAGAAAAAGCAAATAAAAAATTCAAAATAAAATAAATTGTCACAACTAGTTGGTAGACCAATCTTGAACTTGGCATGGTTATGCACAAATCCTAATGTCTAACATTCTCCAATAATGTCATTTGTCAAAATGTGATTAGTTTGTATGATCGTTTGAGATTTTTATGATATTTTCAGTTAACTCTTATTTTTTTATTTTTTACTTTCACCAAAATCCATGATTTTCTCTCTATAAATAGAGACTAATATTGATACATTTGATCCAGATCATAGTTATTAAAACTAATTAAGAGGTTTTAATATAATATAATATTTTGCACACATTTTCAATAATAATAAAAATAATTATAAAATACATATATATTTAGTAAATAATAAAATAAATAAATATTATGAGTTGTTAGGTTGTTGATAAAGTACGAATATTATTGAGGTTGGGTATGCGTAGGTTGTGACGCTGTGTATGTAGAGGAGAGAAAAATTGATATTTTATTATCAAGACCGGTTGTGGAGCGTGTTGATTATCATAGTCAAAAGTATTATAGTAACTGTATTTTTGTCTATATTTTTATGTTGTGTTGGAGGTGCACTTATTGAGAAGAAATAGAGTTACACTGTCACCCTTGCACACTCTGAGTGCCGCAACTAATTTAATTTTGCAGTTTATTCAACTTATGTAGTGGGTAGAATTTTTTATAATAATTTATTTTCATTTTATATTTTAATTATCAAAACGACCATATGTTATTTCTTAACAAAAAGACATCACTACAAAATTAAATTTGATATACCATGACAGTTTCTACGAGGCCATGAAACCTATTAAAATACATTTGATAACATGAAATATAAATATATTAGGCTTGTGCTGTAAATGAGTCGAACTCGAGCCAGACTCGTTTAGTTTTGGGCTCAATTTGTGCTCGAGATATTTTTATTCGACGAGCTTTTTCTCTCGAGCTCGGTTATAGGTTCATTAAGCTCAAGTTTCGAGCTCGATAAATTTTCTTTTTAGAAAATAAAGAGTGAAAGAAAACCTGAGCTTTAAATCACTCTCTAGATAGCTCTGATTGAGCTCTACTTCGAGCTCGAGTTGAGTTTTAGTCGAGCCGACTAATCGAGCTTGTGAACTGGGCTCTGACTCATCTCTTGGCCCCTAATGGACATGAGATCAACTCTGTGCTTGTTCTTTTGTTGGTTGAGCATTTAATTACATGAGCCGTGATCATAAACGACTACATACATACATCATATATGTTCTCCTCAGTGTAGTTCTCTACTATTTAACTTCTCTTCATTTCCCTTTTCTTTGGCAGTCGTCAAAATTTGATCTTGATATAGCTTCTTCATCCAATTGGTTCTAGGTTGTCTCCCTTATGCCGTGCTTGGCTATATGATAACATTGAAGTCATCGATTCTTTCCTCCTTCATTGGCGCCGTATGTTCTTGGTTTTTCCTCTATTAAATGTATAGGAGAATCTCAACAGTGGCATCGCAGGAATTACAACTCTCCAGCAATCACTCCTTCGATTCAGCTATTCATTCCTTGACCAAGCAATCATCTCATTTCCCCTACCCTGAGAACGTCTTAGCATCTCACATTGCTACGGTTCTACAGCAGCAAAAGGGCTCTCCATTTTCCCCTCCAACCCTACAAAAGACTAAGCAAATCCACGCTCAGATCACAGTCAATGGCCTCCGCCGCATGGGCATCTTGGCCACGAGAATATTGGGTTTGTACCTATTATCTAACCACAATTACGTCCAAGTCAATAGATTATTCACCCAATTGGATCTGCGCTGCGCCGCCCCATGGAATTGGATGATTAGAGGGTTTACTACCATCGGCTTCTACGATCAAGCCCTACTGTTCTACTTCAAGATGCTTATTTCTGGTACTATCCCCGATAAATACACTTTCCCATACGTAATCAAGGCTTGCGGCGGCCTGGGCTCAGTTCAATTAGTCAAATACGTCCATGAAATGGCTGCAAATCTTGGGTTCGAGCTTGATGTGTACGTGGGCAGCGCCTTGCTCAAGTTCTACGCAGAGAACGAGTGTTTGGGAGATGCGATGAAACTGTTCGACAAAATGCCGCAGAGAGACATCGTTCTTTGGAACGCGATGCTCAACTGTTTCTTAAAGAGCGAAGACTCGGCGACTAACGTAATTGCGCTGTTCAACACCATGAGAGGAGAAGTCGAGCCAGACTCAGCCACCTACGCCTGCGTACTCACCTCATGCGCTTCCAAGTCCATGGTTAGGGTCGGCTCCCAAGTCCATGGCTTGGCGGTGAAATGCGGTTTAGAGACGAATTCCCAGGTTCCAAACTCATTGGTCTCAATGTACGCCAAATCCCGCCGACTAATCGACGCGAGGAAGCTCTTCGACTTCTTTCCCCAAGACGATACCATCGCATGGAATGTAATGATCGGAGGATACGTACAGAACGGTTCCATGAACGAAGCGTTGGAACTCTTCCAACGAATGGTATCATTACACGTCAGGCCAGACTCAGTAACCTTCGCAAGCTTAATCCCGTCAATCTCCGAGCTGGGCTTCTTCCATCTCGGCAAAGAAATGCACTGTTACATCATAAGGCACGACGTAGTATTCGACCTATTCGTAAGGAACGCCCTCATAGACATGTACTTCAAGTCCAAGGATGTTAAAACGGCTATCGAAGTCTTCCGCGAAAGCCCTCATCTAGATATAGTCGTCTTCACGGCCGTGATCTCAGGGCTCGTCCTCAACGGTATGAATTCCGACGCTTTAAGAACCTTCCGTATGTCGATCGAGGCGAAAATGAAGCCAAACGCCGTGACCCTAGCCAGCGTTTTGCCCGCCTGTGCTGCCCTAGCTTCGATGTCTTTGGGAAAAGAGTTGCACGCTTTCTCGATTCGCAAGGGTTTCGAAGGGCGAAGCTACGTCGCCAGTGCTTTGACCGATATGTACTGTAAGGGTGGAAAGTTAGACTTGGGCTATCGAGTCTTCGCCCGTACGCCTGAGAAAGACTCCGTTTGTTGGAACTCGATGATTACTAACTGCAGTCAGAACGGCAAACCCGAGTTAGCGATGGACTTATTCTCCCAAATGGGGAAGGACGAAAAAGCCAAGCACGACTGCGTAACCATATCCGCCGCCCTCTCTTCTTGCGCCGATCTTTCCCATCTCCACCGTGGGAAAGAGATCCACGCTTTCATGATAAGAAGCGATTTCAGCACCGACGTTTTCTCCAGCAGTACCCTGATAGATATGTACGCAAAGTGCGGGGATTTGGGCTCGGCCCGACGGGCTTTTAACGCGATGGAAGCCAAGAACGAAGTTTCTTGGAATAGCATCATAGCTGCCTACGGTAACCACGGTAAAGTTAGCCAATGCGTGGATCTACTACTGCAGATGAAGGTCGATGGGTTCAAGCCCGACCACGTCACTTTTCTAACCGTATTATCCGCCTGCGGGCACGCGGGTCAGGTCGAGGAGACGGAGGCCCACTTCGAAAGCATGGCCCGAGACTATGAGATAGCTCCGAGGATGGAGCATTTTGCTTGCTTGGTAGATGCGTATGGTAGGGCGGGCCATTTGAGGGAAGCTCGCAAGATGATCGACGAAATGCCATTCGAGGCAGATGCTGGGATGTGGGGGACGTTGTTGGGGGCGTGTAGGGTTCATAATGAGGTGGAGATGGCGGAAGAAGCTTTGGGGAAACTGTCGTGTTTGGATCCTGAAAATTCGGGATATTATGTGCTGATGGCGAATCTTCACGCGGGTTCGGGTATGTGGGCCCGGGCGGATGAGGTACGCGGCGTCATGAAGGAAAGAGGGGTGCAGAAGGTGACGGGCTTTAGTTGGATCGAAGCGAATGGTTCGTCGTCCCATTTGTTCTCTGCTGCGGATAAGAGGCATCCTCGGGCATCTGAGATTTATTACATGTTAGATAGTCTTATTGGGGAGCTTAGGAATGAAGGACATGTAACTTTACTTTAATGGCTGGGGGGTTATTATTACTATTCTTTTGTAAGATTTGCGAAGAAGAAAGGCAAACATGAGTCAAAATCCAAGGCATCATCAATCATACTCAAAGATGTTGAAAGGACAAAAAATAAAGACTGAAAGGAAAACTTGATTTTTCTCACGCGACTGCTTGGAGGGCTCTGTCGAAATTTTCTTCGGCGGAGGATAGGCGTTTGACGACTAGGTGATCAGGGTTGGACAGTTTTAGTTGGCTGCCCAATAATCAAAGAAATAAAGAATGAATGGAAACTGATATTTTTTGTTTCATTAGAGTAGGAGATATCTTACCTGCGGCAGCGAGAAGATGACTTCCCAAGGTGAAGACTGCAGACAATCAGATTTGCAAGAGTCTCTGGGTCCTTTGCATCCTGAATTTTAGACAATGGTTATTATGAGATATTTTTCTAGTCTACCAAAGATTGGATAACGTAAATGAGTAAGCTAGCGAGGACAACCTTGTTTAAGGCCTCGAGCAACATTAGTTCAGCTTCATCGAATTCTCCCTTGTGCATGCAACAAACTGCCTTGCCATTGAGGATCGAGTTTGTCATTGGATATTTTTCAGAGAAGTCTTGGAATATGAGATAAGCTTCCTGGATCTTTGCACCGCCCTATAAAAAAGACATGAATGGTCGACAAATCTTCAGTTCTGATTAAGAAACGGTGTAGCTTAGCTTGTGAAATGGAACTAACCACGGACAAGTTCAGCCATGCATTGGCAAGCTGAGTTAGTGTGTGATCTTCGTCAATTCCTACTCTCAGTTGTTTCTCGGCATAATCTGACCGGTGCATCTTGAGGAATATCTGAACGTTCAATGCGTGTCTGTATAGCAGTAATGATATAAAAGAAAAGAGAGAGATTCAAGATTCATCGCAACAACCCAAAGCAGTCTAGAAATGGAGCACTGAATAAAAGAACTTACAGCTCCATTGTACCCCCAGCATTTGTATGCTTCAGAGCTTCATTATAATCCTGCTCATGCGTGAATATAATACCTGCAATAAGACGTAGTGTCGGGTTGTTTCCAATGGCTGAATCCCCCAACCATTCACGAAGATTTGAGATCACTGTTTCCTACACAAGATACAACGAAAAAAGATTATGGTATTTACTATTTCAATTCATCTATTGCCTGCAATTACCAACTGATGCATACCAAATAGCTTGCTAAAGCAACCTTTGCTCAAGTTGTGCCCGCGATAAGATTCATCGCAGGACCAAATCATCAAAAATAACATTCATAGCCATAATTAAAAAAAAAATCAGGGTAACATTATTGGAAAACAAATTGATTAGCAGGTGAGAATCCAACCTTGTTTTCAGAACTGGATAGATAGAGAGCCAGCAATTTCACAGCTTGTAATGGCGTCGCCGCAGACGAATCAATCTCACTGATCACAAGCTGAAGCACACCATTAAAAATAAAACAAAATAAACAAACGAAAAAAGCGATCCAAACAAAGGATCGCAGATCGAGCATCGCTAGCTGCTGCCGATCATGATCAGCTGAGCAATAAACAAGTACAGATGCTTGGCCGACGCAAACCTGATAGCTGCCGAGGGCAATGTACGATCGATAAACGAGCGAGTCGCGCTCAACGACGTCGTCGCCGGACAGATTGGGAATTTCACTGTTGTTTATGGCGGCCTGATAAGCACCAAAGTAGAAGTTGTTCCTCAATCCAAACAAAGGATCTGGTCCCCCGGCCATTCCTATATATTCCAAACTTTTTCGCACCTTTTTTCTGCAAATGATCTTTTGATTTCCACCTGGGAAGATCAGATCTTGGATGTAGAAGGAGCTGAATATATATCAAGTTCCCCAATACGGGACATTTTAACAGGGGTATTTTAAGAGCGTTCCCATTTTTATTTAGCAAAAAGGGAGTAGATTGAAGTTACTAAATATTCCAACTTAAATTTGCTTTTTTCGAGTAAAATAAAATTCAAAAAATTCGAATAAATTATTTAAAATTCGAGTAATATTTTTGAGTAAAAAAAACTCGAAAAATAAATAATTTATTCGATTTTCGTTTTCGATTTTTTTTCCACTCGAATATGGTATTTTTCTACCAGAATTTTATTCGAGTAACTCAAATACGAGGTCGAATAACTCGAATAAAAACTCGAATAAGTCGATTTCTGTTCGAAAACGTCGATTTCAGGCTTAGAAACACCAAAATTCACTCAGATTTGGGTTAATATGTTTAACAATCACGAACTCATCGATTAACACCTCATTTCGACGTGAAATTTCAGTCGAGCGGATCAAAATCATAATCAAACGCTTCGATTTTTTTTTAAACACCCAATCCCTTTTTTAAATTAAAAAATCCACACTCCCTTTTTTTTTTAATTTCACACAAAAGTAATCCTAAATAACAAAAAAACCCGAAGGGACTTGAGAGAGATTTGGCTCGCACGTGCGAACCGTGTAAGCGTTTTTTTAATTTAAATTGTTGAAATTGAATGGGCTTTATAGGTTTATTATTAAGCTTGTTAAATTTTAAAAGTCCATTATGTTTTATGGCCGGGCAATTTTTTTCGTTGATAAATAGGCCATGGGCATAAATGATGGACCCAATGAAACAATGTCTCCTAAGTCCTAACCAAGGGGGTCCTTGTTTTGGGGTGATCTTCCAAAAAATCAGCGCGATCCTCTCGTTTACCACTTATCATTGTGTTTGTTTAGTCTAGGTGATGAATCATCACCGGAATGATGGATCACCTAGGTGATGAAAATGGGGTGATATTTCATATTTCGGATCACCCCAAAAAGCCTAGGTGATCCGTCATCACGGTGATGAGGTGATCTATCTAACTTTTTAATGGACGAGAGTACCCCTCATATAACAGTATTACTTTGTATGCCATTATAAAATAACTACATGATTAACATAATAAAATTTTAAAAATATTTCAGTTATTTAAAATATTCAAACATATATTTAAAAAGGTATAAATATAAATAATGCTTATAAATTAAATGTATATTTTAATATATTAATGTACATTAATGATTATCACATAAAATATCACCTTAAAAAGATTTATTACATTCTTTAAGTCATATGCGTAAGGTCAAATATGACATTTTATACAACGTCACCCTACACATCACAATGATTAAACAAACAGAATACTTCAATATCACGTTGATCTGCAAAATGAAATATCACCATAAAACAAACACACTGATGACATATCACATTGATCCACATTCCGGTGATGCTCACATCACCGTGATATGCGTATCACCGTAATGTTGGATCACATGAAACAAACACCCCACCAATAGTCAAATATATAATACAATCAGTTATTTATGTTTTCCTCTTTCCCGGTTACGTTACGTTTACATATATATGAATTTCAAACATACGTCCGATCACATTCGTCGACATAATAAATATTCCTCGCAACCTTCAACTAATAATTAGTACATATCATACAATAATACAAAAGAGATAAAACAGCACCTTTCGTTGACTCCACGCTTATATTTAATGAAACGAAGCATATTTCAACTTTGGCCGGCTTATAGCCACAATATATGTCAACACATCATTCATGGAGTGGAAACTAAACACGATACAAGCGAATGGGGAGACCCTTTTGAGGCTCAGGCATCATATCACCTACAACCTTCTCATTGGGATCAATTACATCCCACTTGTAATTCTTGACCATGTTGTGAAGAAAGGCTAATATTGCTAGCCTTGCATATTCTTTCCCCGGGCAAGTCCTCGGCCCTCCCCCGAAGGGCATGTAAGTGTATGGCACCGATTTATCCTCGTCGTACCTCGACGGGTTGAACTTTTCTGGCTCCTTGAAATACTCTGGGTTCGTGTTCGTAGTGCTCACCGTCCAATAAACCTTTATAATAATTAAAAAAAAATATTGTCATATGCATATAGAAAGTGTATTAATCATAAATACATTTACAAGCTTAAATTTTTATGGAACATGGTCACTTATCATGGTATCACATTCAGTGATCAAATGAGTCTTGGGTCTATATCCTCACGTCCACACATTTAAGAAAAGTACACGTTAAAGAAACAGCCTAATTAAAATGAGGCGTGTAGAAAATATTATATATGAAATTAAAAATAATCCACTTCCTACTAACTAAACCGTTTAGATAAAATGTTCATTCAGTTACAATACGCAAGAGTTAGTTAATTTACCTTCCATCCCTTCGGAATAGTGTAGCCGGCGTAGGTAAACTCCGTTAGGACATCCCTAAACGTGCCCTGAAGGGGCGGGACGAGCCTCATCGTCTCGCAAACTACGTTCCACGAATACTTCATCCTCGACATGTCTTCCCACTCCAACAACTCCCCGGGCTTCTTCGATCCCGCGATCTCCATTTGCTCTGCCCCCATTAAAAAATCCAGTCGGAAAAAAATTCACCAAGAATAAATAATAATAGAAAAAAAAAAAGAAAAAAGAAATTACCTGCCCGAACCCTCTCGTAAACCTCGGGATTCAACCCTACGTACTTCACCAAGAAAGTCATCGTTGTCGCCACCGTGCTGTACCCGGCTGTCAGTAGCCCCATCATCTTATCCGCAATCTCGGCCTCGGGCATCGACTTCCCGCTCGTGGGGTCCACGGCCGCGATCATGTGCGAGAGAATATCGCGCGTCGATCCATTTTCCTTTTCCATGGCCTTCTTCTTCTCCGTAATGACCTCCACGAGCTCCCTCCTTATGGCGGCTGCCGCCGCGTTCGCCCGCCGGAAAACCGTCCCGGGGAAGTCGATCATAAGGCAGTGCATCCCCACCGTCACGTCGTCGAAGTATCCCACGAGCCTGGCTATCCTCTCGGGATTGTTGATCCCGAGGAAGAACTGGCATGCTAGGGTTAGGGTTAGCGTTTTGGCCATGGGGTGGACGAGGGCTGTGACGTCCTCGGCCTTGTTCGAGCAGTGTGCTTGGATTTGCCTCTGAGTGATGGCGTCGATCGGGCCCAAGAACCTCGTGAGGGCTTCGGGCTTGAGAAAGCCCGGCTGCCTTATGACCTTCGCCTCGCCCTCCTGCGGGCCGGGCTTCAGACCAACCTTTTTGTCGTAGGAACGGAAGAGGTGCTGCATGGGATGGGGTCGGAAGGCGGTGAATAGCTTCTCCTCGTTTGAGAAGACGAATTTGTGGCCGTGGGGCCCGCATATGACGGCAGTCTTCTCGCCGAGGATTTTCGTCTTGAATATCTCGGTGCCGTACTTCTTCATTCGATCCCCGACGAATTTCTCGGGCTTTCCGAAGAGGAATTCTATGGACTCGCCGAAGACGGGCCAGCCGAAGGTGCCAGGTGGCAGGTTCTTATTTGCTCGGGCACGGCGGCGGAGGAGAGAGGTTAGGGCGAGGGTTAGTGCTATGATGGAGAGGGAGAGAAGAAGCTCCATTTTTTATTTTTTGAGTTTTTTTTCTCTCTTTTGAGCTTTTTGGGTTGTGTGTGTGGGAAAAGAATGAAAGTGGTGTTTATCTATTTATAACAATCTTAGTGCGCCATTTAGTCAAGAAAAGACGGATATTTGGACATGGGGCTAATCTTAGTTTGAAACTAATGACTTAGAATGTGGAAATTGCTTTGCAGTAAAAACGTGATTACACTGATGATTTTTCTAATACGCAAGAATCTCAGACAACATGTGCAGTGGGAAAAGTCGAACAAGTGGGGGGCACAAGCTTAGGCTAGCTGGAATCGTAGTCTGAACAAGTGGGATTTTAATGAAATTTTTTTTTGTTATTACCTTTCGACGAGACTAATTTATCTTGTTACGTCTTCGATTATGCAGACAAGAATTCAGGTGGAATTTTTATATTCATGACCTAAATAACGAAATATGATAAACCGATTACTTAACCTAACTACATACTCCCTCCGATTTTTTTTTTTTTGTCGTTTAAGGTTTTTGCACTCATATTAAGAAATAGAATAAAATGTCTAATATACCCCTAATTAATTGCTTAAGACTATTTAATATATTTCATTTAATAATATTTAAAAGGGTAAAACTGGAAATATGATAAATATTTGTCTTGAAATCCGTAAAACGACAACTAATTAGAAACAAAATTAAAGAGCTAAAACAACATGTAAATAAAATCGGAGGGAGTATATGCTGCATTTTGCTTAATGTGTATTCAATAAATGGTTCCAACTAGGGGTGATAGTTTGTGGGTGGATTCTAAAAAAAAAAAATGGGTTACTTATGAGAATAAGCAACTCTTGCGAGGCTGGCCGACGATGTCTAGAAGGATCTTGTCTTGAACTGGAACTTGTGTTTTGGTGAAGTCGTTGCTGTGACAAAAACTGTATTCTCATTTTCTTTTGGGTTTACATATAGAATGATGGTAAACAATAAATTGCTAAAATTGGCACCGCAGCGTTTTTTTGAAGAAATTATGGAAACAGCGTGGGTAACTAGAAATTACAGTCGTCCCTCTGCTAAGTTATCTTATCGGTGGAGGTGGCAGGCTATAACTTAGTAGAGGTTATAACTTAGTGGGGGGATGACCGTGGAGAGGACAACATCTTCAAGATCGACCAGCTCACGGTCATGAAGTGGGGCCTGACTGCATGGAAGGAGATCACTAGAGATACAATCTCCAACTGCTTCCAGCACACAGGACTTTTTAATGACGCTGCATCGTACAACAACGCTGTGGAGGAAGCGATGGAGGAAGCGGCGATGGGAGCGCTTGGTTCTCTCCAACTGCGTGATCTCATGCCAGTTGAGGAGCTTCTGAATCATGCAGCAGAGCTGGAGGTTGCTCACGTTGAGCTGATGGATGATGAGATCATTGCGTTGGTGAAAGCGGAGGAAGAGCCCGCTGCCGAAATTGCTGAGGAGGAGTTAGATGTCGTTACCTTTTCTAAAGACGAGAAGCTTCATAGCATTGTTGTTCTCCTCTATGCTAGACCTCAAGAGAAAGACCAGATCGTACGTCGCCGCCCCCACTCCCTGCAGACTGACCTACGCCACCAGAACAAGCACCAAACCACTCTAGATAGCTGGATGCGTGCCTGATTTTCCCTCTTCAAAGTTACAAATGTCAGATTCAAAGAGATTTTCATAACAATTTTACCTCTACAAAGTTATAAATTTCGGGATTTGATAACTTATAACTTATAACTTAGTCATCATAGAACGGGGTTCGTTCCGCCAAAATTTCATAACTTATCGGAGGATATAACTTAGTGGGGGATAACTTAGCAGAGGGACAACTTGTATAAAATCGCCCAAACTGTTCTTTTATGGTATATTTTATTTATTATCCTTCTTCAATGTGGGGCTGATGAGGTCAGATGAACTGCTTCATTATTCTCATGTTCATATATAAATCCACCTTTAATCGGCGTCCATAATTTTAGACGAGTACCGCGTGTAGCTTATTTAGTTTCATACTAAAACAAATATTTTTTTTTTTCATTGTAAGACGATTCGTGGCAATGGCCGTGTGTTAGTTAGTGGACGTATATTTTGACTCACCAAAAGGATTTGGCACTAGTTCATTTATTTCATAGTAGATAATGAAGTTCAAGATCGATTCAAATCCAATTGAATTGATAATTGTGGACTATAGTGGTGTTTGAGATACCATAAATATATTCATATATACGCGACACGTATACTTCCTCCGTCCCAGCAACTTTATCACATAAATTGCTGGACACGCAAATTAAGGTGACATTATTATAATAATATAATACAATGAAAATGTAAAAAAATTTATATTTTAACACGTCTTTTAAGAATATTTAATATTATTATATTGATTGTTTGCGATAATTTTTTGCTAAATAAGGAAAGACGATAAAATTATTGGGACGCCCGAAATAGAAAAGTGTGATAAAATTAGCGGGACGGAGAGAGTATTAGTTTATTATTAAAATATTATAAAGAAACATCTGATTCTTGCCACATATATGTGGCCATTAATAAGATACTTTTTTAGGTACCAGCAATATTTGTTCCATTATTGATGATTTTAACATTTTATGCGGTGTTTTGTAACTCAATATAATTTTATCTTTCTCATTTTATTTAGACGTGTGCCCAATCCAATGTGATGCGTTTGTAACGTTTTATTACCGACCAGTCAGTCTTATGACCTAACTCTCTATTGCTGACCCACCGAATTAAAACTTAGTGGCCACTACTAAGTACAATCTTTCATTGTAGTAAAGCAGAGTCAAATATAATCATTAATACAATAGTACGTGATTAGTGATGACGAATAACGCATAAACACGAGGAAAATATTCGGCTTTTTAACTACCAAGTATGTTTTGTTATAAATAAGTCTATTTTGGTCTGAATTACCTCCATAGGACTTTGGTGAGTAATGGTTGCGTCAGCCGTCACATGACCATCTCCAAAGTATTTTTTTTTTTTTTTTTTGTTAATTATGATTCATGGCCCATTTAACTTTTAAAATCGGATTCATGGCTCTGTCAGAAAATTTTTAATTTTAAGGACCCGATTTCTGCAATATCACATCATTGTTCGGCAGTACCAATTCGTTGTTCTGCAGTACCACTTCGTTATTATTTCTGCAGATAAATGAAGGTACTGCATAACAAATGAAGTGGTACTGCAGAACAATTAAGTGGTACTGCAGAACAACGAAGTGGTACTGCAGAACAACAAAATGATTATGCAGAAATCGGGCCCTTAAAACTAAAAATTTTCTGACAGAGGCCTGAGATCTAAAAGAAACTTATGATGGGGCATGAACTGTAAAAGCCCCCGCCCCCTTTTTTGGTGGAATATAAAATTGAGTATGTCTGTTTCTAACGAAATTCTATTTTAGCAGTAGTGATATTCTAGTTTTAGAGTACACTTCATTTCAACACTAAAATTATATTTTAATTTTATATATTATTTTTATTCTTTATTTTAGACCTTATTTTAAATAATTTATATATTAGAATAGTATACTAAAACTAACATGCCTCTTTTTCATTTGAAACTTAAGGAAATCATAATCTACATAAAAGCTACTTATAGTAACATAATAATAATAAATATCAATATCATATAACGAATTTTCAATTACTATAATATAAGTCTATATATTAAATAAGAAATACCATCTTTAGTGCAGAAAATAGAGTTAGAGCATCTCCAACGAGTACTTTATTTTTTTTGTAAAGTACGTCTCTACTCCAATAAGACTCCATATCTAACACCAGTATTCTTTTGATTAGTGGAGATACTGTAGATGTAGAGTACACACAGTTTTCAACACAAAAATTGTGATGTATGTTCTATTTATTATATTTTGCTAATGAAAATATTTTAATTATATTTAATATTTGATATTTTTATAATAATAAAATTAAAATAATGTTAATGTCCTTTTATTTATTTATTTTCCTTTTAATGTAATAAAATTATAATTAAATAATATGCAATCTCATAATTTAATTAATTTATATATTATTATAATTTATTAAATTTTAGTTATTATAATTTAAAGTTTAATATAGGAATTTGATTTTTAGAGAGAAATTAGAGTTAATGGTTTGGAGTAAAATTAGTGTAGAAAATAGATTTTATGGGATGGAATAAAAGCATTGTATCAACTGTAATATTGTGCAGATTTAACTATGTTTTTATTCTGCAGGTTGGAGATGCTCTTGTGTGCTGAAGTAAAAAATTAGAATAACAGCGTTAGTGAGTTGGAGAAAGAGTAATGTAACAACGCTCTTTTTGTGCAGAAGTAACTTTTTTTTCCGTTGTGACTTGTGGAGTCATGCTCTAAAATACTGGTTGCGATCCTCTATTCCATTAATGTCTTCCGCTATTTTTGTGCAAAAGTAACTTTTTTTTTCCGTGACTTGTTGAGTCATGCTCTAAAATACCGGTTGGGATCCTCTATTCCATTAATGTGTTCACTAGATATTCCAACTTGATAAAATCAATATTATATATATTTTCCTTTATCTTATTCATCACTTATTACATTAAATTAATTGTATTAATATTCCTAAATTAATCTAAATAAAAATAGAAAACTATTCCATCTCCGTTCGTCTCGTCTTCACCACCAACACTCACACGCAACACTCTCTCGATGTTACCCCTCGTTGGCTAAAAATCTGCGAAAATTTGTTAAAAACTGAGGCTTAGTATTCCATATCCGTGCGTCATCGGCCGTCGCCACCCCTCCGTCTTCGTTGTCCTTCTCAACCCTAAACTCTGAACCATAAACTCTACCCTACCATGAACCCTATTCTAAATACTAACCCTAAATCCTGAACCCTAATTTATAAATCATAATTTTTGAACCTTGAATCAGGAACCATAAACCCTATCCTGAACCCTAAATTCTAGATCCTGAACCCTAAGCCTTGAACCATGACCCTAAATTCTAAATCATGAACCCAAAATTCTATATCCTAAACCTTGAATCATAAACCATGAAACCTAAATTCTAAACCCTGAACCCTGAACCCTAAACCCTGAACCCGACAGATGAGGAGAGTTGTGATGACCGACGATAAGCGGAGACGGAGAATTATGTTAATTTACGAATATTAATATACTTAAATTAATGTAAAATTGTGAATAAGATAAATGAAAAAATATTAATATTAATTTTATGAAGTTGGAATATATAGTGGAACACGTTAGTGGACTAAAGGATCCAATGTGCTAAAATACCCATAACTACCCATAACTACCCATTCCTCACCTCATCAACATTCGCCATCTCATTTCAGTTGGCCCAAGAATCAAGGATCACTTAAAAAATAAATTAATCAGATGATTGATGATCAAAGGCCCATTACAGAAAACTTATCGTTAGATAAAAATCCACCATTAAGCTCTAAACTAAGAAGTAGAAATCACGATTTTGGGCAATTTCTATATTCTTCAAGTCCCACGCACCACATGAGTTAGATTAGAGTACAGCATTTTCAACGCTGTGGTGTAATGAAAATAACTCTCACAACCTGCGACTATAGCGTGCTGCAAAGGCGCTAATATAAATAAATCTCCTCAGCCTCCCCACAAATACTATTATTATTTACACAATGACTACAATAAAGAGAAATAAAATCTACAGTTACTTTTCGTTGATATGTTGTTATGCATTATTGAGCCGATCAATATGTTGTATTTGTTCGTCTTCACAAGAAGAAGTTGAGCAGATTGGATATGGCTACAAAGTACGGACAGCGAGCGTTGACTCGAATGGAAGAGCGTTGACCGCTCAGCTTCAGCTAATAAAGAGCTCCGCCGTCTATGGGCCTGACATTCCACGGCTCACTCTCTCGGCGAGGTAAAAAAACTCATCTTAGTCTATTTTCTGCTCTTTTATATATCTTTTATGCCATCGTATTATTTTGTGATGTGATTTTAGCAAGAAATAATTTAAACAGATCGGAAATAATTTGATGTGCATTCAGTAAATCAAACTGTTAGATTAGAGTAGTATCGTCCATGGTGTGTTCAATGATTGGCTCTCGTTCGTCCTCTACCGCTTTTTTTTATACAATTTTTATTTTCTTGAAAATATCTCATCAAGATTGAATACGTATCAATAAGACAGTCAAGAGAATATTTCCAAGTCCAATAATTAGAGGGACTAAAATAGAAGTGTGTGGTTGGAACACATAGCTTTGGGAAATTAGTTCCTCATAAACTCGTGGGTAACGAATACGATGAAACTCAAATTTATTTTACGCCTATTTTAGTTCGAAATGCCTCGAGACACCGTGCAAAACAAAAAGGGTACTTTGTTTAAGTATTATATTAATTAATATAGCTGTACGTGAAAATGATTTATAGTTATTATAATAATATATTATTATTATTATATTGTTTTATATGTGAAAATCGTCTTTGCAAGTCCCGTAAGGACTACGTCTATTTTCTGTTCTTTTGCACAATTTGAGATAAATAAGTTACAGGTAACGTCCGTCCCTGTTGTGCGGACAATTTGAGTAAGATTGAAAAAAAGATCTTTGTAATTATTATCTGTCACATCTATAGAAAAATACCCCATTGAACAAAAATTCTAAAAATCAGTACATATGTCAGAAATTTTACAGATAAGTACTGATTTTACAGTTTGTACCAATTCTCAGTTTTGACGTACCTTTTTATGTGTGTATTGCGTACCACGTCATGCGTTTATACGGTACCCTATACGGTTTCAATATGGTACCATAATGTGTTACGTGACGTACCATTTTCTCAACGTATTACGTACCACGATATGTTGCTATATGGTACCTAAATATTACATGGCATAACTGCGGCGGATCAGGTACCTATGTGCAAAAAATTTATTCTAATAGGTACCTATATATAAAAAAATACTGACAGGGTACTGAATTTTAAGTTTCTATGCAAATGGCTAGTTATGTGTTTAAGTCCCCTTATTCTTTTGGATATATACTGTTCCAATTCAAGACGAAAATCAAGTTTTAGAACATCTTCAATCAGAGCATGAAAATACAAATAATACATTTGATACAATGATTTTACTCCAACCATAATTTTACACTAATTTACTCGAATCAATTAACTTTATTTTAGAATATTTTACATAATTTATAACACCAATTAGATTCGAGTAAAATATTATAAGGAATCAATGATTTCTAAGAACTTACGAATAAAAATATCAAGTTTATTCCTTAGAATATTTTATAACAAGAGAGAATAACAAGAGAGAAAGAAAATGTAAGTGCAAGCATAAGGTAAATCATACAAAACATATGGCTTAAGGCCATATTTAAAGATAAAGACATAATGTACGTCAATTATTAGGCTAAGAATTTCTTCGTCACTTGTTCTTTATACTTTAGTAGCTGGTTCCACCTTCTTTAAAGCTTTGCCGTTCATTGAGCATCTTTTGAGAAGTGGACAATTACGCTTGTCCTAGTCTTTGTTGAAGTTGCTAACTTTTCCTTGAAAGTTTTCGATCTAATCCTTGCCTTTATTAAAGCGAATAGTGCCATGACGTTATCATTTCGGCAGCTTTTCCTTCTTTTCTTTGTCTTCATCTCTTTCTTGGATAATTCTGAGCACATCTGACTTGGTGACCTCGACATCTTGTTTAATGATATCAAAATGAATATCAAATTCTTCCGGATTTTCCGGATGTTGTCCTTCAAATAGCAAGGCAAGCTTCATAATCTTTTGAAGACGTCCCCATTGAAACGTCAGTGGAGATTTCACTGCCTTCTGAAATAACTTTTTTCATTTCTTCTAAATAAGCTTCAACGATGTCTTCATATTTTGTCTTACCCTTATGAATATTAAGTCTTCTTTAGATGACTTCAAATGGGCTAGGGGCCTCTCTCTATTGTTGATTATTAATCGATTCTATATAATGAGAAATTTTTCTCACGATCATATCGATCGTTTGCTGACTTTGTATTCTTCAGTAGCAGCTTTGCAAACAATCTTTCTCAGAATTAATATAAAATTTCTTTTAAGACAGGGAATTGTTTTTTGGGTATAACCCACTTGTGGAGTCCATCTCCAAATCCAAGGAATACTAAATTCGATATAAAAATGTAAAGAAGTCATACCTCCGATACATTCTTTTTTGTGCTTCGCTTCTATTAGATTTGGAGAAACTTAATCTATTCTTGATATAATCCAAAGAATGGTTCTTTAAGAAAATCAATCGATGCTCCATATGAAAGCCACCATTTGTAAAACCAATTTGGAATATCAGACTTATTAAACATTCGAGTAAATTTTGATCCACCAAGAATGTCTTTTATTCTTATTCTGGTATAAAAATAGTTTATAAAATGCAGCGATATAATATCAATAATTGAATCGAATCAATATTTTTATTCAGGATGTATATATTCCCTATCCTTCATGTGATGAATAGCCCATTTCTCAGGCAAAATAATTTGCTTAAAAATAATTTTACTAATGGTGTAACATCTTTTTAAGGCAGCTTGGGAATTTTCCACAGTAAAATGCTCAAAATCACACGCTCTAGTGGATTTGAGAATATTTTTGTAATTATCACGATTTTTTATAAAAAAAAATGGCAGTATATGATGCTTATTCCGAGTACCTTGTCATCAAAGTCAAAGGTTGATCAGACAATTTTAAGATCTTTAAATTCGAGTAATATATTTACCTCGGAATGAGAAATCGTAATCGATATCATCTTCTTCATCCGCAATAACTTTAGCATAAGAAGTACCTTCACTTTGAGGCTTAAATTTCTTGTTTCTTAAATTCAACAAACTCCTTAAAAATATGATCGTCTTGCTTGGGTATTACTTGAGGAAGCAGAGAGATTCTCTTTGACGAGCTTATTATTGCCCATTTGAGCAATATAAAGTTCTTGCCACCTCTTCCACCTCTATTAGTGGGGAAATTCCTCCCATATTGGGACATTTCTGCAAAATTCATGAAGAAATTCACGTGTTAGATAATCAGGAAGCTATTATGAGTTCCCTTCTTATTATTTCAAAATCAAAAGGGGCTAAATGAGCCCGCCATCTGGTAATCATTTGTTTGGAAACATCATGCTTAAAGTCCTTTTGAAACTAAATTTTGCAGCTTGCGTCTTGAAATTTAAGTACTATAGCTAGCTCCTACTATTGTTAAGTGCGTACTTAAATTTCAAGACGATTTATACAATCAAAGTTTTTAATAACAACCGATTGTCAAGCTGCAAAATTTATGTTTCAAAAGGATTTTAAGCATGATGTTTCCAAACAAGTGTCTGCGAGATGGCATGCTCATTTAACATCTTTTGATTTTGAAATCTTATAATTTAGCACGTGAATTTCGACAATGAATTTTTGCAGAAATGTCCCAATATGGGAGGAATTTCCCCTCTAATAGAGGTGGAAGAGGTGGCAAGAACGTTATTACTCAAATGGCAACCCTGCTTCCTCAAGTAATACCTTGAGCAAGGAAGACGGTCAGATTTTACGAAGTTACTTGAATTTAAGAAACAAAAATCTAAGCCTCAAAATGAAGGTACATCTCAAGCCAAAGTTATTGCGGAAGAAGAAGCGATATCGATTACGGGACATTCCGAGGTAATTATATTACTCAAATTTAAGATCTTAAATGGTTTGATGAACCTTGGACTTTGATGACAAGGTATTTAGAAAAGGCATCATATGCTGCCACTTTTTATAAAAAAAAAATCGTGCAATTACGAAAATATTCTCAATCCACATGAACGTGTGATTTTGAGCATTTTATTGTGGGAAATTTCCAAGCTGCCTTAAAAAGAGGTTATACATTTAGTAAAATTAATTTCAAGCGAATTATTTCGCCTGAAAAATGGGCTAATTATTCCATTAAGGATAGGGAATATATCCATCCTGAATCAATAATATTGATTCAATTTAACTATTGGGATTATATCGATGCATTTTATATAAGTATTTTTCATATCAGAATGAGAATAAAAAACATTCTTGGTTAATTAAAAATTTGCTTGAATGTTTATAAGTAGTATTCGAAATTGCCTTTTATCAATGGAGGCTTTCATATGGAGCCTCGATTGATATTCTTAAAGAACTCTTATTTGGATTATATCAAGAATGGGTTAAAGTTTCTCCAAATCTAATAGAAGCGGAGCACAAAAAAGAATGTATCGAAGGTCTAGTTTCTTTACATTTTTATATCGAATTTAATATTCCTTAGATTTGGAGATGGACTACACAAGTGGGTTATACCCAAAAAAAATTCCGTGACTTAAAAGAACTTTTTATATAAAATTCTGGAAAGAGATGGTTCGAGTTGCTACTGGAGAATACGAAAGTTAGCTATGATCGAGAGAAAAATTTCTGCGTATAAAGAGTCGATTAATAATCGGCAACAGTGAGAGGCCCCTAGCCCATTTGAAGACATCTCAGGACATTTCATATTCAAAAGGGCAAGACAAATTATGAAGACATCGTTGAAGCTTATTTTGAAGAGATGTAAAAAGATATTTCAAAAATTTAGGCATTGAAATCTCCACTGACATTTCAATGGGGACGTCTTCAAAAGATGAGAAGCTTGCCTTGCTGGTGAAGGACAAGATCCGGAAAATTCGGAAGATACTAATCTTGGTGAATTATGTCATTAAAAAAGAAGTCGAGGTCATCAAGGCAAATGTGCTCAGAATTATCCAAAAAGAGCTGAAGACAAAGAGAAAAAAGGGAAAAGATTACGAAATGACAATGACATGGCACTATTCGCTTTAATACAGGTAAGGATTAGATCGAAGAAAGGCAAAGTTAGCAACTTTAATAAAGAGTAGGATAGGAAGTAATTGTCCACTTCTCAAAAGATGCTCAATGAACGACAAATCTTTAAAAAGGTGGAGCCAGCTAATAAAGCAAAAAGAACAAGCGGCGAAGAAATTCATAGCCTAATAATTGATGTACGCTATGTCTTTATCTTTAAATATGACCTTAAGTCATATGCTTTGTACGCTTAAGCCCGCACTTACATTTTCTTTCTCTCTTTGTTGTAATTCTCTCTTGTTGTAAAATATTCTAAGGAATAAAGTTGAATTTTCCCTACGATAGCCTTTCAAATAAGTTTTACTTTTTGTTTTTATAAATTTATTTTCGTAAGTTCTTAGCCTTAATGCAAGGCTAATTTCCCGCATTAAACTACTCCAAAATGCCTTAATACTTAAAATCATAGTCTTATATAACTATTTATATATATATATATATATATGTATATTATATAATATAATGGGGAATTTTATTTTGCTCACCTTATATGAGCACCTTATGTGGGCACATGTCGATGTGGCACTGATTCGTGCCATGTCGACATGCCACATCAACTACGTAACACTAATTAACACATTCTAGGAGTCATTGGTCGACATATTGGACGATGATGTGGCATATTTACGCTTTATGTGGCACATGTTATGTATTGATCTGTAGGCATAAACATGCCACATCATCATCCGATATGTCGATCAATGACCCCTAGAATGTGTTAATTAGTGTTTCGTATCATCTATTATTGATGTGTCATGTCGGCATGGCACGAATCAGTCCTCATCGACAGGTGCCCACGTAAGGTGCTCACATAAGGTGAGCATCATAAAATTCCTCATAATATAAGATATAATATTTTCCTTTTTGAAAAACTTTTTAAAATCGATTGAAAGAATTAAATTTTGGGTAAAGGTTATTATAAACTTTGATTTATTAATTTTGCATTGGCCCTTGGCGTTGCCCGTGTTGTCGAAGAATGGCGTTTGAGGGCGTTGGGTGTTACCGATTGAATTATTCTCATGAAAATTTTGTAATTTAAAAATCCTTACGACGCTTTAATTCAACAAATCACCAAAAACATTTTTAACAATTTTATTTTTGTTTTTATGTTGATATCGGTATATCGGCTGCAACCTTGCGTAACCACGGAACCAAACTGTTTACAGTTTGATAACGGGTTTTATAGGTTTAACAACAGCAAATACCTTCAATCGTGATTTTTGTTAAGTTTATTATAGGGATGCGGTCTATTTTGTGTTGAAAGTTTGTGCACTCTACAACTAGGTTCTCTACTAATCAACACAATATTAGTGTTACATTGGAGTAGAAACATTTACACGAAAATAGAGTTCCTCTTAGAGATGCCCTTATAGTTAATCCAAATTGAAGATACCAAAATCATAAATAACATATTAAAAAAGAGGAAAAACCCTATTTATCATAAATATTAACTATTATATTTTCAAGAATTGTATAACTATATAACTTAGAAAGATGAGTAACTCTTTAGCTACAATTTAATACACAAGTAGCTATTTATAATTAAATCACAATATTAAATATAGAATCTTCGGGAAAAAACAATATTAAAATGCAGTATCATCGATACTATATATTATATTAAGGGTGAGGGGTGATTATTCATTGCTAATTTGGTATGTAAAATATTTACGATTTAATCTCTCTATTTCTAATTTCAATAAATAAATAATTATCACATATAACCCCTCAATTTTTAGTTATTATACTTATACTATTAGGAATTGAGGGGTCCTTCCTAAAACCAATTGGTGATAGGAGGAGAAAGCCTCTTATATATATAACGTCTCTTAGAGCTTGAATTAGTCGATGTGGTACGAAATCCACTTTTTTTATAATCTCAACATATGCTCCTCATCATTATCTTCCTTACATATATAATTATGTCATCTACTAAATATATTATAAAAAAAGATTAAAACAATTATATTTTAAGCGCATGGACAGATAGTAACAGGAAACTAATTATTTCGCAATAATGTAGTTGTTCTTTAATCTCAATTTGATGTTTTAATGATTATGATTGATTCCGAGATTACTGAACTAACGGGACACCCTCTAACGCCGTTAACTTTTCCTCCTTTCTCGTGACCACCACCAGCTTCGAAACAAAAGACCGTCTCCGCGTCCGCATAGCAGACGCCGTCAACCCTCGTTACGAAGTCCCCGCCGCCGTCCTCCCCCGCCAGCCACCGCCGCAGTTCACAACCTCAACCACCCACCGCGCACGCCACACTCCTCCTCCGCCGCCTAAATCAGTAATCTCAGACCCCAACTCAGACCTCACCTTCACCCTCTACGCCACCACCACACCCTTCTCCTTCACCGTCACGCGCCGCCACGGCACCACCGCCGCGCCGCCGCTCTTCAGCACCACCCCAAACCAAAACGACCCCACGACACTCCTCATCTTCAAAGACCAATACCTCCAACTCTCCTCCTCCCTCCCACCTCAGACCTCCAACCTCTACGGAATCGGCGAACACACAAAGAGCTCCTTCAAACTCCAATCTGACGGCAAACCTCTCACCCTATGGAACGCCGACGTCGGCAGCGCAAACCCCGACGTCAACCTGTACGGATCGCACCCGTTTTACATGGATCTAAGAAACGGGTCGGCCCATGGGGTATTGCTGATGAACAGCAATGGGATGGACGTCCTCTACAGCGGAGATAGGATTACTTACAAAATCATCGGCGGAATCATCGATCTGTATTTCTTCTCTGGGCCGACGCCTGAGCTTGTCATGGAGCAGTATACAGAGCTCATCGGCCGACCAGCCCCAATGCCTTATTGGTCCTTTGGTGAGCCACCACTTACAAAATTACCCAATCTTCATCTTCAATTGATTGCAGTAGTGTGATTCAACCATCTGTTGTGTGAATTAGGGTTCCACCAATGTAAGTATGGGTACAAAAACGTCGATGAGCTCGAAGCAGTGGTGGCAAATTACAGCAAAGCCCAAATCCCACTCGAGGTTATGTGGACCGATATCGATTACATGGATGGCTACAAGGATTTCACCCTCGATCCAAATAACTTCCCCGTCGATCGAATGAAGAAGTTCGTCGATCGACTTCACAAAAATGGCCAGAAGTATGTTGTCATCATAGATCCTGGTAATAACTAGCTAGCTCTCAAATTCTTGCATTCTTTCTTGTCTATGTTCGAATCGAACCATAACGTTTGCATAGTTGGTGTGTAACATAACATCAAGTACGTGGTCATTGTAGATCCTGGTAATAGCTAGCTCAAAGTCTTGCACTCGTTCTTGTCTATGTTCGGAAAGTATTTAGTTACCTTTGCTTCTAAGAAGTGCTTATCTTATATCGTGCGTAATATAATAAAATCCCAGGTATCCAAGTAAACGAAACTTACGCTACGTACAAAAGAGGATTACAAGCCGACATCTACATAAAGCGCAACGGCGTTCCCTACCTGGGAAAAGTCTGGCCAGGGCCGACTTACTACCCAGATTTTCTAAACCCAACGTCAGAAAAATTCTGGGCGGACGAAATAAAAACATTCCATGATCTTCTCCTCCCAGTCGACGGGCTATGGATAGACATGAACGAGCTATCGAACTTCATAACATCGCCGGCGAACCCTAATTCGACCGTCGACGATCCTCCTTACAAGATCGACAATGGCGGGCGGAGCATCCTCGCAAAAACCGTCCCTGCTTCGGCGGTTCATTACGGGGATATGAAGGAGTACGACGTTCATAACCTCTACGGTCTTTTGGAAGCGAGGGCGACGAATTTTGCACTGAGTAAGGTGAGGTCTAAGAGGCCCTTCGTGCTGAGTAGGTCTACCTTTGTTGGGTCGGGGAAGTACGCTGCGCATTGGACGGGAGATAATGCGGCTACTTGGAACGACTTGGGTTATTCGATCCCGGGAATTTTGAACTTTGGGATTTTCGGTATTCCGATGGTCGGCGCCGATATTTGCGGGTTTTCGGAGAATACGACGGAGGAACTCTGCAGGCGATGGATTCAGGTGAGTGATTCAATCGTTTTTTTGGTTCTTTATGTTTGAGGTGGTGGCGTTATATATATTGAAGAACGATTTGAAGACAATTAACGCTGGAAACTTAATTTCCATGGAAATTTGAAACACGTGAGTCGTTGAATTTATAGGAAGTTTTATGTGGCGTTGGAGATGGTGATTTTGATCGAATGTTATCCGACGCCTCGTAGGATTTTCCCCAAATTAATTGTCACGTGAGTGAATTCCGTGCTGGAAATAATGATTTCTACGTTAATTGTCCTCAAATTGCTTCAATTTGTCAAAGATGCTGATTTGAGCCGAGTTTTTTCCCAGCGCCGCATGGATTTTCCCTCATATTAATTGTCTCATGAGGATCACGTGTGTTAATTCCTGACTAAAATTCGGTTTCCAGCTAAATCGTCCTCAAATTGCTTCGATTTTGAATATTTTAAAATCGTCACCCTTTAATGTAGTTGTCCTTATAACGCCTCCGTCCCCGAACATTTTCAATACTAGAAAAATTCTTAATCCCCAACAGTATTCATGCCCAAAAAATTCAGGAATTTAACAGCTGAATTTCATACTCAGTGCGCAACAATTTACAATCTCTTCTTTCCATCAAAGTTTTTTTCTTTTTTCCAACGCAGTTGGGCGCATTCTATCCATTTTCCCGAGACCATTCAGACAAGGCGGCAACCATCCCACAAGAGCTCTACCGCTGGGAATCGGTCGCCTCCGCCGCCCGAAAAGCCCTCGGCCTACGCTACAGACTCCTACCCTACCTCTACACGCTCAACTACGAAGCCCACAAAAGGGGAACGCCCATCGCCCGTCCCCTATTCTTCACCTTCCCCGACGACCCAAAAACCTACGACATAAATACCCAATTCCTCCTCGGCAGAGGGGTGCTCGTATCCCCCGTGCTCCACCCCGGGAAAACGACGGTGGACGCCTACTTCCCAAGAGGAAATTGGTTCGACCTATTCAACTATTCGAACGCAGTGATCAGCGCAGCGGAGAAAGGTAGGTTTTTCACGCTCGACGCGCCGGAAGACCACATCAACGTGCACTTATTCGAAGGGAGCGTACTCGCCTTGCAGGGGAAGGCCATGACTGTGAGTAAGGCGAGGGAAACGCCGTTCGAGCTTTTGATCGCTTTGAATGGGAGCGGCGAGGGGTATGGGGAGTTGTTCTTGGATGATGGCGAGGGCTTTGAGATGGGAAACGAAGGCGGGGCGTGGAGCTTGGTTAGGTTCGAAGGGCGGGTTGGCGAGGGCGGCGATAGGCTCGTTGTCGAGTCGAAGGTTGTGAATGGTGGGTTCGCTTCGGGTCGAGGGTGGTTCGTGGAGAAGGTGAGTGTTGTTGGGCTGAAGAGAGGAGGTTTTAGGGAGGAGGAGGAGAATGGGAATTAAGATTGAGGATGGTGTTTCTAAGGGTGATGATGATGGGTTTGAGTCTTTGGAGATTGGTGACTTGTTTTTGCCTTTGGGGAAAGGGTTTAAGGTGGAGTTTGAGATTTGATTTCATTCTGTACTTTGGTTGCTGTCCGAAGGCTATGAATAATGATTGTAGGTGAATAAAAAGTGTGCTGATGTTTTTTTCGGACGGATGAGTTAATGTGCACTTTTTCTTTGTGAGTTCGGTTGAGAGTTGATGGTCAAGTCGTTTTGTTTTGTGATTTTGAATCGAAATAAAGGGTCTAATCAGCGTAAATGTTTGAATTTAAAACGCCAAAAAAGACAGAGTCTTTAAATTGGAAACCTTACTGGTTTGGTGAGAGTTAGGGTTGTCAATGGGGCGGGAATTCCCTGTCCCGTTCGGGGCAATCCCCGCGGGGACGGAGAATCCCCGCTATTATACCTTGGGGTTTTCATTACGTTATAACCGAACTTTTGGTTAACCGAAAGTTCGGTTCGAGGATTTTATAAACCGAAATGAATCGAAATATTTCGGTTCGTTTTGGTTTTTACCGAATTTTTTTTGCTTTGTTTCGGTTAACGGATCGAAAACCCGAATTTTAATAAATAAAAAATAATATATAAACATGATTTATATTAAAATATACTATCATATATAGAATTGTATAAAATTTTAATTTACCTAACATTTCCATATTTTATTTAATATGTTAATATGATTTAAAATATAAAAAGATATTATCATATATCTTTTTATAATATTTTGATATAAGTAATATTTTTCATATTTTATAATATGTGGTGGATATATTATTAGTATAAAACATATAATAATATGACTTATTTTTTATATAATAATATATATGTATAGAAAAATAAAAATAATAATACGGTTTTCGGTTCGGTGCTGACGGTTTACCGAAGTAATAAACGAAAACCAACCCGAATTATTTTCGGTTATCAAAATAAAAACCGAATACCGAACTGAAAAATTTTGGTTCGGTATCGGTTCGGTTCGGTCGGTTAACCGACATTTGAACATCCCTACTTCTACCCCCGTGGGGCGGGGACGGGGGAAATTTTTCCCCGTGGATACCCCGCTCCGTTCCCTGCCCCGCCCGATTATTAAAATAATATATATTATATTTAATTAATATTATTATAAAATAAATAATATTAAATATAATTTGGGTAGTATTAAAATAATATAAATATTATTAAAATATTGTTTACATAATATAATTAATATTAGAATATAGTTTAAATAATATTACAATAATATAAATTATTTTTTTAAAAAAAATCTAGGACGCGGCGGGGATCCCCGCGGGACGGGGACGGGAGCGATTTGATCCCTGTTTGCCTCGCGGGGACGGGGATGGGATTAGATCCCGCCCCGAACCGGCCCCGTTAACTAACCCTAGTGAGAGTGAAAATTAACACTCGCTAACGTCCAAACTCCAAAGCTGTGCAATATAAGATACGATGGATGGAAAATCTTTTTATTTTGTTTTTTTCTTTCGTTGGCAATTATGACTGTGCATGTGGCAAGACAAACTATTCAAGTATTCATAGCTAGGGAGTTGAACTTGACTTTGCTATTCAATGTTACATGAATAAATAGAGCCATACCATCTCCAACGGACGCATAAAATAAAGGTAATATTGCACAATAATACAATTGCTACAGTGCTTTTACTCCAATCCATAAACTCTATTTTCTACACTAGTTTTCACTCCAAACTAACTCTATTTTACATTAAAAATCAAATTCCTATGTATTACGATCATAATTGACTTTTTAAACTTTATTACATAAAATTAAAAAGTCAATATATTATAATTATTAATATTTGAAAATTAAGTAAATTATAAAATTAGCATATTATTTAAGTTTTATTTAATTATATTAAATAAAATTAATATTATTAACTTTATTATTATAATATATCAAATATTTTAAATATACTAAAATATGTAATATTAAATACTTGAAACTCTATTGTTGTGTTAAATATTGTGTGTACTCTAGAACTAGAGTTTCTCTGCTGATCAACACAATATTTGTGTTAAATATAGAGTCCCATTGGATTAGAAACGTACTCTATTTTTGTGTTTTACACAAAAATAAAGTACCCGTTGGAGATGCTATAAGGATTAGTTCGAAATTTAAGTCTAATTCAAAGACGGTATTCACAAACAAGTCATACATGTGGAAGAAAACTATGACTTCTCCCTATGAGTTTGTGTATCATATTTGCTTGCAACTATATCTCACTCTTTTTTTCGTCAACATTACATAGACTGATTATCGTCTTCCTTTTCTTGAGATTATAGAGCTTGTAATATTTTAATTCAGTCTCTAAACCTAGGAAGATTATCTATGTCGAGACATTTTTCATATAGGATGTCCGAATTAGTCTTATTTTAAAAGGTGAGAAACCAAATAGTCTCCGATGTTTACCACATAGACCAATTTAGATCTCGATGTTTCGAACCAATTTAGTCCCCGATGTTGTCGAATTTGAACCAAATTGGTATTGCCGTTAGATCTTCGTTAATTTGGATGGAAGCTGGATACGTGTCGACATGCAATTGGTATGACTTTAAAAATAAAAGAAAAAGGAAAATCAAAATAAAATGAAAAAATTCAAAAAAAAAGAGAAAAATAATGATAAATTAACTTCAATAAAAATAAAGAGAGTTATTGTGTGTTGGCTGCAATGGGTTGTAAACCATGAACCTTGCGCTTCCTGTTGGTAATGGAATTTCTTCAACAAAAAAAATAAAGAGAGAATAAACAATAAAATTTAAATATTTGAAAATCAAATAATCAATAAATTGAGACGAAAAGATGTACTAAATTAAAGTAAAACAAAAGAGAAATAAAAATGCATTAAAAATAACTAAAAAAGAGATTAAAAATAAAAATAATAAATAGAAATTTAAAATAATAAAAGAATAAAAAATATATTTATTTATTAAAAACTAAAAACGAAAATAAGGATTTAAAAAGTTCACGAAAATTTCCGACCACATCCCTGCCAAGTTAACTAGGATACAATCGTCGTAGTTCTCAACAACAAAAATACTGGGACAATTACGTCCTCGTATATTCGATATGGACGGAGTCGGGGATTCTCGTATACTTTCAGTGGCATTTTTATCTTTATTTACATTTTCGCTTATTTTAATAATAAAAAATAAATATCTTTTTCATTAATTATAAATATTTTTTATTTAGTATCTTTTATTTTAACCTTTTCTCTCTCTTTTTTTGTTTAATTTTTATTCACTTTATTTTGTTTTTGTATCTTTATTTTCTATTTATTTATTTTTAATAAATTTCCTTTATCTTATTTGAGCTTAATTTATAATTTTTATTTAATCCTTACTTTTTACTTTAATTTGTTAGTATTTTTTGTCTTTTTATCTTGTTTCCTTTTTTTGGAATTTTTTTCCTTCTTTAATGTTAATTTATAAAATTTCAAGTCTGCTAATCGTATATTGACGCGTGACAGTTTCTCCATCTAAAATGACGGAGATCTAACGACACGACAATTTGGTTTAAATTCGACAATATCAGGGACTAAATTGGGCCATTAGAATCTTTAGGGACTAAATTGGTTCTTGTGGTAAGGACAATAGACTATTTTGAGTTTTTTCCCTTTTAAAAGCATGAGCGTGGGACAAAGCTTGGTGTTCATGATAAGGTTATTTACTATCAGGATAACTCAAAACTCATACAATTATTTAAATATCACAAGTTCGATTTGGTTTACTACTCACTTCTTTCGTTCCAATCAAACGTGTCTATCCATCCACTCTTCACTATTTTGCCTCTATTTTATTCACCTTCACGCTATCGTTTAACGAGAATTCAAACAGCCTTATCTCAAAGAAAAGATAACAAAAAGAATTGTGGATTCAAATATTTAAAACAATATATCGTAAAATTCCGACGGCTTTCAGCATAGTGGTTGAAGAAGAATTCGTTTTGATTTTGGAGATCACATAATATATTATAGATTTAGTTTTATTTGGTTGTTGTCGTCTCATAGTGAGTTTCACTAAATTTAGCATAATGAATTATAGATTTAGTTTTATTTGGTAGTTGTCGTCTCATAGTGAGGCTTCACTAAATTTAGCTTGGAGAATCGGACTACGGTGACCGATAAAAAAATCATAATAATAAATTAATCAATTACTATACTAGTAGTAGGGAGCAATAAATTATGGCCGTCAAATTTATCAATAGATTATGAAGTAATGCCAGCTACACCACCATTACCTCTTTATTTTATTACACCAAATAGAATCCTTATTGCGCTGTCCAAAAGTGAGAAAAAAGGTAATATTAAATTCACGGACGAGGACCCCATGAAAACCTACTAGTGGCATCATCTTAGTCGATAACTCATTAGCAATCATTTTCCATCCGAATATAAAATAACATATACACAATTTAATAACAATAAATACGCAACAGATCATACTAGATATATACAATATAGATCATACTAGATAAAATAAGAAATATTACAAATCAACCTATAAATAAAGAAACCCAAAAACCATCAAACCCCATTACTCCAACAAACAATCCCCAAGTAAAAAAACCCCAAGTAGAAAAAAGAACAAAATGAAGCTCCCACTCTTACTCCTCACAATCCTAAACATTCATTCGATAACGAATCTCAAAGACAACATCATCGACCGCCAGAATCCCTTGATCGAATCGACGTGTAAGAACACTCCCAACGATAACCTCTGCGTCGCCACCCTCCGATCGAGCCCCGCCGGCGCAAGCGCAAGCGACGTCGAGGGAATCTGCCTCGTCTTGGTCGACGCAGTGAAGGCCAAGGCCGAGGCGGCGCTGGCGAAGGTCGAACGGCTGAAGAGGGCCCACCCGGAGCTCTCCGGCGAGCTCGAGCAGTGTCGGTATACTTACGCCGCCGTGGTGAGAGGCGACGTGCCGCAGGCGGTGGAGGGTTTGGTGAAAGGCGTGCCGAAGTTTTCCGAGGAGGGGATGAGAGACGCGGCGTGGGAAGCCGATATTTGCGAGAGTGGGTTCGAAGACGTCGTCGACGAGTCGCCGTTGAGTGAGGCGAATAGGGATTTGCACGACCTCGCTTTGGTCACTGCTCATATTGTAAGGAAATTGCTGTAGACGAATATATAAAGGGGTGTGCTTCCGTAATAATTTTATGTGGAGTTATTTTTTTTTTTGGCTCTTTTTGTATATTTTTAAAGGATGAGATGTTGCAATACCAATCTATTTCCTGGGATTGTTAAGGTTGATGGCTTTGTAAGATCTTTTGTGAAGTGAAATACCATTATTGACTATCAAGTTCAGTGTTCATGTCTCTCGACTATTCTAATCAAATGTCCATGTCACATATGGAGACCTACATGGTATAGATTAGTTGGTTCATGTTGTAGGTTATTATTCGGAGGTTTTACTTGGTCCTAGAAGAGAGACTAGGTTTTCCGAGGTGAAAGTTTCTCCTAAAATAGAAAATTTTGTTGAGTATATTGCGAAAGCTTTTTAATTGTGTGTCAATTTAATCAGTATGTATCCAGGTGGACAAAAAATGAGGATTAATTCTGATTATTTTATTGTGGTTTCTGGAATACAAAAAAAAATTTCAAGATATATATACGGTATGTAGGATAGGAGATTACGGAACTAACTATATATAAAAAAATTCGTTATTGATGATATGGGAGCATTGGAAAATGACAATTTATAATCAGCTCTTCGATCATTCTACAAAACAATACGTGGACGGTGCGAATAAATACGCATATACATGTAAACTTTTTATCAAGGGACACGTGAGCGAGTTACCTAGATTACAAACTTACAATATATTTAATTTCAATTAGCTTAATATACGAAGTGATAGGATATCCGAATGTAGCTATTATTGTAATTCGTCAAAGGGAAAAAAATAGTGGTGATACTGTAAAATATTTTGCAAGAGATGGTGCTCGAAAGTTTTATAGGGGTGTCTTTTGAGGCTGAGACTATCTAAAAGCTTTTGCCATGCAGTTTGCGTTACAAAGAGGATGAAGAAAGAGTGAAGATTATTTGGAGGTGACTTCGAAACTATTATTTACAAGCTAAACACCAAATTTTGCCTACCCCTTACGAAATTAGCAGAAACACAATTACCAGAAATAACTTCACATTCTAAGAAACACCTTTCACGCTATTGAATAACTTAAAATTGAAATTGCTAATTGCACAGACTTTGCTCTTATAGTTGTAGATAATAATAATAATAATAATAATAATAATAATAATAATCCCACGAATTTCAAGATATTAATAGACAAGTCAGGTAAGAATATCCAGCAAAACCTACCAGTTGGAAATCAAGGTAAAGGCATCGCGTGAATGAACATTATCAGCTTAATACTCGAACAACGGTTAAATTTTCATTGTTGGGCCAAGCATCGGGTCATTAATGACGAAAGTTGGCCCACAAGTTAATGGGGTTCTATTTTAAAATCAATTGATAATAGGTGGAGTAGTCCGACAACTTATTACGGTTACTTGAGAAAACGATCGAGGGTCAAAGATGAGACGAGGCGGTTCACGAGCTCAATCACGACTGCCCTGCTTCGTTTTTTTTTTTGAACTTTTTTCACTTTAATTTTTTGAATCGAAAAGCTCGAGGAGCTCCAACTCATGTAAAAGGAGCTCGACCGAGAATCTCCATCGAAACATATCTTTACAATTTTGTGCCGAGAATATTTGGAAGGCATTGATGTCTAGAACGAAAACACGAGTGATGTTGGTCTCGTCAGGAATGGATTTAAAGTGCGAAGTAAGAAACTGTTTATGTATATGTTGACTGTAATGTTGACTGTAATGTGCGAAGTAAGAAACTGTTTATGTATATGTTTATGGATTTAAAGCACTCGACCTCACACAGACGCACAGCGGATAAAACTAAGAACTTAGTGACGCAAATACGAAACACACGAGATGTAAATTTTGTGCAGCAAGCTAGAAACTTGTTGCGTGCCTCATGACGAAATTCCACTATAACGATGGATTACATTATCGAATGATAGTAAAATCAAGCCTAGAAAACTACGAATCGAAACGATCCTGCAAACGTACAAAGTCCTAAGGGTGTGTTTGGTTGGGGGTATTAGGTGGGATTAGGGGGTTAGAATTTATTAAAGGTGTTTGGTTCGTGGGATTATTTAAAGGGGAGAATTGGCTAATACCCCCTTAATACCTCTAATAAGGTATTAATTAAAGGGATCCCCTCACCTACCTTTAACTAATCCCACCCATCTTAGACAATTTATCCTTTCATTTCTTTTTTTTTTATCTTCTTTTATTCAAAAAATTAAACCATCGTCTCTCTCTCTCTCTCTCTCTCTCTCTCTCTCTCTCTCTCTCTCTCTCTCTCTCTCTCTCTCTCTCTCTCTCTCTCTCTCTCTCTCTCTCTCTCTCTCTCTCTCTCTCCTCACTCTACGTTATATCACTCAACTCCATATCTCTCTCTCTCTCTCTCTCATCCATCTCTCTCACACACACACACACACACACTCTTCTCGTATCCATCTTTCTCTCTCTCATCCATCTCTCTCTCTCTCATGCACACACACACTCTTCTCGAATCCATCCATCTCTCTCTCTCTCTCTCTCACACACACACACACACACTCTTCTCGTATCCATCTTTCTCTCTCTCTCGAATCCATCTTTCTCTCTCTTGAATCCATCTCTCTCTCTCTCTCTCTCATCCATCTCTCCTTCCGTACATAACCATCCATAATTAGGACCATATGTCTAATCAAAACAAAATAAGGGTAGGTTCGTAATTTAATTCAATTTAATTTAATACCATCTGAATCCATCTACCAAACATATGGAACATCATTATTTAAACCCGCCAACCAAACACCCCAAAATACTCATACTCTCCATTATATAAACTCAACTAAAACTAATACCATCTAAACCTATACTCCCAACCAAACGGGCTCTAAGACTTTTGCAAACTGAATACTAGGCTAAACACTAAAAGAACTCTCGTGGTCGCTCTCACTCAAGGTTGATATTGTTTCGCACTTCACCCGTAGAAGTGAAGTCTCGTATAATAAATACTTCGACTTCTCTTAGACTCCCACAACGTCCACTCTGTTCCTTAACGTCCACTAACTTGAATATAGTCGTTGGAAGTTTTCTTGAACCGTTCCAAATGGCTTAGTCTTGACTTGAGGTCCAAGACACCTATTTTTAGTAAGCTTCTTCCTTAATTTGCTCCTAATTGCTCCTCACGTTTTCCACACTGTTTGAACCGCTCCAATCCTTATCTTAGTCCTAAAAATTACTATGAATAGCCACGTTACCGAAATAATAGGGTTTTGGCATGAAAGATGAAACTAGAGGTGGACCAATTCTCAGCCAACAATGTGGACTGAAATGTGGCCTCCACATGATTGTCAACATTGAGCTAGTCAACCTTAACAATCTCCCCCCTTTTATCTTTCTTCCCAAAACCACTGCAGAAGTTATACGTAGCGAAACTCCCCCTGAAGGCAATATCTACTCAACCACAAAAGAGTTAAACATGGTTAGTAAACACAAATAGAGTAGCAAATAAACTATTCAAAGTACTAAGAACTTAGTACATAGCCATAGAGGTTCTGAACTAAACATCTGCAAAAACAAAAAAAAAGTGGTCCATAGGCAAAAGATCAGTAAACACAGGCACTAAAAACGCAAATCAGACAGGCATGCAAAAATCACAAAAAGCGCATGCACACAAAAATGACCTAGACCCTCTTTGGTCTAAATCGTTGGACTCTGACTCGTATCAGCACCCGCATCTTCTCCAGCAACTCCTTCTTCAACCTGTTCCCCCCGTCTGTTCGGCGGTCCCTCCAACTCCACTTGTTCCAGCCTCATCTTCTCTCGGCCTTGCTTCCTCCACATTAGCCTCCGTGTTAGCTCCCACTTGTGCTTCTCCCCCCTTTTGGGAAGAAAGTATAGCCCTCAGAACATCCCTATGAGCAATCAGTGCGGCAATAGAAGCCTCTAGGTTCTTGAGGGTAGTTTCCAGCTGAACTGTGACGGAGGATGTTGAAGCAGCAGGAGAACCAACATTCTGAGCTCCTTCCCAGGGTAGATCCACAATTCTTTCAGGTCCTGAGAGATGATTTCCAAGAATGGGGAATGGCTGAGTCTGGCGAATGATTGCATCAGTGCGTGTTGGCTCATACCCTCCTTGAAGTAGCATCGACCAAATGAGAAAGGGAAAGGGCAGAGGGCCTTTCCCGCTCTTCTCAGCTTGATATGCGATTTGATTTAGAATCAATTCGCCCCAATTGATCGGTAGGTTATTCCCTAGGGCATAAAGAAGTTGAGCCATTGGCCTTGTCACCCGACTATCATTAGTCGTGGGGAGCCAATTGCTAATCCCGACTTTAAACAACACTGCATATAACGAGGTTAGATTCCTCGAGCCAAAAGTCCCTCCCCGTTTTGACTTCATCCCGCCAGTTAAAAACACAGCTACTTCATCGTAATCACAATCATAATCAGACTGAACGTCAGGGGTCCCCAAAAACTCATTAACCGCATGCACAGAAAAATCATAAATCTGACACCTAAAGAAGACCCGCCCATACTTCTTAGTGTTTAATTCATTCACTCGAGCTGAAAGATTATAGTATACCTCCCTTACAGCTTCATCGCAGTTAATGCCCAGACATCGAACAGATTTGACCAGGTGTCTTGACTCAAGGAATTGAAGAACCCCATACTTCGAAAGCTTGGCGCATCTACGACCCGTTCGATGTTTAGTGAGCGCTGGCTAATGGAGTCCCATATCCTCGTTCTGCTGTGAATAAAACTTCCTGGGGGGCAGTGAGAGATCCCAGTCCGAGTCTGCTTGTCTGATTTCTTCTTCAGAAGAGGTTGTGGCTTCCATTGTTGGACTGACATCGGCGTCAGCAGGGACCTCAAGGTGAACATAGTGACTGTCGCGCCCGTCACCATCAGTCTGGGAAGCCTCACCACTCCGAACCTTTTTAGAGGGCCTTGCGTCTGAACCCATGGGCCTTTTTCCTGCCCGTTTTTTCAACCTATTGATCACAACTCTAAAAGGGACAGACTCACCAAAGAGTTCTTCACTGCTTGCTGAAGAGGCGTATCTGTCAATGATTCTGACTCGGAGCTCGGCACATCTCCCCCTGCGTCTTGGAAGTCTTCGTCATCGCTCTGTGAGTCTGAACTGTAGTAGGGGGTCGAGTCGATGATTTTATCTGTGGAGTCGCTTAAGAGTTCAACAGGGCAGTCGGCATTTGAAGTTGGGTTCTTCGCAGCTTGGGTTCGGATTCTATTGCTTCGGCGTTTTGGAGCAGTTGCACCTTTTGAAGAACCACCCGGCATTTTTGACAGATCTAGGGTTTTTGGATGGATTCTTGGATGGAACTTTGTCGGTGCTAGGGTGCGGTGCGGCCTGGGTAGTCGGAACTTCAGCAGCTTCGTCGCGATTTTGAGGAGTTGATTGTGTAGGCTAAGAAGGCGCGACCCAGGGCTGAAAAGGTCCTTGATAGACGACGATTTCAAGTGATGGTACATCAATTTCCATCGGCACTGGGTAGTCAAGATCGGACTCATAAATTGGGTCAGCATTTGGGTCTGCATTTCTTGGTGAGTTCTAGTGAAATCAAGAAATAAAACCAAGAAAATGAAATGATGAACAGAATGATAGACCCAAGATTATACCAAACGCAGTCAAGAACAGAGGAAAATTAAAGCTTGAGGTTCGAATTGTGGACTAAGGGGGTGTTTGTTTTGGGGTGATCCTCCAAAATATCACCGTAATCCTCGCTATTGTTCTTTATCACTGTTTTTGTTTGATCTAGGTAATGAGTCACCACCGTAATCAAAGATTACCTAGGTGATAAAAACGGGGTGATATTTCACATTACGGATCACCCCAAAAAACCTCAGTGATCCTTCATCACCTTGATGGGGTGATATTTCTGATTTTTTTCCGGACAAAATTATCCCTTATAATTAACTTTATTTCCTCTCACTACCCCTAATTCAAACAATAATATTGAACAATAGAATATTCGTTTGTGTTTAATGCTATTTTCGATAAAATTATATCCCATCATACATGCTTATGTGTATCTTTTAAAAAAATAAAATATCTCATCTTATTTTATATCTTTTCTTGTCAGAATCCCAACTACAGAAGCCATCCTTTTCATTCTCCTTTCGTCGTTCGACGTTGAACTGTGTGTAAGTGTTTAGTGCTATTTTGTCTTTTTGTGCCTTTCATTGTCAACAATTGTGGCTATCGTTTAGTTCTATTCAATTTTTAGTAGCCTTTTTGTTCCTATTCATATCAACAGTGAATTGTCTAATCGATTTCCTCAATTTTTTTTAAAGCTCAATGTTGCTTTTACTAGTATTTATCTTTGTGTGTAATGTGTGTAGGCATTTATGCAACGTACTTGTTTATAACGATTGTGATTTTTGTTTATAACGGTTGTGATTTGTTGTTCATACTTTGATATATTATGCTTACATTTGTTAAATTATTCGTATATGTTTTTTTACTGTAAACTGAAATATATTATCAAATGCAGTAATGGCAAGGTTTCAACGAAGTAGGCACATGGACCTCATGACTTTATTGGGTATTAGGATGAAAATACTACATGAGATGTACTGTTTGTGTCTTGTTATTGTTATATTGATGCTTAAACATAGAAACGGGAGGAAAATGGTTGGGTGGAAAAGGACTGCATTATTTAGAGAAAACATTAGAAGTCTAAATATGACACAAATCGTGTCTTACAGTGATAGGCAATGTATAGATAACACTAGGATGGATAGGAAGGCTTTCTTTAAGCTATGTCATCTTCTACAATCAGTTGGAAGGTTAAAGGGTAGTAAGAACATCAGCGTTCACGAAATGGTAGCTATGTTTCTTCATATAGTTGCCCATGATACAAAAAATAGAGTCATTAAGAGACAATTCCAACGTTCGGGTGAAACCGTTAGCCGCTATTTTCATGCTGTCCTTCATGCTATATTGCGTTTGCATCTGATCCTACTACGCAAACCAGATCCTGTTACTGATGAATGTAATGATGATCGGTGGAAAAGTTTCAAGGTACATGAGGCCATGATTGTTATGAACTTTTAGTAGCTTATTTTATTATTGATATTTATTAATATATATATATATATATATATTGTAGAATTGTGTTGGTGCCCTTGATGGAACTCATATAGGAATTCATGTAGCAGAGGTTGATAAACCTAGATATCGCACTCGAAAAGGTCATATTGCTACAAACGTTTTAGGTGTGTGCAATCGAGAAATGCAATTTATATATGTCTTGCCTGGATGGGAGGGTTCAGCTAGTGACTCTAGGGTCCTTCGAGATGCCATTTCAAGCCAAATGGTCTAAACGTACCTCAAGGTATTAGTTAATTGATTAGTTAGTAATATAATTATTTGAAGTTTAATAGATAATAGTGTTTTGGTGACTATTACAAGCAATTACTTAATATAGGTTGTTATTACTTATGTGATGCTGGATATCCTAATGCTGAAGGCTTCTTAGCTCCATACAGGGGCCAACGATACCATTTAAACGAGTGGAGGCAAGGGCAACAACCAATTACGCCTCATGAATTCTTCAACATGAAGCACTCTAGAGCTAGGAACGTCATTGAGAGGTAGTTGAACTTGAGGCCAATGATGATCCGCCAATTGTTGTTGGTGACAATGACTCTCCAGAGGGTATGCATCAACCCACAACTAAGGCCAATTCAAACAAGAAAAATAGTGAAAGCAGCAACAAGAAAAGAAAGAGAGATGACAAGGATGTGATGGTTGACTTGGTTGGTGCGCTTGGCCGGATTGGAAATGTCTTTGAAGCAAACTTAGAGGAGTTCAAGGTGATATCTACTTATTACCAAAACCAAACTCAAGGTGATACGAGGAGGCAAACACTGTTCAATGAGATTTCCAAGATTCCTTCACTATCTATTGATGATAAGATCACTGCTACATCAATCTTCTTGAAGGACAACACCAAAGTTGAGATGTTTTTTAGCATGCCGGAGGAGGTGAGACATATGTTAGTGATGAAGGAGCTTCATAACGACCCATCATATGGTTACAGGCCCTCGTTTGATTAGTTGAGAAAATTTTATTGCTATCAGTTGTGAGTCGTACTTTAGCGTAGTGCTTTCTGAGACTTATTATGCGTTAGAATTTGTGATTTTTTTGCGAACATAACTTTCTTATATTTATATGAAGGCTTGCATTTTTAACGATTGTGAACCTTTTGTTGGATGATTAATTACAAGCATTTCATGGGAGGTTACAGAATTATATTTTTGCTACATAAGACATATATTTTTTTTTATAAAGTTATATATTAGAAACTTATGAAATATAAAAGTTAATATTTGCATATTAATCTTGATCACTTAAAAAAAATCACCCTGAAACAAACACGTTAGTGCACATCACCAAGGTGATATACATAGGATTAAATATGACATTTACACAACATCACCTTATACATCACCGTGATTAAACAAACACGATATTCTAATATCACCATGATATGTAAAATGAAATATCACCCAAAAACAAACACAGTGATGACATATCACGTTGATCCACATCACGGTGATGCTCACATCACGGTGATGTGTATATCACCGTAATGTTGGATCACTTGAAACAAACACCCCCTAGAAAGATGAAGAGAAGTAATTGGGCCTTTTTAATTGATGGGCTGGTTACGTAAAGACTGTTAAGGTTTTGAGCTGCTCAAATCTAGGCCGAAACTCGAGTTTTTTCTTTTGGACCAAGCGGGCTGATTAATGGGCTCAGGCCCAAGCTTTCCAACGCTAAAAAAAGTAAGAACACATGCGCTCAGATTAGGGGTGAGCAAAAATATCCGAAAACCGGATTCCGATCCGATATCCGGTTTTCAAGACCCGAAAAAACAGATATCCGATTTTAAAAACCAGATCGGATATCCGATCCGATTTATTTTAAAATAAACCGGATCGGATACGGATAGTGGTTTGTCTAAAATCCGGATATCCGATATCCGGTTTTATATTTAAAAAAATAAAAAAAATAGTCCAAAAAGAAAAATGAAGGTCCAAAATTGAAAAAAAAAATCTTCAAGTAGAATATTTAAATTTATATTATTTTATTATTGCAAAAAACTTTGTTAGAGAACTGAGATAAAAAAAAAAAAACATAAAAACATCGAGATGCAAGTTAAAAAATTAATGTGAATTTGTGGTATTGTGTTTATTATTTATTATGTAACTTCGAATCATAAATTCACATATTGTGTGAAACATTATGTGTAGAAATTTTTATATTAAAAAAATATATATTTTTATTGTGATAAGAAACAAAAAATATGATTTTAAAAATAAAACAAATGAAAATAAGAAAAATAAATTTAAAAACCGGATGCGGATATCCGATAAAAATATCCGAATAGACCGGATATCCGATTTTCGGATATCCGATTAAAACCGGAGCGGATACGGATATCATTTTTCGATATCCGAAAATCCGGATATCCGAATTTCGGATATCCGAAAAACCGGATATCCGGTTTTGCTCACCCCTAGCTCAGATATATCAATTAGCCGCAGAGAGTTTTGCGTGCCGGTTTTGCTTCGCTGTGGGTGGAAGGAACGGCCGATTGATTAAGGTATTGACAATTCTTTTTTTCGCCGCCGATTTAATTAATGCTATTTGGGGCTTTCCTTAATTACATGCTGTTTGGATTTTTCTGAGCTCGGATTTTGGGGCCTTGACGATTGAATTGGTCTCGATTTATTTCATCGAAAATAACAGATTAAAACCGATTTCGAAATGCAAATCTACAGGAAATGATCTATCCATAAGCAAATCTGGAGTTTTTATCAGGATTTTCAGTTATCTTGGCTTTTCTTATTTGGGTTTTAAGTAAATGCAGCCAAAAACGAATTTTAGAGCTCCACAAAACACTTGGCCCCTAAATCTAACCCTAATCTGCTGACAGGCAAACACGATGATGCAACGATACATGCCATTCGGATGGGAGGACGATATTGTAAGATTGCCAGTTTCGTTATTTTTTTATTTATTTCATTGCAAGAGATCTCAGTGATGCACTTATAAGATTACATGCTCTATATTCCTCCATAATATATTAATTGTTGCCTGCAGAAGGATCCGAACGTCTGTTTCATCGGACCCCATGTGGAAAGGGAAAATTTATCGTTGTCACTGATGCGCCAAGTATTTGGGATTGTTCTACTATTTATCATTCTTTTATTTTTTTTCCTTCTTGTTCTAACTAATTGTGATTTTTTTTTCTTTTTTTGGATAATGTTATTTTGTTGCCAGATGTGTGATGTTTTTGTGCGGCCTCAAGGTATCCAAATCGGTGGATCAAAGACATTCCTGGAGAACATGTATCATAATTCATTTGGAGAGGTTGTCAAATTAGCTTTGGATGCCTTCAACAGGGCCAAGGTCTCTGGCAAATCTACATAGAGTGGAGGATACAATCATTGTTTTATATTATATAATATTATATATATATATATTTTCTTTAAAATTACAATGTCTTTGATCAATTTAGGGGAGGGATTTCAAACTTGTGAAGATTACGAAGGTCAATCTCATCTCGGCTTTGGTGTACTGGCCATTATAGGGGTGAGCAAAACCGGATATCCGGTTTTTCGGATATCCGGATTTTCGGATATCGAAAAATGGTATCCGTATCCGCTCCGGTTTTAATCGGATATCCGAAAATCGGATATCCGGTCTATTCGGATATTTTTATCGGATATCCGCATCCGGTTTTTAAATTTATTTTTCTTATTTTCATTTGTTTTATTTTTAAAATCATATTTTTTGTTTCTTATCACAATAAAAATATATATGTTTTTAATATAAAAATTTCTACACATAATATTTCACACAATATGTGAATTTATGATTCGAAGTTACATAATAAATAATAAACACAATACCACAAATTCACATTAATTTTTAACTTGCATCTCGATGTTTTTATGTTTTTTTTATCTCAATTCTCTAACAAAGTTTTTTGCAATAATAAAATAATATAAATTTAAATATTCTACTTGAAGATTTTTTTTTTCATTTTTGGACCTTCATTTTCTTTTTGGACTATTTTTTTTATTTTTTTAAATATAAAACCGGATATCGGATATCCGGATTTTAGACAAACCACTATCCGTATCCGATTCGGTTTATTTTAAAATAAATCGGATCGGATATCCGATCCGGTTTTTAAAATCGGATATCTGTTTTTTCGGGTCTTGAAAACCGGATATCGGATCGGAATCCGGTTTTCGGATATTTTTGCTCACCCCTACTGCCCAACCTTTGAGGCTAAGGAAGATGAATGTGACAAGTCTTTTACTTTCCGAGCTGTTGTTAATCCCACGCTGGAAGACGAAGTCCTGTTGTGTGAGATAAAGGTATGTATGGCCACGGGTTCTTGTGGCCTTGTATGCTACTTCAAAAATTTGACTTTTTTTTTTCTTGTATATGTTAGGATGGTAAGGATTCGGGTGAGGAGATTCGCGACCATGTTATGTCAAGCGGCCACTACGTTTGGTATGTGTTTATGATGAGTGTCCTCAAATATTTAGTCATTACACATATTGATCTGAGACATTGTTCTTCTGGTTTTATTCGAAAAAGCTTTGAACACGAGCGAGGCGAATGCTGCGATGCTAGTGGTGTTACTTGTGGCGAAGCTGCTTATTCCGGTTCTACCGCTAGCAATGAGTGACTGAAGTTACGTTGAAGAGATGTATCATTGTCGTGTGCGTGTGTTTCGATTAGTAACTAAGAAATGTTTTTCGGGAATGTAACATGATATTTCTTTTGGTGCCCCCTCATCTTTTGGTGATGACAACCATAGTCCTTCATTTTCGTAAAATAATAAGCTCTTACCTTACATGTCCTTAAAATTTTCCTAAACAAGAATTAGAAAGTTAATTAAACCTTCTTCTATTTTTTTAGAAAAACTTAACTGGAGTACACTTTCTATTATTACATATAATAAGACGACAATATAACACATCCGAGATCTTGCTCGATTAAATTTTACACAAACAAAAAGGAGAAACCATAACTAACTCATAAGTAACCAGTCGCTTGTTCATCCTCTTAGACAACCTAACCTTCAAACCATAGTTGGCCGCAAGGGTAATGGAAGAATTAGGACAAACCTGGTGGCCCTCCACAAGCCTAACCTCGTAATGGTACACAATAAAAGCAGCAAGCAATTTCATCTCCACGTAAGCCATCTCCTTCCCGAGGCAAGCCCGTGGGCCCACGTTGAACACCGGGAACTTGTCAGAGGTTTCGTGCACGAGCCCCCCCTTGGCCGAGATCCACCTCTCGGGCCTAAACTCGAGGCAGTGACTCGCCCCACACCGACTCCATCCTCCCCACCGCGTAGATCGAGAATATCACATTCGAATTAGCGGGCAGATAGTGCCCGCTCGGCAAGACATCGGGCCTCGCGGGGGACTTGTGTTCCAAAGCCACGGGAGGAAACAACCTAAGTGACTCTCGAATGGCCCCCGTGAGGTACACGAGCTCCTTCGATTCCTCGGCGTTGAAGAACCTCCATTTCTTCTCCGGGCTCGCAATAATTCTAGCCTCGAGCTCCTCCAAAATCTTGGCTGCCGACACGGGATTCCCGATTAGCCAGAAGAGCCACGTCAGGCAATAGCTCGTGGCGTCCCTCCCCGCGAACATGATGTTAAAAATGGTTCAATTTTGAGAGAATGGTTTAATTTTGAGTGACTATGGTTTAATTTTGTGTGACTATGGTTTAATTTTGAGAAATTAAAAAATAAAAATGGCATCTTTACTACTTATGTGCAATGCGGGTACCGTGCTCTTTGTGTGCGGGTACCTGTGCGGATACCTGGGCCTTGGGTGTGGGTACCGTGCACTTTTTGTGTGCGGGTACCGTGCGCTTGGTGTGCGGGTACCGTGCGCTTGGTGTACGGGTACCGTGCCCATTGAATCGATGCAAGATTTGAAAATGAATGTTGATGTCAGAAACATGATCTCTTGTATGGAGACTAAAAAGGAACGTGCAATTATAGTATTATTAAGTGACTATAGGATGGGCCAATCTTCACCTTGCAAATCCCATTTGGAACTTACATTTTCCCTTGTGAACACTTGGAATGCAAGTCCAAGAAGAAATTTACATAGCCCAATCCCCCACCAACTCATCAATCTCCCTTCACGAGCCTCAATTCTCTCCACACGAACACGAGCAATCCATTTCTGATCGCATAGAGGGAACCGGGTTTGCAACCCGGGTATCTAAATCCATACCCGCTCGTGATGCCTTCTCCGAAAAAAGACCTCACAACATCGATAGCTTGAGATTCTTCATCAACTTCCCATGGAAACATATCAGGTGACCGATTACAGGTGTTAACTATAAACATGGCTGAGCCATTAAGGTGCATCACATAAGGGGTACCTTTAGTATCTTTGTGCCTATAAGTAGCTCGTTTTCTCCATGTTCGGGCTCGGCTCCTTTTCGCCCATAGTTAGTATGAATGCTTATTTCAATAAATTTTTATTATTTTTAGACATCAGTTTGATTCTGATTTTTTTTACCCCAAATTTTCCCTGTTCGAAAATTCGGTGATTGTGATAATATCTTACATAAAGAAAAAAAAAAAAAAAAACTGATGGAATAAATTCATCCGAAAACGAAATCCGTAGGTAGCTACCAAAAGTGAGTGTATCATGTTGTCACATATACAATAAAACCATAAAAGGATTCTCTTCTTCAATAAGGAAACACTATCAACCACCATGCACGTGCACAACATCCCTGCATTAAAATAAAACACAAACGGTTTTCAGATGGAAACATGCGCTGTGAACTAAGCAATAATCAAGAGTCCTTACTAGTATGAATCATACTAACATTATAAAAAAAGATTATTTGCAAGAATAAATAAAGTACGTATCAACTATATTGACTAGTAACGTGAAATAACCTACACTAACATATTATATGTGAAAGGGGTAGAGTATTCTAAAACATCTTACCAGATCAAATCTCTTCTTCGTCCACGTCCATGCCGTCATCAGTAGGAAAGGAAAAAAGATAAAAAAAGAAGACTAAATTTCATTGAAGTTGCAATAAAGCAAACAACTATTAGTTTTAGTTTGACATACCGAACCCCCGTTCACCACAAATCGCGGGTCTCCATTCTGCGAAAATGGATAGCAGCCTCAATAATAAGGACATAGCGTGTTTCTTAATATACAATGTTTGAATCATAGAAGATAAACAAAATTAAATAAATATACCTCTTTCGTGTATGGAAACTTGTCAACATCAATATCCAACGAGATGAATCCCGTAAAAATGTTGGCACAGTCTAATGGAACTAGCATAAATCCCAAACGAACCTTCCTACAACACCAACTATTTTGTACAATAAGAAATGTTTGAGCTTTAATTTTCAACATTCCAATTGCCAAAACAGCATGTTCTACTGCCTGAAACTCAACCTTGTTCGCTATTTCGTACGCCGTGGGCCCTTCGTAGTGTAGCTATTAATTACACAATTTTAATAATAATTATAATCCGTTAGGCTAAGTTTGTGTTTAGTAATTTTATTATTCAATCTTCGATAGCAAATAAATAGTGAGATAGGTTGTGCGCGCCTAACGTATTCAAACCTGTGTACAGTTTTGCATGGTGTAGTAGGGAAGAACACTTGCGATGATTGGATGCTTTCCCGCATGTTGTCGAACTTCGTCTTCGCTAATTGCAGCGAATCCGTGCATTTTGCATCTTATTGCCTATAACACAAGAAAACAATTGGCCATTAAAGTGGGGTATAAGTTACATGTAAAAATCATTTTGCCTTGCCTACCTTATCATCAATGTTTTTAAGCTTGTCTACGTCACGAACTTTTTTCCAAATGCTGGCCACTTTGAATCCTCGGTTGATGGCGAAGTCCATAACTTCATGCATGCGAAACGGTCCCATGCCATTACCTCTAGGGTATTTTTTCCAGTACTCGTCCAAGCCATCACAAATGTCGAGATAATAGTTTCCGTCCCAACCAGGTACTTTGACACCCAGTATCCTCAACATCATCTCCAGGCAGCTAATGGTAGTAATAAATAGGCAGGTTGAGGTTGACCCTTGATGTCTCGTTTGAGAGAGATAATTATCCAACACAAAAAAATCGGTGACCTCACGCGCATCAATGGGATGGAGGAGAGAAAGCAGTGTACTTCTAAAGTCACTGTTAAAGAAAACATCGATTTTTCATTAAGCTGCTAAGCTGAGTGTATACAAACACGTGTGAGTAAACTTCTATTTATAAAACAGCAACTAATTATCTCATGAACTGACCCGCTCGATTGTCAAAAAATTTTAAAAAACTACAAAAGAGAAAAGAGAGAACGGGTTAACCTATTTGCAGCCATTGACCGTCGCGGAGATATCTCGTCCGTCTCGGCCGAGCCGGAGCGTATCAGCCCTCACCGCGCCATAGATACGGGTTGGTGCGTTGTCTGTTCTGTCGCGTCGAGATTGGTATCTCGGAGAGATCTCGCCCAACTCGGAACGTAGCGGGCGATAAATCGATGTCACCGACGAAATCCCTGACTGTTTCTAACTAAAACCCTAAACCGCTGTACATGAAGACGATGACACTAGAAAGATGAAGAAGGGAAGTAATTTGGGCCTTTTTAATTGATGGGCTGGTTACGTAAAGACCGTTAAGGTTTTGAGCTGCTCAAATCTAGGCCGAAACTCGAGTTTTTCTTTTGGACCAAGCGGGCTGATTAATGGGCTCAGGCGCAAGCTTTCCAACGCTAAAAAAGTAAGAACACATGCGCTCAGATATATCAATTAGCCGCAGAGAGTTTTGCGTGCCGGTTTTGCTTCGCTGTGGGTGGAAGGAACGGCCGATTGATTAAGGTATTGACAATTCTTTTTTTCGCCGCCGATTTGATTAATGCTGTTTGGGGCTTTTCTTAATTACATGCTGTTTGGATTTTTCTGAGCTCGGATTTTGGGGCCTTGACGATTGAATTGGTCTCGAATTATTTCATCGAAAATAACAGATTAAAACCGATTTCGAAATGCAAATCTACAGGAAATGATCTATCCATAAGCAAATCTGGAGTTTTTATCAGGATTTTCAGTTATCTTGGCTTTTCTTATTTGGGTTTTAAGTAAATGCAGCCAAAGACGAATTTTAGAGCTCCACAAAACACTTGGCCCCTAAATCTAACCCTAATCTGCTGACAGGCAAACACGATGATGCTACGATACATGCCATTCGGATGGGAGGACGATATTGTAAGATTGCCAGTTTCGTTATTTTTTTATTTATTTCATTACAAGAGATCTCAGTGATGCACTTATAAGATTACATGCTCTATATTCCTCCATCATATATTAATTGTTGCCTGCAGAAGGATCCGAACGTCTGTTTCATCGGACCCCATGTGGAAAGGGAAAATTTATCGTTGTCACTGATGCGCCAAGTATTTGGGATTGTTCTACTATTTATCATTCTTTTATTTTTTTTCCTTCTTGTTCTATCTAATTGTGATTTTTTTTCTTTTTTTGGATAATGTTATTTTGTTGCCAGATGTGTGATGTTTTTGTGCGGCCTCGAGGTATCCAAATCGGTGGATCAAAGACATTCCTGGAGAACATGTATCATAATTCATTTGGAGAGGTTGTCAAATTAGCTTTGGATGCCTTCAAAAGGGCCAAGGTCTCTGGCAAAGCTACATAGAGTGGAGGATACAATCATTGTTTTATATTATATTATATATATATATATATTTTTTTTTTTCTTTAAAATTACAATGTCTTTGATCAATTTAGGGGAGGGATTTCAAACTTGTGAAGATTACGAAGGTCAATCTCATCTCGGCTTTGGTGTACTGCCCAACCTTTGAGGCTAAGGAAGATGAATGTGACAAGTCTTTTACTTTCCGAGCTGTTGTTAATCCCACGCTGGAAGACGAAGTCCTGTTGTGTGAGATAAAGGTATGTATGGCCACGGGTTCTTGTGGCCTTGTATGCTACTTCAAAAATTTGACTTTTTTTTTCTTGTATATGTTAGGATGGTAAGGATTCGGGTGAGGAGATTCGCGACCATGTTATGTCAAGCGGCCACTACGTTTGGTATGTGTTTATGATGAGTGTCCTCATATATTTAGTCATTACACATATTGATCTGAGACATTGTTCTTCTGGTTTTATTCGAAAAAGCTTTGAACACGAGCGAGGCGAATGCTGCGATGCTAGTGGTGTTACTTGTGGCGAAGCTGCTTATTCCGGTTCTACCGCTAGCAATGAGTGACTGAAGTTACGTTGAAGAGATGTATCATTGTCGTGTGCGTGTGTTTCGATTAGTAACTAAGAAATGTTTTTCGGGAATGTAACATGATATTTCTTTTGGTGCCCCCTCATCTTTTGGTGATGACAACCATAGTCCTTCATTTTCGTAAAATAATAAGCTCTTACCTTACATGTCCTTAAAATTTTCCTAAACAAGAATTAGAAAGTTAATTAAACCTTCTATTTTTTTTAGAAAAACTTAACTGGAGTACACTTTCTATTATTACATATAATAAGACGACAATATAACACATCCGAGATCTTACTCGATTAAATTTATATTTCATACACAAACAAAAAGGAGAAACCATAACTAACTCATAAGTAACCAGTCGCTTGTTCATCCTCTTAGACAACCTAACCTTCAAACCATAGTTGGCCGCAAGGGTAATGGAAGAATTAGGACAAACCTGGTGGCCCTCCACAAGCCTAACCTCGTAATGGTACACAATAAAAGCAGCAAGCAATTTCATCTCCACGTAAGCCATCTCCTTCCCGAGGCAAGCCCGTGGGCCCACGTTGAACACCGGGAACTTGTACGAGGGTTCGTGCACGAGCCCCCCCTTGGCCGAGATCCACCTCTCGGGCCTAAACTCGAGGCAGTGACTCCATCCTCCCACACCGACTCCATCCTCCCCCACCGCGTAGATCGAGAATATCACCTTCGAATTAGCGGGCAGATAGTGCCCGCACGGCAAGACATCGGGCCTCGCGGGGGACTTGTGTTCCAAAGCCACGGGAGGAAACAACCTAAGTGACTCTCGAATGGCCCCCGTGAGGTACACGAGCTCCTTCGAACCTCCATTTCTTCTCCGGGCTCGCAATAATTCTAGCCTCGAGCTCCTCCAAAATCTTGGCTGCCGACACGGGATTCCCGATTAGCCAGAAGAGCCACGTCAGGCAATAGCTCGTGGCGTCCCTCCCCGCGAACATGATGTTAAGGCAGTTGTCCCTCAAGAATCACGGCAGCTACTTCCTCCTTCTCCTTACTATGATTATTGTAATAAGCTTCCTTGTGGGAGTTGACTAAGTTGAAAGAAGAACCCTTATTATTATTATTATTATTATTATTATTATTATTATTATTATTATTATTATTATTATTATTCGTGATGGTCTCCTCGTTAAAGGTGGGGTATATGAATTCGTCGATGACCCTCCAAGCTTCGCTCAGCCTCCTCTCGTTGAATCTCTTCATCAGCCACCAAATCCTCTTCGGGATTATGTGCCTGTAGAAAACCATCTGCGCGGCCTCGCTGAAGGACCTCTCGCAGGGGACGGTGGGCATCTCCACCGAACCTCCGCAGCACATCTTGCAGGTCGATTTCTCCTAGCTCAAAGAACGGTGAGACGGGCCAATCCGACCCTAGTCCATCGAGCAGATGTTTTTTCAACTTTTAGAATTTACTTTCCTTTAATTGCATTAAGTTTCATTAATGCATTATGTTTTTTCAACTTTTTGCGTATAAATTAGCTCTAAGTTTCATTAAAGCAATTTTTTTTTTCAAACGTCAATTACATGTTGCAATTTAACGATAGTGACTTTCAAGATTGAAACAATTTAGGAATAATAACATTATAATTTTGAATCAATTATCCACAAATTCCTTTAATTGTAACTTTAGTGTCCTTAAATTGATTCAATCTTGAATAGACAATATGACTAATAAATTTTTGCGTGATTAGATTGTAAGGCGATTGAAATGAAGTTAACAGGCAAGGTAAAAGGGAATTAGCTGGTTTTCGCATCGTAAAACAACAAAACAGGACACGCGTATCTCAACGGCAGTTCATGTGATATATATATTAACCTCTGACAAATTCAAGAAAACAATCAGTTGCTACTTTTACCGTGTACATACCTGCCCCTGAATTCCCATCTGCATCGCAACGATTGGATCAAGGATCACACCACGAATCGGACAACCCGCTGCCAAATCAAGGAATGAATGAATTAATGATCACTGAAAATTACTGTAAGTAACAGACATTGAAATCGATTGTGTTGTGAACAATGTGTTTAACGTGGTTCAGAACTTTGATTGATCCTACATCCACGATCGAAATTGCAATCTTTTATTTATCAGCCCAGATTACAAGATCAAGAAGTCAATCACTGATCTTCTTGCTACGAAGGACCCTGCAAATTCTACAGTGAATTGAAAAGATGAAAAAGATGAAAAAAAAAAAAACTCTCTTAATCACGCTATCTGCACTACTCTTGTTTTTATATATGAACTCCCGCCAATTTGCTTCTGTTGTAGACTAAAAGAAACGCCGGCTCTAGCAACGACTCTGTTAGTGAAAGCGTCCAATTATGCATAACGCGCCAATATTAAAAACGCACTTTGTATTTCGAACTCCTCAGCTTATAAATGCTTCTCTCTGTTCCATTCCTTTGATCATCTAAATCCTTTTTTGCTGTTGAACTTCCAATAGCCCCCGCAAGATGGACTGTATAAGTTGATTACAGACATCTTGAGTAGGAGTCCGCGTAACAGTGGAGCTGATAATGCCTTTGTGAACACATCTGCCAACTGGTTTTCAGACCGGACTGATAAGAGCTTAACCTCGCCATTTGCTAAATGATGTCGAATGAAATGACAATCTATTTCTATGTGCTTGGATCGTTCGTGGAACTTGGGATTTAGTGCCAACTTGACTGCTGATTGATTGTCACAGAAAATGACCGGTTTTTGCTCCAAAACTATGTTCAGCTCACTCAGTAAATTCTTTATCCACAGCACCTCTGCAACTACAGCTGCCAATGCTCTATACTCTGCTTCGGTAGAAGAACGTGAGATTGTTGTTTGCTTCTTTGCCTTCCAGGTTACCAAGGAATTTCCCAGAAACGTGCAATAACCCGTGATAGATTTTCGTGTGTCCTTACATGATGCCCAGTCCGCATCTGAGAAGGCTCTGAGCTGAAAGTTTTGATCTGAGGACAGCAGAATTCCCTGCCCAGGTGATCCTTTTAAGTATCTGAGCAGATGGTGCGCGGCTGTGAGGTGTGAGGTTCTTGGCATTGCAATATATTGGCTGAGTTTATGCACTGTAAAAGCAATATCAGGTCTTGTAAAAACTAAATAGAGCAGTCTCCCCACGAGTCTTCTGTAGTGGAAGGGGTCTGACAGTAGCTCACCTTCATCTGCCGTAATGGTCTGACTCGGACTCATAGGAGTTCCCAGTGGTTTAGCACCTGCATATCCAGTGTCTTCTAGTAATTGCATTGTGTATTGCTTCTGTGATAGGTATATTCCCTTGTCACTTCTCGCTACCTCAACTCCAAGGAAGTATTTAAGAACACCTAGATCCTTAATTCTGAAACATGAACTGAGAAAGCCTTTAGCTTCCTTAATCAGTGTGGATGATGGACCTGCTAAAATTATGTCGTCTACGTAGACTAGAAGTACCAGTAACTGATCTCCCTTTCCCTTCAAGAACAGTGTATGATCTGATTGGGTTTGAGCAAACCCAAACTCCTTGACAGCATTGGTGAAGGTCTTGTTCCATTGCCGGGATGCTTGCTTCAATCCGTACAATGATTTTCGCAGCTTGCATACCACTTTATCATTCCCTGTTCCTTGAATAGCATTGTAGAATCCTTGTGGGAGATCCATGTATACTTCTTCATTCAACTCTCCATTAAGGAAAGCATTATTAACATCCAATTGCTCCACATTCCATTCCAGTTTCGCTGCCAAACAGAGGATAATCTTAATGGTGCTCGGTTTTGCCACCGGAGCAAAAGTGTCTATGTAGTCTATTCCTTCCCTTTGATCATATCCCTTGGCAACTAACCTAGCTTTATACTTCTCTACTTCCCCAAGTGCATTGTGTTTGAGCCTATAGACCCATCTGCTCCCAATCGCCTTTTTGCCCTTAGGAAGTTTCATGATTGTCCAAGTGTTATTCTCTTCATGTGCTTTCAATTCTTCTTGCATGGCTTCCATCCACTTTGCTGATTGGGATGCCTGTGCAAAGGTCTTAGGCTCCTGGTTGATGGCAATGCTGTTGATCAGTCCTTGAAACTATTCTGAAAATCTGTGAGGTGTGACCATTTCTGATATGGGGTACAAGGTCTTTGGTTGCATCAGATTGTTGCAGTGGTAGTCTGCCAGATATGAGGGCCTTTTGGGTTGCCTCCCTGATCTAGTACTGGACAGAGGGGCTTCTTGCAGGCCTGCTGTCACTGGCTGATGATTGTCTTCCCTGTTTCCAGCATTGGTATTGTTCTGGGGACTCATCAGATCCGCAGTTTGTTCCTGCATAATCTCTGTCTCAATGGGTTGAGTGGCATCATCAGGCTCTTCATGAACTGTTTCTTGAATGGTGGTATTATATGAAGGCATGAATTCTTGTACTGTGAGAGATCTTGGCAGCACAAGCTGTGAGAAAGGGTCTTTCAGTGCTGCAACTGAGGCATGCTGCTCCTTGAATGGAAATGTGTCTTCCACAAACTTCACATCTCTGGAAATAAAGATCCTCCCTGTTTTTAGCTCCATTACTTTGTATCCTTTTACTCCATGTGGATATCCAAGGAAAACACACTCTTGTGCTCTTGGATCGAACTTCTTTCTATGACCTGCGAGTGTGGAACTAAAGCACAAACAACCAAAAACTCGCAGCATATTATAATCAAAAGGTCTTTGATACAACATTTCATAAGGACTTCTACCATGCAAGACAACTGAGGGTGTTCTATTTATAAGATAAGTAGCCGTTAAGGTGCACTCAGACCAGAATTCAGCTGGCAAACCAGACTGGAAGTAAAGGGATCTTGCCACATTTAGTAAGTGCTGATGTTTCCTCTCCACAACCGAGTTCTGCTGTGGAGTTTCCACACAAGATAAATGGTGCTCAATTCCCTTACTTCTGTACAAGTCTGCCAAATTTAGCTCTCGTGCATTATCTGTTCTAATTGTCTTAACTCTACACCCAAATTGGGTCTCAACATGAGCTAGAAAGTGAGGGAGAACTGTTTGTGCTTCAGATATGTGTTTGATCATAAATAACCAAGTAAACCTTGAAAAATCATCTACTAGAGTGACAAAATATTGGTGTCCCATATGAGATGGTACATGAAACGGCCCCCAAATGTCGCAATGAATCAAATCAAAAGAAGAGCACACAGCCTTGCTATCACTTGGAAAGGCATCTCTTTTCTGTTTTGCCAAAGGGCAGATTTTACAAAAACTGCCAAGATCTTTTCTAGCATGCTTTAAGGAGTGTTTCAACATGTCTAACACCTTATTGGATGGATGCCCTAGCCTATCATGCCAAAGACTAGCTGACATCTTATTTAAAAACACAGAAATATCAGAAACATTGTTTGCATTCTCTGATGATTCAAGGGGTGCTGTTCCCTGGATCATGTACAATCCTGCCACCATTTTACCCTTGCCAATCACTCTCCGTGAATGGTCCTGTATCAAGCAAAAATTAGGTGCAAAAATAACTCTGCAACAGAGGTTAGCAGCCAGTGAACTTACTGAAATTAAGTTGAAATGGAATTGAGGAACAAATAACACCTCTGTGAGTGTTATGTGCTGATTTAACCTATATGAGCCTGCTTGATTGACCTCTATAATGGTGTTATTAGGCAGTATTACCCTTGATTTATTGATTTGATGCAGGTCATGTAGCAATTCTATATTACCAGTAACATGCATTGTTGCCCCGGAGTCTAGTAGCCAGACATCAGTGCCTGTCAACTCTGGCAGATCAAAGGTTAGGCAAATACCTGTTCTTTTGTCCTGCTGGTGGTTGAATCCCTCGTTTTCTGTTGCTTGAGAAGTGCCTGACTGGCTAATCAGGGACCTAAGGCTATCCATCTGGAGTGGTGTCAGCTGGAGATGAATGAGGGAGTTGCCATTGTGTGCTGCTGATTCTTGGTTGCTACCATGCTGCGCTGCAATCTCCACAGCCGAGTGGTTTATCCTTGCTGATTTAAATCTGGCACTTTGCCTAAAACCTGGAGGATAACCATGTATTTGATAACAGCTTTCCACAGTGTGCCCTCTCTTGTTACAATGTGTGCATAGTGGCCTCTGTGATTCCTTCTTCTGCCCCGCGTAGCCCTTCCTTGCATGTTCTTGGTCCTTCCTTGCAGCCAGCATCGCCAAGCTGCTGATCTGATCATCACTGTTTCCGATGGGACCAAGAATCATTGATCTTTGCCTCTCCTCTTGAGCTAACAGAGAAAATGTTTTACTGATTGAAGGCAGAGGATCCATGGTGAGAATTTGGCCTCTGAGCTGAGAGTATGAGTCGTTTAATCCCATTAAGAAAAACATCACATATTCTTCATCAAGTTGGGTCTTCATGAGCTTCATCCCTCCACAGCTACACTGACAAGTAGGCAGATAATTCGCCAACTCATCCCAAAGAGTTTTCAGTTTTGTATAGTAACTCGCAATGCTGCTGCTACCCTGTGACAAATTCATCAGTTCCTTCTTTAGCTGGAATATTCTCGTTTTGTTGGTTTGCCCAAATCTTTCCTGCAAGTCCAACCATACGTCCCTAGCAAGTGAACCGTATAAAATACCTGCAGAAATCTCTTTAGTGACTGAATTCAATATCCACGAAATGACAATATTGTTATTTCTCTTCCAAGATGCCAACTTATCCTTTTCGGTAGTCGCTGGCGGAACGAGGTCACCATTGACAAATCCTTCCTTATTTCGCCCCGTGAGTGCTATCAACATAGCTCTGCTCCACGTCCCATAATTGTCCCCATTCAGCTGCTCGTGCACCAGAAATTGCCCTGAGGTATCACTCGCACTGAGAAAATAAGGGTCATTCGCCTGCTGTGGTGGAGCATAATTGGCTTGTGTCGGATTTGCTTCCATGATCTGATTCTGTAGAGATTGGTGGATTGATTCTGACTCTGATTCGCTTGATTTCGCACAGCTATCGAGCAGTGAAACGCTCTGATACCATAACAGAAATTGAAATCGAATGTGTTGTGAACAATGTGTTTAACGTGGTTCAGATCTTTGATTGATCCTACATCCACGATCGAAATTGCAATCTTTTATTTATCAGCCCAGATTACAAGATCAAGAAGTCAATCACTGATCTTCTTGCTACGAAGAACACTGCAAATTCTACAGTGAATTGAAAAGATGAAAAAGATGAAAAAAAACTCTCTTAGTCACGCTATCTGCACTACTCTTGTTTTTATATACGAACTCCCGCCAATTTGCTTCTGTTGTAGACTAAAAGAAACGCCGGCTCTAGCAACGACTCTGTTAGTGAAAGCGTCCAATTATGCATAACGCGCCAATATTAAAAACGCACTTTGTATTTCGAACTCCTCAGCTTATAAATGCTTCTTCAGCTCGAACTCTCTGTTCCATTCCTTTGATCATCTAAATCCTTTTGCTGTTGAACTTCCAATAGTAAGCATTGCATGACATGCTCCTTTGGCCTACAGTTGCAATTGCATCAGTAAACATGAGCCATTCATTGATGTTACCTACAAGAAGGTGGCCGGCTTCATGAACCAAGATGCGTCGCCTGAGAGGAGGCCAATAGCTGAGCCAAGCAGGAGCCACCGAGAAAAACAGCATCCAACGTAGCCAAGCCAAGCATAGAGGCCAGGTTCGGTCTGATTCACCAGAAGAGATGCTCCGGCGAGTGCAGCAATCAGAAGAAGACGAGATGTTCCTGAAACTCCCCACTTCTTCGGAATACTGACGGAAACAGGAATCAATGTGGAAGTAAAATAGCTGCTGTAATTAATGGCTGCCACCACAAAGACACGAAGATAACTGCTCATACCATCCAAGCGACTTCAACACGGTTGGTGTCACTTCTCTTGGTCCCTCTAATACTGTGCATAGAAATGAATTATTCGTGGGAAATTTTCAGCAAGGGAGCATTATCTTATAGAAATCCAATCAATCCGACGAAATCAACAACACGAGGAGATCAGAAACTACTCAAATTGAGAAGACAACGGACAATTCCTTACCGATATTTACCGAAATTGGGCAGGAAACCGCGGTCCCTAAGCAGGGCGTAAGCGCTTCCGACGAGCCTCATGTCATCGGCACGTGTCCAGCACTTGCCAGTCCCTCTCATACCCCACAAAACCGAGCTCAACGTTCACGTAGCGACTCGATGAGTCTTTTTCGAGCTGGATCTTTCTCTCTGAGGAAGCTCAAGGCGCGAGCGAGGTCTTTATTCTTCACCGCTTCTTCGTATTCTCGCCACTCCTTGACAGCTCGGCTTCTGACGGAGCGCAACAGCGTCTTCGGCGGAGAGCTTAGTGCGTTCGGCGAGGGATTCAGAGGAAAGAGGAGCACATAATAGTGATCTGCCATTTGAGCTTTTTTACTCGGAGCTGTTTCCTGCTATTTGATTCGTCTCTACTGCAGTTTCTACCAACCTGATTTTTGATTTATCTTGCAAGATTAACCGAGTGAGATCGATAGTGATTATCACTTGGGTCGGCCCAAATCTGTTACGGCCATCAGGCCCATTCAACATGTTTATAAAATACTGCTTAGTTATTTTGTTAATATTTGTTTTTTTCTTCCTTTTTTCTATTCTCTGGTTGATCTCGAGACCTATCCTCATTGTAATCTAATCTCTAGTAAATTCAGTTTTGTATGATGCAAGAATCCTTTAGAAAAACAAGTTCAAAACCCAAACATACATACATACATACATACATACACTAAATGACCGTTGAGAGCTTGAAAAAAGACTTGGAATGTTTGATGATGCATGTATATTCATGTCGGGCCAGAAGAGACAACCAGCGACGGGTCGGAGTTAGTGAACCACTCGGCCCATGATCCATCGTAAACCGGCACGTCCCTCAGCCCGAGCCGATGAAGACCCTACAAAGACAATAAATGAGTCCCAACATCTATTTATTTTTTTTTTCTTCGTGATAATATATTATGATTGGACAAAATATTGACAGAAGTGGTGGAGTGGAGTGGACTCACCAGTGCAAGGATGCAAGCGGTCACGCCCGTGCCGCACGAGGCCATTATAGGCCTTTCCATTGTGATTCCTACGCGTGCAGAGGATAGTAGATTATTGTATTTTGGTGGTTGAATGGTAATAAAATAAAAGATGCATTTTTTGGTCAAGAAAATGTTTGCTTTCTTTCTTTCTTACCTTCGAACCTCTTCCTCAGCTCTGCTGCAGGTAAGAGCAGCTGCGAGCCGTCCAACATCTGCAACGAATAGATAGATAGATACATAATTCATCTGTCAACTATCAACTTCCTCACAAGTATTTGTTAAACTTGATTTTGTTTTTTTTCAATTTTTTCTAATACTTGATTAATTCTTTTCATTCACCTGAGGGAATGGAACGCATTTGCTCCCCGGAACATGGCCACTGCTAATCCCCTTCCACGGCTCCCGTGTGATCCCATCGAATCTGCCAAGAGAAACTTACAACACTCACTCACTCAGCACTAAAGAAGAGTTGTCTGTAAATAAAAAATCTACCTAGATTTGGCCCGAGCATCGACGTGCTGGTGCGTTTGCTTCTCAATGTTCTTCTTCACCTGAAAAAAAAAAAAAAAAAAGAAAATGAGTACAACATATTAAAAAAAAAGCAGCAACATAGTTGGCAAAATAGTTAAGAAGGGATGTATGTACCTGTTCTAAAGTCCACAGAAGGTGTGGCTGGAAATTCGTTTTGAAGGTAATTTCTCCCATCTGCAGAAGATCATCAGAGTAGCTTTTTCTTTTTTCCTAATTTTTCATGTTATGTAATGAAGAGGGAAATGAACGTATTATGTTAAGACTGGTCATGAATCGAAACTCCTTTGTACGCTTCCTCTACTGCAGTATTGGTCTTCAAGAAGGCAATGCTCGGTTCACAAGACTCGACACCAAAACCCGAAGCGCTCCACTTTGGTAGGCCACCGTCTAACACCCAAATCTTCTCGTGCCCAAATACCCGGAACATCCTTGTTTGTTGATTAATTTATGCAAGAAAACATTTTTTTGAAAGATTTAGCAATCTAACTTGGTTCACAAAAACATATATTTTAATGTAAATAATAATAATAAAAAAAAAAAACTCATACCACCAAACACGCGGTGAGCTGAAGATTCCCTCCCATCGTAAACAACGATCCTATCCGTATTGTCGATGCCAAGAGCAGAAACAGCAGCTGCAAATGCTTTCTCCGACGGTAGCATATGAGGCAACTACAAGCACACAAAGCATGTAGCACATATAAAATACATGAAAATGAAGAACCAGTAATGAGAAATCACGATTCGAAAAAAAAAAATTGGACTAGATAACTTTTTGCAACCTTATTCTCTAACAAAAAAAAAAAAGCACAGGGGAGAATCTTACATCTGTTGTTATATCTGATATGCCATCAATATCAAAGAAGAGTGCAGTAGGAATATGTGCCTCCTGTTCAAAAGAAGGTAGACAAATCAAGGATAAGAATCAATATTCAACTGGAGGAAAAGAGGATTAAAACAAATTAATTTCCCGATTTACGGAGCAAGAAATTATCAAAATTAAGCATGAAAAACAACCACATGCAACGATACAACCTGATATTCTTGAATCGGATTCCTATGTTCGGTGGGCATATACCAAGATGCATCCAACACCTGAAAAAAATTTAAAGATGAATGAATATACACAAGCTACCTCTAATTTACTCCAAGAACAAGCAAAAAAAGGCTAGTTTTCATTAGCTATCACACAGTAGCTTTCGCTCACACTAGAAATTAACGTGAAAACAATTTCAACATCAACGAACCTTCACGCCTGGTTCTCGAAGATTATTAGCATTCAGCCAATCGACTGAAACAACAGGGTCATCGGCTGACAAAGAAGGTAAAGAGTTTTGCGTGACGGTTTTTGCTTCGCTGTGGGTGGAAGGAACGGCCGATTGATTAAGGTATTGACAATTCTTTTTTTTCGCCGCCGATTTAATTAATGCTGTTTGGGGCTTTTCTTAGTTACATGCTGTTTGGATTTTTCTGAGCTCGGATTTTGGGGCCTTGACGATTGAATTGGTCTCGAATTATTTCATCGAAAGTAACAGATTAAAACCGATTTCGAAATGCAAATCTACAGGAAATGATCTATCCATAAGCAAATCTGGAGTTTCTATCAGGATTTTCAGTTATCTTGGCTTTTCTTATTTGGGTATTAAGTAAATGCAGCCAAAGACGAATTTTAGAGCTCCACAAAACACTTTACCCCTAAATCTAACCCTAATCTGCTGACAGGCAAGCACGATGATGCAACGATACATGCCATTCGGATGGGAGGACGATATTGTAAGATTGCCAATTTCGTTATTTTTTTATTTATTTCATTGCAAGAGATCTCAGTGATGCAGTTATAAGATTACATGCTCTATATTCCTCCATCATATATTAATTGTTGCCTGCAGAAGGATCCGAACGTCTGTTTCATCGGACCCCATGTGGAAAGGGAAAATTTATCGTTGTCACTGATGCGCCAAGTATTTGGGATTGTTCTACTATTTATCATTCTTTTATTTTTTTCCTTCTTGTTCTATTTAATTGTGATTTTTTTTTATTTTTTTGGATAATGTTATTTTGTTGCCAGATGTGTGATGTTTTTGTGCGGCCTCAAGGTATCCAAATCGGTGGATCAAAGACATTCCTGAAGAACATGTATCATAATTCATTTGGAGAGGTTGTCAAATTAGCTTTGGATGCCTTCAACAGGGCCAAGGTCTCTGGCAAATCTACATAGAGTGGAGGATACAATCATTGTTTTATATTATATAATATTATATATATATATATATATATTTTCTTTAAAATTACAATGTCTTTGATCAATTTAGGGGAGGGATTTCAAACTTGTGAAGATTACGAAGGTCAATCTCATCTCGGCTTTGGTGTACTGCCCAACCTTTGAGGCTAAGGAAGATGAATGTGACAAGTCTTTTACTTTCCGAGCTGTTGTTAATCCCACGCTGGAAGACGAAGTCCTGTTGTGTGAGATAAAGGTATGTATGGCCACGGGTTCTTGTGGCCTTGTATGCTACTTCAAAAATTTGACTTTTTTTTTTCTTGTATATGTTAGGATGGTAAGGATTCGGGTGAGGAGATTCGCGACCAAGTTATGTCAAGCGGCCACTACGTTTGGTATGTGTTTATGATGAGTGTCCTCAAATATTTAGTCATTACACATATTGATCTGAGACATTGTTCTTCTGGTTTTATTCGAAAAAGCTTTGAACACGAGCGAGGCGAATGCTGCGATGCTAGTGGTGTTACTTGTGGCGAAGCTGCTTATTCCGCTTCTTTCATTCTTTGAATAGCTACGTTGTTGCTAGAATCATTATCAACTGTAACCGTAAAGACCTTGTTTTCAATCCCCCACTCTTTTATACATTTGAAGATTGCATCGGAAATCTGACTGCCTCCTCTAGGTGGTGGAATATTAATGAAGCTTAAGACTCTCTTTTGAAGCTTCCAATTAGAATCAACCCAATGTCCTGTCACCATCATGTACTCAATCTTTTGATTTTTAGATTTCGAACAATCAATCGTCAAAGAAATCCGATCAACGGCCTCAACTCTTTTTCATTACCTTCTTTTCAACTTCATAAACTTTCACGCAATCAGATTTGCACGTGTTTCTGCTAACTCTGATAAGTTAGGATTTTACGTAATTTCTTTACCCATAAAAGTGCATTTTCGATCATGATTTACCAAAAAGTGCCTCGAATACCCTATATTCATGTTTAGATTTATTGTTCGATATATCGCCGAGCAAACGAGTCGAAAAAAGGAAAAAAAGATCACTTTTGGAACGATTTAAATCGTTGGAGATCTTCGTGTGATTTTCTATAATTGGGGCAGCTTTGCAATTTTACCACACTTACTAAATTTTTGCAGCTAAGATCACGTGGGTAGCAATTTAAGGAAACAAGATATTCTATGCCAAAGGATCACGCATATTAAGGAAAAATATTCAAGAACTAGTCAACTATTCAAAGAGATTCGACCAATCCGATCTTAAGTCGGCCAACTTGTTTCTATAAAAGCTTGGAGGCAGCGAATAATAAAGGAGGACCGAACAGAGAAAATAATACAAGCTTGACGGCAGAAGAGCTTTGACAGTGAATAAGAGAATTGAGACACACGGCTGAAATAAACAAAGAGCTGCGACGATCTTCCGTAAAGGCGAAGTTTATATTATTTCTCTATTATGTGTGAATTGAATATTTTGCGTTTTTATTTTATTAATATGTTAGCTTAGATTCTTTTGTGATTAAGGTCATGATAGGCCGAATAATGACGACGTATTAATATTTTCTTTTCCTATTTGATCTTGTGAATCGAGTCATGTGTTCCATGTTTGCGCTTAATGCTTGTGTATACCTGATCAACATATGCATGTTTATTTGATTGGTTTATGAGACGGACAAAGTGATTAGACCGGTTAGAACGATAAACATCGAACATCACTACGTAAAACCGACCAGAGATGGAATTCGGTTTCGTATGTGTGGTTTCCGAATCCTTAAGCGCCGAAAGCGTTTAAGCTCGGGGAATTTCATAGAGACTTAATGCGTGCGTAGAAACTACAATCCTATGACATATACGGGTTGGTTCTCTATCGCATAGGATCGCTATTGCGGGACAAACGAGTAGTGGTTGTCTTAGGAAATTTTACCTTGACTGAGATTCATGATGGTTAGATAGGATAGATTTTATGAGGACGTAGGAATTATTTGTGCTTCACTCGTCGTTAATTGGTATTTATCTCATCTATTTTATTTACGTCTATTTTATTATTTGCGTTTTTATCTCGTTTAATTAAATCATTAAAACCATAAAAATTTTCTTAGTCTAAATTAGAATTAGGTTTAATATCTTAGAATTAATCAAGCTATCTTCGTGGATCGATACTCGGACTTCGTCCGATTTATATTACTTGCACGACCTAGTACATTTGCTAGTATTTGGGCGTGTCAAACTCTTTGCCAACGGGCATCCCCGTCTTCATCATCAAGTTAACTCCCTCCTCATCCAAAATAGTAAATGGATGTCCATGCATCATAACCCAATGAGCGGCCGCCTCTCTCTTTTTCTCCATGTCAAAGTTTCCCGAGTGCACGACAGGAAAGCATTGAGACGGATACCGGCATGAAGTTTAACTTTGAATTTTGTGCAATTTGACGTTATTCAATTGTTCTCTTTGTACATGTCTTCCGATGCCTAAGAAGGATTGTCGTAGCTCCCGACTTGGGCAGTGCATAGTGCCCATGACAATAGTGACATTTACCCTTCTTAATTTCATCCACTATCACTACCTCAAAATCATTCCAAGCATTTGAAGCTTTTTTTTCTTTTATTTGCAGAAACCTTTCTTGTTATGCTTGTGGGTTCTCTTGTGTTTGTTAGTATTTGCCCCAAACAGAATTCAAATCCATTCTTTTCCATTGCTTCATGTTGTCCTTGTAGCTCATTATCGACTTAATTGCTTTCAGCAACACCAATAGTAAGTGGAGTATATGATTGTTCCATCGCAGATGATATTCAAACAATTGAGGGCCTGCACAATAAAATCAGAACCACAAAAAATCAGAGGAACCAACATGAAAAAATCAGAACCACAAAATTCGAAGCATATCTGATAAATACTCAAGAAATTGATTGCAGCAGGGTAAAAAAGAGGACAAAGTAGATAAAAACAAAGGATGGAAAAAGGACAAATGAGCCGAAATGTATTTATAGCGTCAATCAGTGTTGATGATTGTGACCAATAGCAAGCTGTGCCTTCGAAGTATTTCAATTTGAAACAGTTGACCATAGATAATACTTTCTAGAAGTTAATCAACCTAAAATTACCAGTATATAGGCAAGTGGAGCTCGAGTTTTGCGTGGGTGCGTTGATGGTGAGCGGCCTGAGCGTGAAATTAGCAGAATTAAGGCGAATCTTTACAGCGACGAAGCAAAAACAGCCTACTGTAAAGCATCGGATCTTCTGATAGGGCAAAGGGTTTTAGCCCATCTCTTTTGCGTGTGAAGTTTGAGAGGTGAAGTTTGGGAAGTGTGTGTGGCGGCAGAGAGGGTTCATTTTAAGTTAGTGTTAGGGTTAATTTAGATATCTAATTGTTATATTATAATAATATCAAGCCCACTTAAAAAAAATATATTATTAATATAAAAAGCTAATGTTGCTCGATAAGCTCGACGAGCTATCGAACCCCCTATAATCAGCTCGCGCAGCTCGGTTCGTTTACACCCCTATGTAACCCAATGCTATATAAATACAGAATAAATTATATACAGTGCATGTATAATTATCTTGTTTTTTCCCACCCATCAATCAGCTGTTTAATTGATATTCTTTTTGTAATTATCTAATAATTACTTCGACCACGTGGGGACAATAGGCTTGACTCTTGCCTTGAAACCTTGATTATCGGCCCCTTAATCCTTAAGATAAAGACAACAAATTGCCTGATATAAACGCTAGTGGATATTTAAAATAAATAAATAAATAATAATTGGAGTCGGCGAGAAGATGAACTACATCAATTGAAAGAAAGGACGATTATTCAAACAAGTCTTCTTCGTTGGTGATTAATCTCTAGAAAGCTCAACCTAGAGTAAATCTCAACGTAGAAGGTCTGATCCCCTACCGATCCTCTGATTCAGCTGTAATTCACTTTCCGTCGTCGACAACGTCGGATCTTCAGGTTTGCTGTAATTCATAACCTTTAACTTTTGGCTTTGATTTCAAAATTAATTGCTCATATGGTTCGTTGCGTATGCTTGAGGATCGAATTTATAATTTGGAGGAATTGATTGATTTTATGTGTCCGTACACATTCCCTGCCCTAAAATGTGAAGTAACTCATCCTGGTGCAATATTTTTTATCGTTGCCATTTCGGTATGTAAATGGCTACCTCCTCTGTCCAAGATATTACGTTGGTTTAAGAATTTTGGGTTAAGAGCAGTACCGATTTTCTTGTCTCATCCTTTTCGATTCTTGATGTTGCAGGTATGCAGCAGCAAGACCAAGTCGTTTGCAGCGGATGCAGAACGCTCCTTCTTTTCCCGAGAGGAGCTTCGAACGTTGTCCGCTGCGCCGTTTGCAATACGGTGACTTCCGTCGCGCCAAATGGTGATGTTCCTTTCGAAAATCGTTACAAGCTTATTGCTATGTTTTTTACTTGAAAATTTATGTGGCTAAGCTAGTCCTTTCTAGAGGCTGTTCTGTTTTGAGGTTGATAAGTGGATTAGGTTGAATTCGAGGACTATACCGTGAAACCAATTTATTGTCTTCGTCGGACAAGTCCAACAAGTCTTCTCTTTCTTCTCCCCCAAACTTAAGGGATATTAGATGCCTCCCTCAGCACTTTCTTTCCTTTTACGAACCTTTTCTTATAAATATCTCCTAAACAAATCTCCGTAGTAACAGGATGATGATGTGCAGGGGTCATGGACATGGCTCGGCTGATATGTGGAGGTTGTCGTACCTTACTCATGCATCCCCGTGGGGCTACCAGCGTCAGATGCTCTTGCTGTCAATCCGTAAACCTCGTCCCAGGTTGTATAATTTACAAAAATTCTAATCTCATTCGATAATATTCTGCTATCACAGTGGGAAGTCGCGCTCTTTGGACACATAGATTAGCGGTGGTAATTTTAGAACAATAAGTTTCAAAATTTGTGGGATGCATAAATTAGGGGTTGTAAGTCAAAACTAGCCTTAGGAACAGTAAGTTTAAAAATCGTAATAATTTGAGGACGCATAATTTAAATGCTGGAATCTTTAGGCATTATGCTTGAAACTTGAAGCAATTTGAAGATGGTAAATTTCCAAACTGAAGCAATTTGAGGATGATGCGCTCCGGTTTTCTGAAACTTACTACCATAAATTCCAACGCTTTTTAGCGCACTCGTCCTCCAATTGCTATAATTTTTAAACTTAACGTCTTAAAAGGTCACTACAATTTAGGTTAATATTTGAGTTTTGTAGCAGGTGCATCAGCGACCCCACCACCACCGCCACCTAGTGGTGCCGCTCATGTCAGCTGCGGGAGCTGTTTTACAGTGCTGGTTTACCCAGCCGGCGCACCGTCTGTCAAGTGCGCGGTTTGCCACTTCATTACAAACGTTACGAGCCTCGATGAAACGAGGCCGTCGTTGACGTCCACCACCGCACCGCGGCCGCCACGATCTCAAAGTCAGACGGTGGTGGTTCAGAATCCCATGACCCTCGATGAGAGCGGGAAGCTCGTAAGCCTTATTATTGAAATATTCGTGATGTTGAATTAGCTTGAAATATATAATATGCGTTGATGCCTTTTTTTATTTATTGTGTTATTACATAACTACAGGTGAGCAACGTTGTTGTTGGTGTTAAGACATGACGGTAGGGTAAGCCGGCTGAGAATGAAGTTTTATGGTATGGAAATATGCTCGGTGTTACACGCCAAAAGCATAATAATAGTGGATTATAATATATGTACGATCGTTTGTATTAGTGCAATCAGAAATAGACGAAGATGTCTTGTGGGATGACTTATTTGGGGATTGTGACGACGTACGCAAGTATTTCATTTACGTATGTGAATTAAAAATTCATATTAATACAATGTGAGGTTGAGGGATCGTCAAATAAAATATTATAAAAATTTGCTATTTAAACTCAAAGTAAATAACTTTGGGAATTAGTATTTATCGCTCTCTTTTTACTTGTTATCGTCCCTAAAGGGCTTAAAAAAGACGATGTTGCCTTGAATATAAATTTCTTTTTAAGGTCCTTTTTCCATACAACACTTTTCATATCGCAATCACACATCCATATCAAAGTGAAACATAACAAAAAAAAACAAATCGCAATGGATCGTTTTTTTGGAAAGGAAAAGGGCAAAGGAAAGGCTCTATTGGGACGACTGGTAAGCAAATTCTCCTAAAATTTGCTCGTACGTAGATGAATTATCGAACATCGATCGGATTCCATCGAAAAATTCGTCTCAGCGGAACCATGATCTCGGCCAGCACAAGGAGCAGCCGAAACATAATTTCGGCCGCCCCTTGTGGTGGCAGGGGGCCGAAATTATTGTTCGGCCACATTTGTCCTGGCCGGAAATGTTGGCCGAAATAATTTTTCGGCCACCTTAGACCGAACCGAAAATATTTTTCGGCCCCCTTTACAGGCAGTCGAAGTTATGTTTCGGCCTTTTTTTAAAAAATATTTTTTTTTTCAGACTTGGAGAGTGAAGTCGAGATCCCGGAGGATTTTATCGGCGACGGTATAAAATATGCATTTTCGCCAAGAAGGACGATTTGCGACCGGCGTGGAAGCCATTAACTGGGCGTAACGCATCGCTATTAGACTTGGTTTCGAGGTGATTATTTCGTCGCATAAGAAATGCGGTACGAAAAAATTGATTAGATGCTCTCGCGGAGAACGGCAACGAGGATGAATTGGAGAGGCGGTCGAAGTCTAACAAGTGCAGGTGTCCGTTTCTAGTCATAGCCCAGGAATATCCAGTTAATAGCAATGGTACATTCGTACGGGCCCACCTGAGAAATCCATGCACAATCACCATCTGATACAGTATCCCGAGGGACACCGCCAGACGAGTGGGTTAAGCAGCCAGGCAAAGAAGGTCGTAGAGGAAATAACCGCTGCGCAAGCGAAACCGGCTCATATCCTCTCAGCTATGAGGGCTCGACACGCAGAAGATAACGCGACGATCCGCCAAATATATAATTACGGAGATCGTTTGAAGAGGGAATATTCTGAAGGCCGAGACGTGGTGAGCTAGTTGATGCACCAGGCCACAGAAGCCGGATATTTTGTCGAAGCGCTGAGAGACGAGGAGACTAATGCGCTGACCCATGTCTTCCTCGCACACCCGGACTCACTCGCACTGTTTATGACATATTCGTATTTTATTGGGATTGACGTACAAGACCAATAGATATAAGATGCCTCTAGTTGAGATTATAGGGATGACTCCTCGTAATCACAACTTTCTGTGTGGATTTGCCGTCATGGAGGACGAGACGGAGAGAAGTTACGGGTGGATGCTGCAGTCTATGAGGGACATTCTAGGGCCAGGTGTCTACCCTTCGGCTGTGACTGATCGTGAGTTGGGCCTTCTTCGACCGGTACATATGGTATTTCTGCAGTCTCACCATCTGCTGTGCACCTGGCATATTTATAAAGATATGGAGAACAAAGTTTATTTTCTGGCGGGGGAAGAGCAAAAAGACCGCCGCTCACTTCACGCAAAAGTCCTGGAAAGCAATCGTGGAAGCTCCAACGGAAGACGAATACCACGAGGCAGTGACTGACATGCGTAATCGTTGGTTAGCCGACTCACCCATCGTCTAGTACGTTGAGCAGACATGGTTGGTGCATAAGGAGAAGTTCGCCAAAGCCTGGACGAATTATGTGCTTCATTTCGGGAACACCACTACATGTCCTGTGGAGAGTGCTCACAGCGAGCTGAAGCAATGGCTGAATTCGGCCACTGGATCTCTTGACACCGTATGGGTGAAGGTGCACGAGCGGATTCGGAACCAGTTGAATCGCATCAGAAAGGTAAATTAATTATTATTACGTGTCAAACGAAATCCTTATCTAATAATTTGTACATGCAGGCACTTTAGGAGTCCCGCTCGAAACGACCTATTCCGATGTCAGGATTTCACATTCCACATGATATTGTACAGAGTTTCACACCATGCAATATCGATAATGGGAAGTGAGCTGAAGCGGGCCAAAGAGTTGTCGGATGAGGTTTACTCCACGTGCGGATGTGTGGTACGACGTACGCACCAGCTCCCATGTGCTTGCGAGGTTCAGCGTTACGTGGACAATAACTACCCAGTCCCTGCAGAATGCTTGCACGACTTCTGGAGGACACTTACGATCGGCGAGGGAGTTATGCCCGATATTTTTTATCGTGACTATATAATACGACCTCGTGCGTGAGGCTGAAAGCCGCGATCCCGGAGTTATGCATGGCCTCCATCGAGTCGTTCACGAACATCTATGGCCCGCGGCCCAAGATTGGATGCCTGTTGTTAAGACGTCTGTAAAAGGGCGGCCGAAAAAGAGACTCGAAGAAGCGTGATCGAAGTGCTTGGAAGTACGCAATCCCAAGGGGGGACGCAGTGGAGGGCGTAGCAGTACCAGTCGTAGTAGCCAGGGTCGTAGCAGCCAGGGTCGTACGTCATCGTCGTCTGTGAAGCGTTCTCGTACGTCTACTACAGAGACAGGTACTACTATCTTTCACTTCTAAATTCGTTCAAACATGGACGCACCTCTAATCTTGTAAAATGCGTACAAGTGAATCCAACTTCCTCCACAGCAGCTTGCAGTACCACGTAACATCAGTCATCCATTCGTATATAGTTAGTTATAAGGATGTGGTCGCTGACGGCAACTGCGGATTTCGCGCTATTGCCTCCCATATTTACAATAACGAAAACGAGTGGATCACCGTAAGGAATAGCGTAGCGAACGAACTCGAGGCCCACTGGGATCGTTACCCGGCAACGTACTACGGCGATTCACTGGAAATGCAGTTGGATCATATACGATGGGAAGGGGGCCTTGTGGATCAAACCACTGGATGTTGACACCGTGTGATCTGTGGACTGTGGCGACAATTTGGAACGCTGTAGTTATCCTCTACGGATACGGCAATGGATCGACCATCCACATGAATTCTGTGACGATACTGTCGCTGCGTACCGCTCGGACTGCTACTGGACCGAACCGAACGATCTTCTTGGCGCACCTTGGGAATGATTACCAGCATTATATTAGACTGAGTTTATGTCCTGAGTTTCCTATGCCCGTCTTGCATCAGTATTGGTTCACGTATCGTGATCATCGACTTGCCGGTTGAATTTAGATCATCGTGATCATGCGTGAGAATAGGTTGTTATAATTTGTGACTTAATGTATTATAATTATCATTTATGCAAGTTGGCACGAAATAAATATGCAAACACAAAAAAAAATTTAAAACACGAAATAAATATGAAAAAAAAAATTATCCAAACATACAGAAAATAAGTCTGACGTAAGAGGAACATATAGATAACGAAGGGTCAAGAAGCCTGGTGCCACCGGTCGTTAATGTCCTCGAGTCGCTCTCTAAACTCGTCCGTCGATGAGCTGCCGTCAAGACTCATCCTAGCGAGCATATCGCTACTCAAGGTGTACATCGAGCTATACCACTATACATAGAAATAATACATTTAAATTATGAATAAACATATAAATATGAAAAATCCACCTAAGATTAAACTACGTGTGTAGTCGGCGTGGCTGCGTGGGGGTATGCCGGCCAATGATGATCCGGTCTCCCAGGAAAACAGGCGAGGGTGAGAATGCCGCTCATACCAGTCCATGTACCCTGGAACGGTCTCACCAAGGTACTCTGCGGCGGCCCGGTTGATGCAGGAGAGGTTGAGGATGTACGCTACGGGAATTGTCGCCAGGCATGCTCTGCTGAATTCGCGGAGTAAAGCACCTTATACCTCGTCGGGTCGGCTGGCATGACCGCCTTCTGTGGCGGACTCATCGGCGGCGGGATGAGCTGCACGTATCCCAGCTGGCGCAACACTCTCGAGGGTGCGTAGGGCTCAACGATATCGCGATATCTAACCCCGCCCACGAAAAGAGTCCTCAGGTGTTGCGCCGCCGGATCGGGACCGTACGACACCCAAGCAACCTGATAAGAAATCACAATGGTTACATAATTGTCGACAATATAGAATATAAATTGTTAATTGACCTCGCTCGCAGTCATGACATCCAGCATACGGCGGATCTCAATCAAACGGTGGCCCGTCCGCTCGTACTGACCGACAGACCACATGCGGGATCGTGCCTGACCAGGCTCCACCTGATGGGGTAGACGGTGTGGGCGGAAGCATGGGATACTCGTAGATCCATGCCTGTAGTAGCGACAGGCACCCAGCTAAACCCCTCGCATCTGCCCGACTTGCTAGGCCAAGCTGGCGATAAAGGTAAGCGAGAACGGCCGAACCCCACGAGTACAGACTGGCAGAGGCCAGCCTGCGGTAGAACTCGTGCATGATGTCGAACTTTACCCTTGTCCCGCTCTTGTCGACGAACAACGTCGACCCCAACAGAATCCACAACCAAGCAATGGCCTGGAACCCCACCGGCCGCCCCCCTGACGCATCCTCTGCATCACGTCTTTCGACGCAACGCCACCGCCTCTCCAGGAACTCCTCAGCACCTCTGCGGAGACGCCCATAATCTCCCTCACCGCGATCTGCTGGTCACCGGCATCTGGGGTGCCTGATACCGTCGCCCCGTCGATCGGGATACCCAGGATCTGCTCGACGTCGTGGAGCATGGTCGTCATCTCCCCGAACGGCATGCGGAAGGTGTTTGTGTCGGGCTGCCGGCGCTCCACAAAAGCACAGAGAAGAGGGGTGTCCAAGTGACCCAGCATGGCATCTGCGAGGTGGCTGAGCCCCGTGCCATCGATCTGACTCTGCGTCTCCGGCGGGAGCTGGGAGTACCACTGCTTAAGCTGTCGAAGCACTAACACCCGCTGCTCGCACTTTAGCAGGGGCCTCTCCTCCTCACCCATCCAGATGCGGGGCGCGATGTGCCCCAAATAACTAGGGATCACCTCGCCATCTTCTGGACCACCGGGCTGTGGCCCCTGCACCCTTCAGGAATCGTCATCTACGACCCTGGAGCGCTTGCTCCCTATTTCATTTTTTACGAATAATCCAAAAATAAATTACTCAAAGGAAGCTGCATCATCCGGCACGTCATCAGCCGCATGCGGATCGTAATCCGCATAGACGGACTGTGAAGCAGTCGCTCGCTGCCGCCTCTCCTCCTCCCGTTCTCTACGAACGGATGCCTCAACGCCGCTCGTCCTCGTGTGACGCTCTCCAGATCCCTCCAACGGGGGGGGGGATCTACCGCTCCCCCTGAGTAGGGACTTCCCACCCTTGGCCTACAATTAAATATGTATTTAAAAAAAATTAAATATACATGACCGACCGATAAATTGGGCCGAAAAATAGCCGACCGAAACACAATTTCGACCGACAAAGGGCCGACCGAAACCAAATTTTGGTCGTCACTTCCCACGACCGAAACATGATTTCGGGCGTAGAGATGACCGAAATCATGTTTCGGTCGGACGATATCCGACCGAAACACGATCTCGGCCGGATCTGCGCCGACGAAAGTGTAATTTCGGTCGGGCTGGTAACGACCGAAATCAGATTTCGGTCGCGACAGTCGGCGCCGAAACATAATTTCGGCCGACCTAACTCGCGACCGAAATCATGTTTCGGCCGTGACTAAGCCGGCCGAAATTTTGCTTCGGCCGTGCCGATGGCTCGAGATTACCTCCGATCGGCCGATTTTTCATCCTATTCCGATCCGTTTTCGACAATCTAACTATGTACGAATGAATTTTACGATAATTTGCTTATCAATCGTGAAAATACTCCCTTTCCCTTTCCCTGTCCTTGTCGTCGATCCATCGCGATTTGAATTTTTCTTTTTTTTCTCTGATTTGGATGTATGATTTGAAAAGTGTTGTGTGGTACAGTCCGTTTAAATAGAAAATTTTACTGTTTATTATATTTTATTTTATTTAAATTTTAAATAACTTAAGGGCAAAATCGTCTTTTTTCATCCCTTTAGGGGGCGGTAATAACAAGTAAAAAGGGGACGGTGAATAGCAATTGCGAATTACTTTCCATGAATATCCATACTCATGATAAAAGAAGTCGTATGAGGTCATTTGCAATCATATTAAGAAATAAAATGAAAAACTATTTTATCCTTAATTGGTTATTTTATCTTATTTAATCTAATTATTTTTAGTTAATAAAAGGGGTAAATTTAGAATTATTCAAAATAATTTTTTTTAAAAACAATAAAACGATATTTTAAAAACAAAAGTGAAGTTCTAAACGATATTCTTATCTGCTTCAGCATAATATTCTTATCTGATAGGATGATTAGTGCCAGCGTCCCTGCAACTATGCTCGATGCTTTCCTAAAACGAATTATGAATGGGACGAATTAGTCCTTATTTAAGAGTTAAGATTACTACACATATATATATATACATGGGACGAATTAGTCCTTATTTAAGAGTTAAGATTACTACACATATATACATGCACACAAATATGTTTACCTTGGTTTAAATTTTAGTTTGAAATACATTATATGAATATATTTATTTGCGCTTTGGTGTTGCGAATACGTGTCAATTGGTACCAATTCTGAAAAATCATACGCGTCGCTTTGTGAACCGTTATTTCCTACTATTATTTTCTACCACTACCATTAATATTATCATTTCTATTTTTCTGTTGTCGCATAAACGTGACGCTACATTTATGTTTTAATTTAGTAGCATGTAAAGTAGAAGGCAGAGAGAGTTCACAGTGGGATAAGGCCGGCCAACGCATTTCATCCCATGGCCTTGCGTGGTCATCACAGTTGGACGCTTAATCTACTCCTTTCGTTGCAGCGCCGCGAATCTACGGCCATCATCGGAAAATCTGCTTCTTATTCGTCTTCATCATCGGTAGTATTTCGAAGCAAACCCAAGACCAATTGTTCTGTGCAATCGACGGGCAAGCCTCAACCAGCTTCTGCGGACAGCATCCGTACTATCAGGAGAGAAGATATAGTGATCGTCGGTGCTGGAATCGCCGGCCTCGCCACTGCCGTGGCGCTTCGTAGGTAATTTTTTCTGCTTCGGCTGAAATAGATGCTAAAATTAGTTGTCCAAAAGGAACGAATGAACGAACATTTTCCTTCTCCCTTCTTATTTAGTTAAAACTTTCGCAATGTTTACTGTTACTGCAACGAAATAGTGTGGGGATCGAATCGGTTGTGCTGGAGCAAGGCGAGTCGCTGAGGACCGGCGGCGCGTCGCTTACGTTCTTCAAGAATGGGTGGAAGGTGTTGGATGCTATCGGCGTTGGTAGCGAGCTTCGGCCCCAATTCCTTGAGATTCAAGGGTGGGTCATAAATATAATTCATATACGCTTATATTTAAAAAAAATTTTCCGCGGATATGAAGTTTGAAGAATAATGGATGACTTCTTCGAAAACATCGTACGTTCTTCTTGTAACTATTGCATTGGAATTATTTCATGCTTGCCAACAGTGCAGAATGGATGTGAGATCATCAGATGGAAGAAAACTTCGTTCCTTCAACTTCAAAGACGAGGATGAGAGGTAATTAACTAATGCACATTTATCCCTCTAAAGTAGCCATCGAAGCATTTGATTTGATTTCTGTCTGAAAAAGCAGCCAAGAAGTGCGCCCCGTCGAGAGGAAACTCCTCCTCGAGACACTCGCTAGTAAGCTTCCCAAAGATTCTATCCGTTACTCCTCGAAGCTGAAGAACATCAGCCGAAGTCGTGAAAAGGACGAGACAACCTTAGAACTCGAAGATGGCTCATTCTTCCGTTCCAAGGTAAGTAGCTATTATTAGCTTATAAGAACCATTTCAAAATTCACCTGAAATAGAAATCAACTACGTGTGTATGTATGTGTGTTCGTGTAGATTGTAATTGCCTGCGATGGGACACGATCCGCCGTGGCGAAGTGGATGGGATTCCAAGAACCGAGATATGTAGGGCAATGTGCTTTTCGAGGGCTCGCATTTTACCCTAAGGGACAACCTTTCGAGCCAAGGGTGACCTACGTTTACGGGCGAGGCGTTCGCGCTGGATATGTACCTATTTCTCCTACCAAAGTCTATTGGTTTATCTGCTACAACAGCCCTGCTCCAGGTAAATAACCTAAATCCAGAGGTTATGGCTTTCCTCTAGGCTGTGTTTGGTTTGTGGAATTTAACATGGAAACGAAAAGAAAATAGTGGGTGGAACATTTTTTATGTTTGGTTAGAAGAAAAACGGCGCGGAAATGAAATGAAAGAAAACGAACTTCAAAATATTACTAAAAGAAAGGAGAGTAATTCACTTTTTCCTGCCGTAGAAAACAGAATTTCTTCTCTAGTTTCCTTTCCTTTTAGGTTAATTACTTTTCAGTTTTGTTATTTATGGAGGGTGTTGGCACTATTGGGATAGAAAATTTAGGGGTTGACATCATGCGGGCAATAACTCAAAGAAAGAGTCGAAATCCTAGGTTTTGTCCCAAAAATTCCTTACATTTGAAAGTTATTTTTCCGTATATCGTCACTCGTGAATTTGCTGGATCCCTAAATTATACGACCGGACCCTAGTGATCGGGGCGAAAATTAAGGATTCCGGCATATGTCTCTAAATTGCTTAATTTTGAAGTTTATTGTCTCATCGCACCCTAAATTCGCCGTTCCCCGAAATTCGTTGTTCCTATAATGTCACCCCCAAATTACATGACGAAAACATTAATTATGCCTTTCCTCTTTGCATAGAGAATTAGTCTTTCTTCGATTTCATTTCCTTGTCTTGCATTCCATTCTTCCCACGGAATTCGACAAACAAACCAAAAACAACCTTAAGTGCGAAGAACCTCACACCGTATACATCGTCGACATTTTTTCCAGGCCCAAAGGTAACCGACGGATCATTACTGAAGCGCGAGGCTTCCAACATGATCAAAGACTTGCCCGAAGAGATCGTAAGCATACTCAACTCAACCCCAAACGATACAATCACAAAGACGCCATTAGCAGACCGATGGCTGTGGCCGGGAATCGCACCTCAGCCTTCTAAGGAAAAGGTGGTCCTCGTCGGCGACGCCTGGCATCCAATGACGCCCAATCTCGGGCAAGGCGCTTGCTGCGCTTTGGAAGATTCGATCGTATTGGTAGGAAAGCTCGCCCATGCGATGAAAAATCATGGGACTTATTCCGTGGAGGATGCGTTTGGGTTGTACGCTAAGGAGAGGTGGCCGAGGATTTTTCCCATGACCGTTCGTTCGAACCTCGTGGGCTCGTTCTTGCAGGTGGAGAACGGGTTGGTTTGCTCGGTTCGGGACAATGTGATTGTGCCTAAGGTGATTAGGCTCGGCCCTATGTTGGAGCATACGAACTTTAGTTTCGAACCTCTTGTTGCGTATGAATGATTGCTAGTGGTGGTTCGATTTTCGAACGTTTTTAATCGAAGTTGAATATTTTCTTGACTTTGTATAGTACTTTCTTGTTATCTCATGTTTAAAATGTTAAAATATATGTCTGTTGACTGGAGTTGTAAAGATTAATGACTGTCGATGTTTGTGGGACTTTGGACGGTCGACGGGATTTGTTGCGCAGAAAGTTGAAGTTGTAAACGAAAGTAAAACTCTAACTTGCTTCATACTAAATTTAGTTCGGAAAGTAGACTTCTAATGTGATTTACGGACTTGTTTTTTTTTTTTTTTTCAATTTATACTTTATAAAATAGTTATATTTTTTATAGTAATGAGTTTTTTAATTGTATGATTTATGTAAGCCACGTGAGACGCTCGAATACTAGAAAGTGTACTAAGTCTTGCAAGTAGTATAAAATGGACGTAAGTTCAAGTATCGATCCACGGGAACAGCTCGATTAATTTAAGATATTATTCCGATATTTAATTAAATTTAGACTGGCGAATTTTTTCTTTAATAATATTTTGAATTGATAAAAACACGGCAAACAAATAAACGTAGTGATAAATAGGATAAGAAACGATCAACTACAAACGTAATTACAAAATTTGGCACGGATTAATCCTATGTATTCATGATCGAGTATATCTAATCAATATCAATCTAATTAAGGTAGAAATTCCTAATATACGCTACACGTTATTCACGTATCTAGCAATCATATGCGGAATTGAACGAATCAACTATATGCCTCTATGACTGTAGTTACTCCGCATGCATTAACTTCATGAATTTTCCAGAGTTCATACGCATTTGCGCCTAAAACCTTGGAAACCACACTCACGAAACTGAATTTCATTTTTGATCGATTTTACATCGTGGTGTTCCTTGTTTATCCTTTTAACCGGTTTGGTCACTTATTCTGTCTCATAAACCAACCAAAGGCCACATGCACATGGTGATCAAGCACATGCAAACTAAGCCTTAAGCGCAAACAAGAAATACGTAACTCAACTCACACGATGAAACAAAATACGAACATCAGTATTACGCATTCATAATCCGGGTACGACAATCACGTAATATTTTTAAGCGCACGTATTAATAAACTGCAAGGACAAAGTATTTAATGCAAACATTATAGAAAGCGTAAAACACTGTAACACTTCTCTTATCAGATTCTCAGCCTGTGTGTACGTATATATTGCTACCTTTTCTGAGTTTATTTCAGCCTGGGAGGTGTGTGCTGAGTGAAGTTGTGAGTGTTGGGTTTTTTAGCATTTGGGCCAATTGGGCCAAATACGTGTAATAAGCCCATTAATAAATTCAATTCCGAATTTAATTAAATCGGGAAGCCATCGAATGTCGAAACGAGAAATCGTTGAAAGATTACGAATCTATGTTTCACGGGGATTCTAACGAATATTAATACGCTCAAAACCGATATCGGGTGAATGAGAAATTAATTTTCGAAGTTGGCCCAATAATCATTAAAATGGTTGGTAGTGTTTAAGTGGAGAATCAAGTGTCCCACATTGGTTAGACACTAAGAAAATCTTCACTATATATAGAAACCCATGTGGGTTTATTCAAAAGGGCTTGCCATGTGTATAGCTTAAATGGGCTTGTGGGCTTAAGTGGGTTTAAGTGGGCTTGAGAAACTTGGGTGAGTTTTGGCCCAAATAACAGCCGGTGCGAGTCGGTGCCTCGCACCGACGAGCACCGAGCCCGTGCCCGAGGCCGAGCCGAGCCGTGCCGTGCCGTGCCAAAGTGCGCAATGGGCGCTTTGAGGCGCGCACTTTGCACTTCGCACGACGCATCCGAGCGAGGAGCATTGAGGAGCTACTTAAATTTTTCCTCCGGTAGACGGCGACGGCGACGGTGCCGGTGACATGGCAGTCGAAGTGAGGATGATTGGGCAGCCCAGGTGAGATGGTGCGATCCATTGGATCGTCTGGGCCGCAGTGGGCAGTTGAGCTGATCCGGCCCAACTAGAGGTGTCGGTCGGCCCAACAAGAAGTGTCGGTTGAGCCGCCGGTGGGGCAGGTCGGAGAATCGGGCCGCCGCCGGTGGGACATGCCTGAGATTCGGGCTGTCGGCCCGAGAATCGGGCCAGTAAATAAACCGACAGTCCAATAAGTTCGAAATATTGCATTTTGACCCCTGGAAAATTACATAAGCAGTCCAGGAAGTTCTTGAAATTGCAATTAAGCCCCTGCGTGAGAAAATCTATAAATAGACCTCATATGAGATGGAAATAATTCATTCATTTTCAACCCACACAAATTATATCATTCACTCCCAACTCCCTAAAATCCCGAAGCAAGAAAAACTCGAGTTTCGAGTACAATTCGTCGTAAAAACTCTAGTCGTTGTGCTGCGATTACGAGTTAAGAAAATATCGTTGTATCTTGGGGACGATCGCTGATAACCGAAAGCACAGATATCGGGGCGATTTCGTCTTACGGCAGTGTGTCCAACACACGCCTCGACTACGTCTAAGGTCATGGATAGTCTTCATCAACTCCAGGCCTATTTATTCTTCATGTTGTGTATAATAGTTATCACATATGCCCTCATCATTATCTGGGTACTGGCGAACTGCACCTGCGTTTGAAGAACACTCCATCTTCCGACTATCTACTGCCGAAGTTTATCTATTGCCAAAGCTCTCTGCCGTCGACCAGACGCAACCACAGAGGAACAACAGTGAGTTATGCGTATGTAGGAGAAACTTACGAGAGAACCAAAAGAATAGATGACTTGTCCTTCAAATATTTAATGAGTTAATTTCGTTTCAGCCCCACACAAGCAACTTTCATTTGGATTCAGCCCCAATTGCTTTAAATTTCAGTTTAAAACACCCATCTCAAGTTTGTATTAGAGTTAAGGACCCAAATGCGCTAAAAAGACCCACCTACCCTCATCTGTTGCGAAAATTTACAAAGATATGCCATCATCATCTCTCTCATGCGAACCGTCAACGCCAAATGCCATCTGTTGATTTATTACAACACCCAAACGCCATGAAATCTCCGAAATCTTCGACATAATTAAGCGAAAGAGGTCAAATCGAGCTCAATTTTGTCATGAGTTCTCGTAATCGCCTGAAAATTTCGATGTTTATTTTGGAATAATGCTTCAAACTTCATTCGAAAATTTTGGTACAAACACGAGTGAAATCTCGACGTTTGTGCTCGAAGACTGTGGATTCACACCAATTCAGATGTGGGTCTTAGTAATCGACGCGAAATTACAACGAATCTTGACGCGACGTAAGATCCAAACGTTTTCAATTTTTGTAACACATCAATTTACCTGGGTACCAATTTCTGCTCGTTTGATAACAAAACCATGAAAAACAATACCAAGTTCTTAACATTAATGAATAAATGTTGCCTCAGTAATAACAACTAATTCTTCGAAAAAAAAGCAATAAATAATTAGAAAATAATAACGTGTCATGAGAAAGATAAAAAAAATTCCAGTAACACATCACGTCACCTTGCTACCACTTGCGTCTCTTCCTTAAACAAATTCCTTATAAATAATAACAGAAGACAAGTACCTAGGAACAAATGTTGCATTATGTATAACACAAAATGAGAAAACAAAATTGGTATTATTTCCTATAATACCATATTCTTAACATTAACGAAACGTTGTCTCAGCAATAAGGGCAATTTTCATTTCAGGCCCCTCCATAAGTATAATTTAGGGTTCAGACCCTCTTCGGAAATTTAGTTTTAAGGATCCATTTTTATGCAGTACTACATTATTGCTCTTACATACCAGTATGTTGAAATTATTTACCAGAAAATAACAACACGGTACCAGTTTATGATCATCTGATACCAGTTATTTTTCTGCAGTACCACTTTATTGCTATGTAATACCAGTATGTTGAAACATTGTATCAGAAAACAATCATTCTATACCAGTTCATATATTTTCATACCACTTTTTTACACCACACAAAATGGATCATTTAACCTAAAAAATTCTTAAACAGGGCCTGAATTCGAAATCAAAGCCTTAAAGGGGCCTGATTTAGAATTGACCCAAACAATAACGTGTCACGAGAAAGATAAAAAATAGTTCTCTGGAAGAAAAACTAACAAATAATTCGAAAACAATATAAATAATTGGTTGGTAACACTTCATTTATTCTGAGTAACGATTCACGCATTCTGGGTAACACATAACTGAGAACATTCTAGAAGGTTCTAGATTGTCAGAGATATTAACAGTACAATAACTTAATATTACCACATTGTCTGGAAATAATACTACCTCCGTCCCACTAATTTTATCACATTTTGCCATTTCGGGCGTCCCACTAATTTTATCACATTTTCTTATTTAGCAAAAAAACTATCACAAACAATCAATATAATAATATTAAATATTCTTAAAAGACGTGTCAAAATATACACTTTATTACCTTTTCATTGTACTATATTATTATAATAATACCACCTTAATATCCGTGCCCACCAACATATGTGATAAAAATAACGGGACGGAGGTAGTACCACATGTCTGATAAACAATAACATATAAACAATGATTATACCACATTTATAGCTACGAGAACCACAAAATAGCTAATCAATACCACATTATTATTTTCGATTAATTTCGTTCGTAAATTCATTTCGTTGGGATGTATAAGATTGAAATTCATGGAAATAGGTGATATGATGAAGTTAAATCACAAAATTTCATTAAAAGACACGTTTTGCGAATGTTGATATCAATATGTGACACGCTCAAATACTAGCAAGTGTACTAGGTCGTGCAAGTAGTATAAAACGGACGAAGTCCGAGTATCGATCCACGAAGATAGCTCGATTAATTCTAAGATATTAAGCCTAATTCTAATTTAGACTAAGAGAATTTTATAATTTGGTGATTTAATTAAATAAGATAAAATCGCAAATAAAATAGACGCAAATAAAATAGATGAGATAAAAATCAATTGACGACGAACGTGATCAAGGCACATACTCGGCACGGATTAATCCTACGTATTCATGCAATCAATATTTATTTAATCAATATAAACTAGTCAAGGTAGAAATTCCTAATATACGCGCTACCCGTTATTCACGTAACTAGCGACCCTATGCGATAATGACCAATCTCTATATTTCTATAAGATTGCAATCACTTCACATGCCTTCCGCGTTATGAATTTCCCCGAGTTTAGACGCTTTCGGCGCCTAAGGTCTCGAAAACCACACGTACGAAACCGAATTCCATCTCTGGTCGGTTTTACGTCGTGGTGTCCTATATTTATTGTTCTAACCGGTCTAATCACTTTTTCAGTCTCATAAACCAATCAAAAATCATGCACATGGTGATCAAGCATACGCAAGCATTAAACTCAAATATAGAACACGTAACTAAATTCATGCTATTAAATAAAATACGAATAGCATTACTACGAATTCATAATCCGGCCTAATACGGCCTCAATCACAAGAAAACTTAAGCTAGCATATTAATAAAATAAAAGCACAAAATATTCAAAGATATAATAGAGAAATAATATAGAACACTTCGCTTTTCACGGAAGAAACGTCTCGCAAGCAATCGTTCGTCGCAGCTCTTTTTGATTTCATTCAGCCGTAGGTCTCCTCAATTGTATTGTTTATTCGCTGCCTTCAAGAACTGTTCTCTTCTTTTTTTATTATTCTCAGCCGCCAACCCAAGTCTGCCCCTTCGTTGTCATCGCATGTCTTTATATAGGGAGAAAAATCCACCGACTTATATTTATGGCCGAATCTTTGCATAATATATGCATCTTCAAAGTTTGACTTGGCATCCTAGATATTTGGTCTTGCAAGTGCACGTAAATGGATGTCCCACCAATTTTCTCTTGTAGGCTTAGTTGTAATGGGCTGTGCTTTTCCATTAAACTCGCTCATGATAATAATAAGTGCAGCCCAAACTCCATAATTATGCTTAGTGTGCGTCGTTCCGGACTTCGACTCTTTTTGCTCCAATATCTATAAAATATAAAATGTAAACGCAAGCATAGAATATTCGAGTATTTTTTAATAGACATCGACCGAAAATATGCTATTATGGGGTATAAAATGACGTAAAATCCTAACTTATCAATATGTGAAAGTTGAGATCAAAAGTCATGTAAACACATAGCTCTTCTTTCACAAAATATACTAGTATCTCTTTTGATGAGACATAACGTTATGAATTCCATCCCAAATGTATTCAAAGTTCAACATTAAAGCACGAACAACATTAATAGACCATAAACTCAAAATTCGAGACCTCAACCTAAATAATCGAAGAAAAATGGATTTGTGAGCGTAATTAATGAAATGTTTTAGAATATTACCACATTATCTGCAAATCATACCAGATGTCTGATATAAAGAAACAATACCAACCGAATTTATGACACATTGTTTGGTACATATACCACATAATACGCTTTTCAGTATAATATCATTAATTAGACTTATTTTGTTCGTAAATTCACTTTTTCCCGAATGTATAAGATTTATGTTCATGTAAGTATGTGGTTTACTAAGTTAACAAACCAAATTCCCTTAAAGACGTGTTATGCGAATGTTGATATCAATATGTGAAAGTTGAGGTCAAAAGTCATGTAAACACATAGCTCTTCTTTCACAAAATATACTAGTATCTATTTTGATAACGTTATGAATTCCACCACAACGTATTCAAAGTTCAACATTAAAGCACGAACAATATTTAATAGACCATAAACTCAAAATTTGAGACCTCAAACCCTAAAAAATCGAAGAAAAATGGATTTGTGAGTGAAATTAATGATATTAGTAGTGTGGTATGAAAAACCTATTATGCAGTATCAATATATACAATAGTGTTGAAAATTGGATTTGTATTGTTCTTTTATATCGAAGATTCGGTATTATGTGGTAATGTGGTAATATCCCTTGACAATATAGAACATTCCGGATTGCAATTCCCGCCTAAATTATTGAGATCCCGCCTAAATTATTGAAATCTCGCCTAAAGTGGACAACACAGTTACACAGAAAATAACAATTAATAACTTACTGGTACCACTTTCTTATTTCGGAAAATTAGGCAAATCTGGCGAATGTATTTAGATTTCGGCAACCATGAGCGACGAACAATAGGCCAGTATTGTGCTTCAACGACTTGCCAGGATATGAGTCTCTCGAATTTGTGCGAAATATCTTCAATTTCGATCGAATCGGGATTCGATTTTCACCGTGTTTTAATTATTTACGTCAAAAGAATTCGAGAATTTACCCGTAAAATCGAACATTCGAGACCTGAATAACATGATAAACCATCTAGGACACACCCAACTTGGTTTGGTGCAGGTCGTACAGATGGAAATAATATATATGATCGATTGTTTCGATCGAGTTTCCACTGTTATGGTGATACCTGATATTTGGCAAAGGGTACCAAATCCAGCTTACTCGAACCTTTTAATCAGTATATACACCATATATCAGCTTACCAATACCAGTTAACTTTATTACGATGACTGATGCCTGACAATCCATACCACATTTTGGGAACAGTTGTTTAGCAACAATCAAGCGATTTTAAATTTCGACAAACCATGAGCGACGAACGATAGAGCCAGTATTGTGCTTCAGCGATTTATTCAGGATATGGGTGTCTCGAATTTATAGAAAATATCTTCAATTTCGACGGAATCAGGATTTGATTTTCACCGTATTTTAATTATTTACGTCAAAAGAATTCGAAAATTTACCCGTAAAAATCGAACATTTGAGACCTGAATAACATGATAAACCATCTAGGACACACCCAACTTGGTTTGGTGCAGGACGTGTGTTCGTGCATATGGAAATTACGATCGATTGTTTTGATCGAATTTTTACTGTTGTAATGATACCATATAATTGACATACGGTACCAAATCCAGCTTAAAGATACCTTTAAATCAGTATATATACCATATGCCAACTCACAAATACCAGATAACTGTTTCAGGGTGACAGATGCATGACGATCCATACCACATTTCGGGAACATATTTTTAGCCAACAATACGACGATTTTAAATTTCGACTAACCACGAGCGACGAACAATAGAGCCAATACTGTGTTTCAAAGATTTGTTTAGGTTATGGGTCTCTCCAATTAGTACAAAATATCTTCAATTTCGACGGAATCGAGATTCGATTTCATCGAGTTTTTATTTGTTTGCGTCAAAAGAGTTCGAAAAATATGCCTGTAAAATCAAACATTTCGAGACCTGAATATCAAAATAAACCCTCGGGGATAGATTCCGTTTCGTTTCCGATGATCGCTCGAAAGATCTGCGAGTTTTTTTTATCGTCAAAAGAGTATTTTATTTACTTAATAATATGGTAACGTTGATAACAAAAAATTGGTTCTGGATACCACTTATTATACAACTTATAGGGGTATTTTGATCAGATCAAGTAGTTGGTCCTTTTCTCTAAAATTAAAAGATATTGGGTCCTTAAAACTGAGATTTATACTGACAGGGGCTGATTCATATTTTGAAAGTTAGAGAGGGGCTGATTCTTAAAAGCCCCATATTTAATTCCTTGAGCCGTGTGCTTGTTTTGCTGTGAATTTTTTTTTGTTTCGTTTGCCTTATATAGAATATATCTTCAAAAGCCTCGTGAGATCGGTTAAGCAGATATTACTCGAGCACCAACCATTTCATATAGGAGAGTGCTTCATTTTTCTCGGCTCTTTCCGTGTAAGAAATTTCCTGTTTTTAGTCTATTTTTTTTCTGTTATCTGTCAAATAAAATATGTATACTTATACGTCAAAATATCCAGACACAATTTCGATAAATAACAGATGATAGCGCGCTTTTACGGGATATAAAATCTTTCGTAAGATGATAACTTATGACCACGTTTATTATTGTTGTAAAACGGAAGTTGATTTTCTTCGGAGGGCTTTGTGCAAAAATATTTAGTTTTGCTTTTGCTATTTCTTTTTTTTTTCTATGTGCAATTATCTGAACGGAACGTACCGTTTAACTATTAGATTAGAAATAGGTTCTCCGAACCCTAAAATTAGTATTTGCTCGATTTTTTTTTCCCAGAGAAGTTAAAAGATAGAAAGAAAGGCTAAAAGTAATCTGCAATTGTTCTCGGAATTCGGAAGCTGCTTCAGGAATTTGTTTCTCTTTTGAATTTCGTGCTATGGCTCAGTTTGCTATGGTCAGTGCCCTTTACTGTATCTGATTGAACAAATCCAATTGTGGTTTCTCTGTTTTTCTTTTCTTACCTTGCATTTGGAATGTTTAACGTTTGCATAGTGGAATTTGCGTAGAGAGAAGACTTCATGGCAAAGTGAAAATCTTGTGTTTCTACCTTCTTCCATCTTTTCCCATTTGATGCTTGTGTTGCATATGCAGGTTGAAGAGTTGGCGTTTTTAGTCAAAGATAATCTCCATTGCAAGCATCTCATTTTGGCAACAGAAGATAAATTAGTTGACTTCATTCAGGATGATTCAAGGCAATCCGTTAGGACATGTCGCACGAGCCATCTTTATAGAACTTCTCATTGTTTTGTTATCCACATAAAATCTTCAATTCTCAAAATTGGAATCTTTTTAGCTGAATAATGTTTTTTTTTTCAATACAGTTGGTCTAGGGTGCTCAAACTGGAGCCTATGAATCCTTACAATCGTTTGCTAGTACATCGTCTAGCTGACATCTATGGGTAGCTTTTTGTTTCCCTCTGATATTTGCTCCATTGTGGTTACATTTCTGAGGGTTGTCTTAACCATGCTAGATTTTCACACCAATCTGTTGGTGAAGGAGAAGATAGGCACTTGGTGTTGGAGCGCTGCCCTGAAACATCAGTGTAGGTTCATGAAATTTTGTTCTATAACATACCTTCATGAGCGTAATTTTTGACAACATAGTAGATAGAAACAGTTGACAAATTTTAACCTTTTGTACTATTTTGAAGTTTCAAGGTATTAAAGGTTTTGTATTACGTAGATATTGTATACGTGTCACTTATTCAACTACTTTGTTGATGCTAATAATGACCCTCTAGGACAGAAATTTTAGTCCATCAAAGTTGAGATTATGAGAGAATCATGATTACAGTTACATACCGCGGTTTAAATTGGCGTTATGATTGGTTCTCATAGCACAGTCGTTGGCCTTTCATGATTCGTTTCATCCCTCGTATTTTAACTTGTTAATATTGCAGGCCCTCTATACTCGTGAGTGATCTGATATGGCAGCTTGATGAAGATCCTTCTCCAATCAACTTCGACATATTAAAACGTGAAGAAGTAAACTCAGGTAATTTTACCATTGAATCCACTTTGTACGTCTTTATGTTATACTGTTCTTACACCATATTATCGGTAAATTGGTCCAATGGGTATAGAAAACACTCTCCTAGAGGAGAGGAGACATGTTTCTGCTAATGAGCTCTCTGTGGAGGAAAGAGAGAAAGCTTACTGTATTGCACGTGAAAGGATATTTTCTTCCAGTAATAGAACTTCAAATCAGAGACCACAAAATAACACAGCTGTTGCCCGACGTATGATAACTCGCGCTCTCGGGAAAACAGACAAACCAGCGAATCAAGATCAGAGGTCATGTTGTAATAGTAAGCAGCGTGGAGAAGATCAAATTCATGGATCTAAGTCTTCTTCCAAGTTAATTCTTCAAAGAGATGCCTTGACTTCAGATGTGAGTAGTTCAGCTGAAGGGCAAAAGACAAACAAATTGTCGAATGAAAAAACCTTGAGGAAAGAACATGAGGTAGCTGCGAAGAGATTGTTTGTGAATGCCTTGGGAATACAACTAAGGGGCGAAAGAAAACAAAAGCAGCCTACTTCTTGAGCATGGGATTTCAGATTCAAGAACCATGTCTGTAATCGAAGCTTCGACTGTAATTTTTTCTGTATATTTCAACTTTCTTACAAAACTACATAATATGATGTGGAATGTAGTATTGTACCATATGTTGTCTAATATAATATATATGATAGGCTGAAATTAATGCAAAACGTATCATAGGTAACACACTCCTCCTTTGTTGGACGTCATTTACTTGTTCAAGCTCGATACAAACTGGAAAGCACGGGTTAAACATAGATTGCCCGAAGAAGAAAAAAGATGGTTTTTTTTTTCTATATATTTCAACTTTCTTACAATACTACATAATATGATGTGGAATGTAGTATAGTAACATCTGTTGTATGATATATATGATTGGCTGAAACCAATACAAAACGTATCATAGGTAACACACTCCTCCTTTGTTGGACGTCATTTACTTGTTCAAGTTCGATACAAATTGGAAGGCACACATTAAACAGAGATTGCCCAAAGAAGAAAAAAAGATGTTTTTTTTTCTTCTGTATATTTCAACTTTGTTAGAAACTAAATAATATGATGTGGAATGTAGTATTGTACTATCTGTTATCTGATATAGATGATAGACCGAAATCAATGCAAACGTATCATAGGTAACATTATCTCCTCCTTTGTTAGACGTCATTTACTTGTTCAAGTTCGATACAAACTGGAAAACGCAGATTAAACAGAGATTGCTCGAAGAAGAAAAAAGATGGTTTTTTTTTTCTGTATATTTCAACTTTGTTACGAAACTACATAATATGATGTGGAATATAGTATTGTACCATCTGTTGTCAGATATAGATGATAGGCTGAAATCAATGCAAAACGTATAATAGGTAACACATTATCTCCTCCTTTGTTGGACGTCATTTACTTGTTCAAGTTCGATACAAACTGGAAAGCACACGTTAAATAGAGATTGCCCGAAGAAGAAAAAAAGATGATTTTTTTTTCTGTATATTTCAACTTTCTTACAAAACTACATAATATGATGTGGAATGTAGTATTGTACCATTTGTTGTCTGATATAGATGATAGACTGAAATCTTGCAAAACGTATCATAGGTAACACATTATCTCATCCTTCGTTGGACGTCACTTACTTGTTCAAGTTCGATACAACTGGAAAGGACACGTTAAACAGAGATTGCTCGAAGAAGAAAAAAGATGGTTTTTTTTCTGTATATTTCAACTTTCTTACAAAATTACATGATATGACGTGGAATGTTGTATTGTACCATCTGTTCTCTGATATATATGATAGGCTAATATCAATGCAAAACGTATCATAGGTAACACATTATCTCCTTTGTTGGACGGAATTTACTTGTTCAAGTTCGATACAAACCGGAAAGCACACGTTAAACAGATATTGCACGAAGAAGAAAAAAAGATGGTTTTTTTTCTGTATATTTCAACTTTCTTACGAAAGTACATAATATGATGTGGAATGTAGTATTGTACCATCTGTTGTCTGATATATATGATAGGTTGAAATCAATGCAAAACGTATCATACGTAACATATTATCTCCTCCCTTGTTGGATGTCATTTACTTGTTCAAGTTCGATACAAACTGGAAAGCACACGTTAAACAGAGATTGCCCGGAAGGAAAAAAAAGATGGTCATGTTCTTTGTATTATTTCAAGGTCATTTCGTAAATTCAAATACTTTGAAGACCATTTCAACCCGAGTAGGGATCTACCCGAGGAAGAGGATAACTTTCAAAGCATTTTGAGCAATGTGAAGATTTCTTGCCGCTTCGTTTCCCTTCTGCATCGCAGGAACTAAAGATGCAGCTGCTGCCCATAGTGCAGTTATGGCTGTAGCAAAAACCAAGCTATTCAATACCTACAACAAAATTCAACAGAACAAAATTCAATACCTACCACGTCAATTTATCAATCAAAGGATGCAGCAAGGAAGATGTCAAACCAATCAATGTACATACAAGAATCACCACAAAACAGGAGAAAATATCGAGTGAATTGCAGAAATACCTTATCCAGTAGAGAACTGCAACAGTTGTCCTCAAATATGTATGAACCTCGCTTGACTCGTCTTCGTAAATGACGAGAATGGTGACGATCAGAGAGATGAAGCTCGTTACCGCCGTGTAGGTTCTAACCCTCGAAAGGGAGAAAAGCAAAAGATCACAGAGCTTCATAAGCCAAACAGAAAATGCCATTTTTAGTCTATAACTGAAGTATTCGGCCTTAAAACGGCGTAAACCTGAATTAGAGTTAACCCTTGCATTCTCGCATGACCTCGGCTTGTGCGGGCAGTAAGTAAGAACTCTCCCGGCGGATTTGCACCTGTGAATGTAGATGAGAAATATAAGTGTTTTGTTTTTTTAGTATCTTATTTTTGGGCCTAATGGGTGTTTTCATAATTTTATTTGTTTGGTCTGCTTCAAAATATTTAAATTTAAAGGCCCAACTTAATGTATTGTATAAGATCGTATTTTCAAGTACTTGGTATTATAACCTAATAATAACCACATCACCCACGCACACGCACTACATTTTTTAAACGATGGAGTTCATTGACCCACCCGTGGTTAAGTTAATCTAAATTGTTTAAATCCGATCAATAAATCAAACCCAAACAAATATCCCATCAATAACCCATTTTGATGTCATTTGGATCGCCGATCATATTCCTCCCATTCACTTCTGATCGAATTCATTACTCGAAAGGTAAGTCGTCGCTCGTGTGTGCTCGATCCGATTTTGAGCCTCGCACCTAATTTGGGCGGCTAATTTTCATTGAAAACAATGTTTTTTTTTCTTTTCGTTATGTCTGAATTCTTCTCTTTACTACTGCAGATCTGTTCCGTGTCTTCTTTTCTCCTTTTTAATGTGTTAATTTTGAATTTCGCTACCATATCTATGTAGCTTTTGGTACTATAGGAGCGAAGGTTCTGAACTTTTCTTCAATGATATTGCAGATTCGGCCTTAATAATTTGGACTTTTGTGTGTGCGTGTGCTGTTGATCTTGTTTTGTTGAGCTATCTATATCCGTGGGGGGTGGTTAATATACTATTTTCAGCTGTGAAAAGAAAATAACCTTGCAATGTGGTTGATTAGTCTTGTCTATGAACTCTGTTTATTTTTGTGTGTTCTCGCTCGAGTGATTCCAGATGTTCCAGTCAAGCCAATGACTATGTTTATTTCTGTATATGTCAACTTTGTTAGCAACTACATAATATGAAGTGGAATGTAGTATTGTACCATCTGTTGTCTTATATAGACGATAGGCTGAAATCAATGCAAAACGTATCATAGGTAACATTATCTCCTCCTTTGTTGGACGTCATTTACTTGTTCAAGTTCGATACAAACTGCCACATTAAACAGAATGTAGTATTGTACCATATGTTGTCTGATATAGATGATAAGCTGAAATCAATGCAAAGCGTATCATAGGTATCACATTATCTCCTCCTTTGTTGAACGCCATTTACTTGTTCAAGTTCGATACAAACTGGAAAGCACACGTTAAACAAAAGTTGTCCAAAGAAGAAAAAAAATTGGTTTTTTTCTGTATATTCCAACTTTCTTACAAAACTACATAATATGATGTGGAATGTAGTATTGTACCATATGTTGTCTGATATAGATGATAGGCTGAAATCAATGCAAAACGTATCATAGGTAACACATCATCTCCTCCTTTGTTGGACGTCATTTGGTTGTTCAAGTTCGATACAAACTGGAAAGCACACGTTAAACAGAGATTGTCCGAAGAAGAAAAAAAGACGGTTTAATTTTTTCTGTATATTTCAACTTTCTTACAAAACTACATAATTTGATGTGGAATGTAGTATTGTACCGTCTGTTGTCTGATATATATGATAGGTTGAAAGGTAACACATCATTTCCTCCTTTGTTGGACGTTATTTACTTGTTCAAGTTCGATACAAACTGGAAAGCACACGTTAAGCAGAGATTGCTCGAAGAAAAAATAAGATGTTTTTTTTTTTGTATTATTTCAAGGCCATTTCGTAAATTCAAATACTTTGAAGACTATTTCAATCCCAGTAGGGATCTGCCCGAGGAAGAGGATAACATTCAAAGCATTCAGAGCGATGTGAAGATTTCTTGCTGCTTCGTTTCCCTTTTGCATCGCAGGTACTAAAGATGCAGCTGCTGCCCATAGTACAGTTATGGCTGTAGCAAAAACCAAGCTATTTATCATCTCTCATTTTATGGGAATAGTACTAAAACGACAAAGACGAAATACTCATAAGCAATTTCAACTAGTTTGAATTCACGCCATTGACTATAGAAGCCTTAAATGAGTATAGGAATGACGCATTTTCTTTTACCTGTTCCTGCGAACAAATGAGGCCCAGGGAATAGCTTGCCCGTTCTAAACCATGTGTTGAGACCTCCAAAGACAGCTTCGAACACTCCAAACCCTAGCAATATGGAACCGGCATTGTAGTGTTTATCTCTGTAAGATCCTTTGATCAGCTCTTTTCTTTCCTGAAATGAAAAATGTATCAGAAAATCAGTTAGTACCGGCTCATAACCGACCTCGAAATTTTCAACCGCCGAGTTCAATAAATAGTTTTTGTTATCTCAGATGACTCTGCATAACAAGTGTTGCAACGTATACTGTCATGTAAGCAAGAATACATAAAACAACAATACTCTCATTCATCCTGAACTTATCAGCCAAGAACTAAATAAATACACTGGTCATTTTTATGGGCTTCTTTTATCTTTTTTCTTCGATCAATCTATTTACAAACTTAAATGTAAAACATTCAGCAAGAACAGATCCGCCTTGTAAGTCGTAAGTGCACATTTTCTCAAAGTCACAGAAAAACCGATCTCCTTAACTTTCCAGCATTTTCTTCAGTTCATCCTTACAAAACCTTTCAGGTTTGCAGTTCTACCGCCGCTCTGATTAGTGAATCAACAATCTTCACTAAGTGCCCTCCAACTCCAACTACTTAAGGTCCTAATATTATCTTACACCAACACACCTACCATCTATTTTAGACAACATTAACTACTTACTACAGTAACTTCCCCTTCTTACATCCTTTTTCAGCAATCGTTCGTTTCTGCACTCGAGCACGCACGTCTGAACATGTAGTCACACGGGCCAAGCAAAGCATAATGTAAGTGTATTGACTACCTCAGTGAGTTGCTGGATCTTGGCTTCAACAAGAGATGAACCTCTCAATTCATCAGCCGTCGAACCATCGGGCGCAACAGCGACGGGCCTAACTTGTTTCTTCAGCTCGTTGATCTCTTCTTGGATAGTCCTCACCCTTCTCCATTGCCAACCGAGATAACCAGTGTACAGTGTGAACGCAAAGAGCCCACTCATAACGGTTGGGTGAATCAGAGCAAATGATCTACCTTCGAGTATCCCAAACTGCCCACCAACGGCTAATGCATCCTATTACAAAAAGAGGCGCACCCATTTCACAAACAATCAAGAAAACATACAGAAAAAAAAAAAAAGACCCCCTTTCTTAATCATTTTATACATGCCTCTGGGTCGAGAAAGAATGGCAATGTGAAGGCTGTGAGAGGGATTGTAGCTGAAGCTGAGGTGAGGAGCTTCTGAGATGAGGAATCTCTCGAAGGTATAACAATTGTTTTTCGTGATTTCGAATTGATTAGATGAGATTGCTTACGAGGGAGAGAGAATTGAATCTTGGGTAGTTTGATCAGAGGGAGTAGTGTGACTGTGGATGCCATAATAGTGATCATCGCAGCACAGAGCACAGTGGTAGTGCTCTTGACGAACTTTGGCGAAATAAATATGCATTTATATTTTATTTATTGAAGGTGAAGGTGTTAGAAAGAGGACAAGCAAAGACATGGAAGATGACAAAATGTTCTCAACACCTTTAAGTTTTTAAGTACTAGGATTTGCAGCTACTATACTATACTTTCCAATAAGTTTTTATTTAATTCGAATGTATCTTATTTAAAATTGATATATAATTGGATCGAATGGAAAGAAGCAAGAAAGTGCACATCTTGTGGCATATAACCACTCCACTAAAGTTTATCAACATATTCTTTCGTTTTAGTGATTCAGATTACTTTAAAAAAAAAACATTTTTCTTCCTGTTCAAAAAGTAGTAATCACCCTTTCCAGTATATTCCTCAATAATAGAACAGATTATTATTAATTCTTTCATGTTTTCATCAAAACTTCTTTATAATCCACTCCACTGCAATTACCATCAACTTAATACGTTCAGTTTTGAAGTGAATCTAAACTTCTAACTTCGACTATGGTACAACCCTAACTTTGTCCCAATATACCAATTCTCATTGCAATTGTTTCAAATACACACAAGCAACTATTGAGATCGAACAACGACTCCTATATGCAGATCATATCCCGCGACTGTAACGCGAGTGTTTGAAAGATTGAGATCGAACTTCGTCTTTAGATCTTGCTTTTATTGTATATGGTAATTGATGATTATATATGTTGCATTGCTATCATGCTTTTTTTTTGCTGCCAAAAGAGAGATGTATGGTTGCTAAATTTGAGACCACGCTTGAATGGAAGGATTTCCTTCAACACTTAACCTTCGGAATTTTTCTGCTCCAATTTATTTTTCAGATTATGCCACTCCATTGATAGAGGGACAAAATGGGGGCATAAAAGGAAAGGAAAATCAAATTACATCATATGTCTACGCGTAGGATGGAAAATCGAATGTCAACAGACGACCATTTCGGTGGAAATACATAATAGATTTCATTAGTGAATTCAGTCATATTCATAATATACACTACAAAAAATATGATGATCCTAACTTTACTGTTTTGAATTTCATTTGAATCAATATGACAGAAACGGCAAAAGAGATGTTTTGTGCTCTTCTAGAATTTACTAAATATGATACTCCGTAGAGCCTTGTGTTTGGTTGGGGTATTAGGAGAATTAGAGGGATTAGGAATAGTTAAAATAGTGATTGGTAGGAAGGTTATTTAAATGTGGGATTAGTTAGTACCCCTTAATACCCTCATTAAAGTATGAGCTAAACATACATCTCTCACTACATTTAGCTAATCCCGGGCATTTATGACAAAATTACCCTGTATTTATTGAATATTCAATTCAAAATTCATGTAAAATTATAATTGAATTTAATTAAACTTAAAGCTCTCCAAATCATATACCAAATATATCCGATATCAATATTTAAATTCACCAACCAAACATTGTAAGAATTCATACCCTCCTTTTATTTAAACCCAACTAAGCTAATATGATCTAAATCCATCCTCCCTAGCAAACGGACCCGGGTAGAAAGAGTCCAAGAATGCGTTTTACAAAAAATCAACTAAAATAAATCTAATTAAAATTAAAGTAAGTTCAAATTACATAATCAAATCGAATACCAACGACAGCCAAAACCGTGTCATATGATTGAAGACATATGGAAGAGAGGATGTGATTTCCTTGAGAAAACATTAGCGACCAGCAAAACGTTACATGGACACAAGGAATATTCCAATGTTATTAATTAAGAATAGAATCAAAGGTATCGAAACAATTATAATACCATCTTATTCAAAGATAACCTTCTTCCACAGATCCGTTTCATTACATGATTCTTACGTATATTTAAGGAGAGTTGTACACGGTTTCAACAAACCAGCTGTCGGCACGAAATTGTAATGCCTTATAATTAATTTTTATACTGACATTCTAATTCAGCATTAAATTATAGATTAATCTTGGTGGATAAGTCAACAATCACTGTTTTACGAAGGTAAACCAGTTTATTTTGAGCTAAAGACTTGGTTTGGGGAATTACCTGGCCAAGAAAATCATATAGAGGCTGACATCAGCCTTGGATATGCGAACAAAGAACAATTCAAGAAGCAACACTGGTCTTAATCTTCAATCTTATCTTGACCCGACCCGAATACATTGTCAGCATAAGGCCTACAAACACAAAAAGCCCAGCTGTAACTAAACGTAATAATTATATTATAAGCACATATTAATTAATCAGTAACTTGCCTGGATATTATCTACACAGGAAGGACGACTGGGGAGATAATTACAAAGCAAAGCATCGATAGGTATGTGACCAACCAACCCCCAACGCCGTGATGAATAAAGAACGAACATAAAGACGCCCACTTTATTCCCAATTGAATTTTCTGCCTAACCCAAAATCCAAGAATCATTATTGAAGACGAAAGTAAGAGAGAGAGAGGGAGAGAGAGTTTACTTTCTTGGTTGCAGCACAATTAAAGTCCACCAACCTATAAAGACTTGTCCTTTGTTTCATCACCTTCTCGCTACAAAGCCCATGTTTTACTTCATCAGCAGCAGCTTGCTGTGTGTACCTCCGTTGATCGTATGTTTGATATTTCTGGCGCGATTTTTCCTATATAGCAGCTCTCTAATCTATGTGTTTCGCAAGTGGATTGAATGGGTTGAAGACAGAATCCACATCCACCAATATTTTACAGTCCCAGAATTCGAGCCCACCAATCATCGTCGGAAAAATCAGCTCTACCGTCGAGTCTCTCTCTACCTAAATTCATTACAGTCCTCTTTCGAAGATTCCGATTTCACCAACCTCGTATCGGGCAAGAAACCCAATGAGATCCTTCTTTCCCTCGACGAGAACCAAGCTGTCAAGGACACATTCCTCGGAGCCCGCGTTTCTTGGGTCAACAGAATCGACGGCGGCGAGGATTCCCGGCGGAGCTTCGTGCTGAGGATCAAGAAGAAGGACAAGAGGAGGATTCTCAACGCCTATCTCCAGCACATACACACGGCGGTCGCCGCCGGGGATATGGGGAACAGAGCAGCGGCGCTGAAGATTCATTACAACGCAGGCGATGGGAAATGGAGGCACGCACCTTTCGATCATCCCGCCTGCTTCGACGCGCTGGTGATGGACGCGGACTTGAAATCCAAAATCAAATCCGATTTGGAGGCGTTTTTGAAGTCCGAGCAGTACTATCACAGGCTGGGGCGTGTTTGGAGGAGGAGCTACCTCCTATACGGTCCCTCCGGCACCGGCAAGTCAAGCTTCATCGCCGCCGCCGCGAATTTCCTCGGCTACGACGTGCACAGCCTGAATCTATCGCAAGTCGCCGATGACGCTCAGTTAATCACCCTTTTGCTGCAGATCTCCGGTAAATCGATCGTCGTCGTCGAGGATTTGGACAGCCACCTATCGGAGAAGATGAACAAGGTATCCACGGCGGGTTTACTCAATTTCATGGATGGGATTCTGAATCTTCAGGACGAGACAATCACGATCTTCACCATGAATTCGAAGGACGGCGTCAAGGATTCGGCTCTGCTGAGGCCAGGGAGAATCGATATGCACATCCATTTCCCACTCTGCGATTTCAAATCGTTCAAAGACCTAGCGAGCAATTATTTAGGGGTTACAGAGCACAAACTGTTCACGCAAGTCGAGGAGATCTTTCAGAGAGGCGCTACGATGAGTCAATCGGAGATCGGAGAACTGATGCTGGTGAATCGGAGCTCGCCGAGCCGAGCGTTGAAGTCTGTGATCACTGCCCTGCAATCGAACGATGGACGTAGAGAGGAGAAGACGGTGTCGAGGAGGATGTTCGACACTGCTTCGTCGGCACCGTCGCCGGCGGTTTCCTCGGGGGATAACGGCGGAGATTGGAAGGAAGCCGTTCCCAAGGAGTTCCGTAAGCTGTACGGACTGTTGAGACTGAAGAGTTGCAGGAGGATGTCTGGGTCGTTCGATCATGATGATGATGTGATCCAACGGTCGTAATTAATTTAGATAGAATCTACCATGTAGACCTTTCTATTCCTTATTTTTCGTTTGTGTTATGAAATTTTATTCTTTTGCTCGTCTATTCACGTAGTTTTTTCTTTCAAACGAAAACTTACCACTATTATGTAAGTATATGACAAAAATTACAAGTGGGCTAAATTGCCAAGAGAAAACACCCCCTAAAGCAAACGCACTCCTAAAAAGGACATGAGCTTCCAAAACAAAAGGCCTCAAAGAGAATGTTTCCAAAATTACAACAAAATAACTAAATAATCTTAACTATAAATCGAATCTAAAACCCATCGGTGGCTGCTAACTTCAAGTTTAAAGTACACTTCACCTTTTTCTGAAGTCCATCTTCCGACAAAATCTCCAACAAGTAAAAAACTCCTACAAGAGTAGACTAAATTATGAGGATGTGAGGTTCACGGATCCACAAAATAAGGACACTCCAAACCAAAAAGAAGAAAACAAGCATAGACTAAAACACTGACATAGAACCAGCCACACAACCATGAAATGTGTGAGTTAGGAAGAAGACGAAGTCGGAGCACAGTAGGTTTGTTTATCTATATATCAACTAAGCAAACACAAAAATTGACTTTCCTTTCTATTTCTTTTATTCCTCACCAAATTCTTTAAACCAAATACGCCCTAAAATGACGAGGAGAATTTGATAAGAATGATATGAGATGTGTGGGATTATAGGTTACACATTGTATTTAGCTTACACAGTACATAGGATGAATGAGATGTAATGAAAAATTGGTTCATGTGGCAAGGGGAAGTTTCACGAAATCATCGTTCCACGAAACTCATAATTAATTGAAAAATATAATATACATTTCAAGTAGATATAGACTATCATTTGTTCAAAGTTTATATGTAGAAATCTGTTGAGGATAATCGCACTCAGCAACAATCAGACTTCACTTAGGATTGATAGCTAACCTAACGTGATTGAATCGAAGCAAATCAAATTGGATTTAAGCAAACAGAAAACGAAATTGAGAACAGATTTACGTGGTTCAGCTACGATGTGTAGCCTACATCCACGGCTCAAGCACCGATCCTTTATTGATACGAATCACAAGATTTTACAGAGCTCACGCCACTCTACAATTTCCGTGTTATCAACTTTCCCTCTCTCTCGCTCTAAGAAAAGTTACACGCAGTAGAATGTCTCCGATCACACACTGAAATGCTCTGTTTTTATTGAGCTTCACACTTCGCTCGTGAATAACCGTTTTAACGGTGCAATTCAAATCGCCCGCTTGCTGAAGACGTCGATGGGAACTGCGACTTAATAAGTGACTCGATTTCCCGCCAGCAACTTCTCTTTGATACATGCGTTGCTTTTTTCTTCATTCAGCGATTTATTCACAGCCGAGCTCTAACACTTCAGAAAACAAAAGCCATCAGTTCAGCTCATTCCAAGTTTCTGTCTGAGATTGTGAATCATCCTCACAAAATCAATCAACATTCAGATATGATTAATTCACTATTAAATACTAACATATAAAGAAGAAACTTGAATGTCAAAACCAGTCAGTCGTTCTCGTTCTTTATAATATATGATTACCGATTGTCAGTTACTAGTTTAATAATAAGTTAGTCTCTCAAGTGCCGAGTAGGAAAAAAAAAACTAAAAGGGAAAATATTTCCAAAAAGAAAAAAATGAAACCAGATAATTGTTTGCAGCTAACAACGTACTTAAAAGAAGTGGAAGTAGGAAAGACTTGATCAATGATCACTACCAACTTATATTTTAAAGTATTGAAAAAGAACTTTTTTTCCAGTCATGGAGGTCGAGTTTCGTATATTACAGATACGTAAAGAAGACCATTAAGACGACATAACTAATACAAATGGTGACCATACTAAGTATCATGGTAAATATATTCGCGAAATCTATCGAACTGAATGCCATTCAACGGAAAAATACCTCACGTTAATTAAATGACTTATACAGCTCAACAACGCTCACGTACGTAGTCAAAATAATTTCAACTAAACTCTATCCAAACCAACTCTACGTGTCTATATATAACACCCTTAATCTTAAATACATAATACCTATCAAAAAGCACAAGGAAGACAAAAATGAGGAAGAAAACAACCCTAGCCTACATTACCAACAACAAAGACCGAAAATCTTCTTACAAGAAACGAAAGAAGGGTTTCATAAAAAAGCTCCATGACCTCTGCATTCTGTGTGACATTGAAGCTTGTTGCGTGCTCTACAGCCCATACGAGGCGGGGCCCGTCGTGTGGCCAAACCCTACAGCTGTTGAAGCTATCCTCGGGCGGTTAAAGACCGTTTCGCCCATTGAGCTGTCCCGAGGAATGATGAATCATGAGATCTATAACGCGGCGAGGATTCAAAAGAGTAATTACCAAATCTACAAGATACAAAAAGGGAACAAAAAGAGATCTATGGAACTTCACATGCTTCGGGTTATTTGTGGTATGGAAACCGTCGATTGTTTTGAAATGAACCATGCAGAAGATATGAATCGTTTCGTCGACGAGTACTTGAAGGAGATAGAGGTCCATATTAACAAGTTAAAGGACCCAATTGGTGGTAAGAAAACTCTAATTATAGTTACATAAATTTGATGAAACCCTAAACCCTACTTTATGTATGTCATCTTTCTCAATATTTTTATTGCCATCAATATATATCATGTTTTTCCTTTTCTTTTTTTTGTGGTTCGAAGCCGAGGTCGTTGCTAATGTGGTGCCGACAATGGAGACTGATACGCATTTGATGAAAACGATCCCAGGGGGGATAGGTGGAACTAAGCTTTTTAATTGAATACCTAAATCGCGTTTTAGGTTGTCGAAGTCGGGTCGTCGTGTTCGTTTGTTGTCATCCATATTTGATTTTTTGCGGTCGTGGCGTGCCTAGTGGTGTTATGTTGTTATTACAGATATTTAGTTCTATTTGTGATGCTTAGGTTCAATTCAGAGTGTTTGTTGTGTGCCGAGTTTATATATAAAAACTCTTCACGTAACTATAGGTCGAATAAAAGTCATGGTTCATGTCAAATTCACTGGCTCGACTTATAGATCTTGATTAGGAAAATTATCAAAATGCTCTACACGTTCCACATTAGTTAGTTTATGTGTCTTCGCCAAGGATTCATAACATCTTACTACATCTTAATAGGACATGTGTCTAGATTACTTACGAGACTGTGAATCTTCCGTCGTCTTTCACGAGTGTTAATCGCTGCCAGCGTAGTGGCCTAGCACAACTAGTGATCAATCAAGCCTCTGAAGTCAGCTCCGTCAGTGGACCCTTTTGGTATGGACTATTATCATGCGATATTTGTAATCAAAGTAATAATCCATATTCAAATCATTGATAATTAATCTAGTGTATTAATGTCACAACTTTCCACATCCAATATTCAACACTAAATACCCACCTGCACATAGTTATTTTGTAGGGGTGGTAAACAGGTCGGGTTGGCACCTTCGGGTTCAACCCTTTTAATAAAACGGGTTGAAAACTTCAACCCTGACCTGACCTGTTTACTTAAACAGGTTGAAAAAGCAAACCCAAACCCAACCTGCTTTAACCCTAACCCAACCCGCTAACCCACCAACCCATTTAAAATTAAAAAAGAAAAAAGAAAATAACAAAATTGACCGAATTATAAATTCAAATTAAACAAAAAAAGGAGGACTAATGCAATTTTTTCTAAAAACATCATCATATATCATAATTAAGAAACAATTAAAGTTCCAAATAACAAAAATCTCAATAATTAAATACCATGCAAATTATTTCATGATCATCAAGTATTAACCGAAACTATATTTGACTCGAACTCTCAACAATGCTCTCTTCCATTCGATCTCCCACCCTTATGTTCATGACATCTTCGCACGAAGAGAACCATAACGCAATCAACGAAGCCTGAGCTACCGAGCAGATTATTATCTAAATCAATGACGATTTCGATCAATCAAGGAATGATTTCTACCTTTTTGGGGACGTTATAGTCGACGATGAAGAACCCAGGTGGCTTTGGGAGCATGTGTGAGCGTGAGAATGGATAGAGAATTAGGGTTGATCCTTTTATTTTATTCATATTAATAATATTTTAATAATATATATTATTCGGGTTAAATGAGTTGATAAACGGGTTGATTTTGGGTTATTTCTGGTTGATTCAGGTTGATTTCGAGTTGAAAATGCGAACCCTAACCTAACCCACTTAATAATTGGGTTGGGTTCGGGTTTACCCATTTACGTAAACATGTCAAAAATGCTAACCCGAACCTGCTATTTTCGGGTGCGGTTCGTGTCGAGTTGGCGAGTCGGGTCAATTTTTAACAGCCCTATTATTTTGTACTTCATAATTATCCATCTTATTTCGGTTGAAAAACCATCAATTAATTTAATGCAAATAACACAAATTCATTTATTAAACTATAATTCAATCATTAATATTACTTTATTAATAATACATTTTTCCGATTCCGAATAGCCTAATTACAGCCCGCTAGCTAATCAGATAATCGAATCCAAACAAATGAGCACAATCACATAATATCAAGCTGGGAAATTCAAGATGCACCCCCTAGGTTAGACCCCTCAGTAATTAACACAACAATAATTGTACATTTTAAGTTTATTTTACTAAATTTATCTAAATAAATACGTCTAACAGTTGTAGAAGTATGAATGGTATTTGACTAAACACTTTGACTAACATAAATCTTATTAATGCTTGAGAAATATAACTTGAACGTCTTTGCCTATATGTTGAGCGTTTTTTGTCAATTACGTTGAAAAGATTTGATTGTTCTTCACTTCATAATTTCCTCTCAAATCTCAACTATATATCTGTTAAAAGATTGCTAATTGAAAATAAAAGATACAAACTACACTTAGATAGCTAGCTGCATATTAACGAGTAACATTCTCCCAAGTCTTTTTAAAAGACAACGATTCCAATAAGTTTGTTTCTGTTTTTACTATATATTTATCTATGTTTGCTATAATATTAAATTTAATTACCATGCTTTCGAATTTATAATTACAGTAATAATAAATCCTATGTTATTTCGTACCTATTTAGGAGAACGATATTTGCGGGATAATGAAAGATGATGAAAATGGAGTTGGTGATCATATGAATTCCGATGTCACATCTGAATTTTATACTGACATGGTATGATATTTATTAGTCAAAATTTTGTAACAAAAATGCTTAGTTTACTCTCACGTGTTCATATCTCGGCAACATCTAATTGATTGGGTGATTGGAATAAATCTTGACTACGTGATTATCATTAAAAGATGGGTCCTACTATTCACACCCCTTAGACTAGCTTTATCGGTGACATGAACGACCGGTTGTTGATTAAAAATAATTAAAATAAATCAAAAATATTAATAATACCCACAACCGGTTGTGACCCAACCCACAACCGATTGGTGGACCAACCTGGGTCACAACCGGTTGTGCACATTTTCCGATAAACTATTCTATATGTTTTAATGAATTTTTATGATACATTTAATTATCTGTTAAAATTTAATTTTTATTTTTTTACCAAAAAATATAATTTTTTCTCTACAAATAGAGACTAATATTGATACATTTTGAATCACAATTTCAAATTATTTATTTCTCTATCACATTCTATAATCTATCATAATTCATATTAGTTTTTTTCTCCAATGACCAAAGTATCTAAATTTTATATAATATAATGTAATCTATTTTTCAAATATTCAAATACGATTTAAAATAAGTATAAAATATAAATATTATGGGTTGTGTTGGGTTGTTGATAAAGTTGAAAATTATTGAGGTTGGGTTGAGGTGTAAGTTGTGTATGTGGAGGAGAGAGAAATTAATATTTTATTCTGATGACCGGTTGTCCGGGTCATGGATAATTATAGTCTTACACTCCATATACAACTCTTTACACCCCCAAACACTTTATTTTTGTAAAGATAATTTTCAATAATAACATGAGTCAACAAAAAATATTTTATTAAATTATTTTCCATTAAATCAATAATATTAATTACATGGACTATTAAAAAATTATTAATTAAGTCATTTTAACCAATGACACATATAGAACTAACAAAAATGCTCGTGGCCCGTCCCACTCGGTTCAGACAAATGGGCCCGTGACTGCGGGCCCGCCAAAGTGACGGGGCATGCTGCCATTTCTCAAGCCCAGCAGAGGCGGGACTATGCAGGTAAGCCCGCGCGGACCGCGGGGCAGGCAAATAAAAAAATATTCCTTTTAAAGAAATTAATATTAAAATGAATTATATAGGTTTTTATAATTTTTGAGATCCAATTTTTAATTTAATCAAATTTAATTACATAAATAAATTTTTAATAAAGAATTTAAATTTGATTAGGCAACTTCATTAGTTTATTCTAATGTTCTTTTATTTTTAATATAATTATTTTTATTTTTATTTTTTAGGAAGGGCGGGCCCACCAGGGCCGCTACCCGCCAGTAAGGCGGGCGGACTGCAATTTCTTAGGCCCGCCAGAGGGTGGGTCTATGCAGGTAAGCCGGCGCGGGCTGCGGGCAAGCCCGCCAAATATCATGACATAATTTTTTAAAAAAACTTACTACCTCTGTCCCACTTATTTCTTCCCATCTTTCCATTTCGGGGTTCCCACATAATTCTTCCCATTTCCATTTTAAAAAAATTATTCCAATAATTAAACTAATTACACCATTTATATTAAAAAAAGACTTCTTTATTGCGTGTCCACTAATAAATTTTCTCTCTCCATACCTTAAAAGTGTACCATAATATTAAAATAATGTAGTTTCTTAATCTCCGTGTCCACTAATCTTTGGGAAGAATTAAATGGGACAGATGAAGTAATATATAAATGAATTACATAGGTTTTTATATTTTCGAGAACCAATTTTTAATTTATTCAAATTTAATAACAAAATAAATTTTTATTAAAGAATTTAAATTTAATTATGAGTAATACAACTTCATTAATTTATTTTAATTTTTTATATAATTTTTTTGTTTTTATTTTTAGGACTGGTCGGGCCCATCAGGCCCGCCACCCGCTTGTAGGGCGGGGCGGGCCTCATTTACCATGCCCGCCAGATAAAATTGCATTTTTAATTGGCAAGTAGTTATTTAATCTTACTTTACATATTACTTAAAATATTAACATTAAACTCTTTTTTTCCTTTTTATATGGGGTATGTAATTGGTAAATAATTAATGTTTACTCTACATATTAATTAGGGTGTGCAAATAGAAAAAAGGTGGGTGCCAATAGAATTACCCTTAAAAGATCAAAGATCAATTTAAGTGGAAAGTGTTAGAAAGTTGTACTTATATGTGATCGTGGTGGAATCTATAGAAGTAAAAAAATCTCTACAAGAAATACCGGCACGAGAAAGATTGATTGTCAATTTCAACTTAAAGGAAAATCAATTGTAAATAATTGTTGGAAGCTTCTTCGTAATATGTGGAATACATAATCATGAGCCTGCATTGGATCTAGAAGGTCATCCATATCCAAGGCGATTATCAGAAAGAGGTTATACTAGTGGAAGATTTATAAAAAAGAACGTGAAACCGCGGGGAATATTATCAATATTGAAGAAGCATAATTTGGATAACGTTTCAACCATGAAAACTGTATATAATGCTCGTCAAAAGGTTCGAATGACAGAGAAAAATGGTGAAACTCAAATGCAGGTTGATATGTCTTTCCTACACGAAGAAGGCAATATTTTTTAAAGGCGATCAAATAGTACAACCAATGAGTTAGAAGATTTATTTTTCACCCACCCAAAATTGTTGGAGCTATGGCGTGCATTTCCACATGTGGTTTGATAAATGCGACATATAAAATAAACATATACAAAATGTTCTTTTGATGGATGCGACATATAAAACAAAGCAAGCCTTGAACAAAGCCACATGTAAAATCAACATATAATTTGGGGTCTTCACATTCAGATTTGGCGGCATCATTATCTTTCATTCAACATGCAATTTAGTCTCAAACTATCAGCTATTAAAGCAAGTCTTGAACAAAGCAATAGTACCGCCAGACATCGATTTAATGCGCATCACTATCAAGAATTGCGTGGTTTTGTTGCGATTCATGCCCTTGATATAATATTCAAAGAATTTGAACGGTCTAAGGCAGCTGGATTTTTCTATGAGACTTGCGGGTGTCTACTTCAGACAAGTCATGGGTTGCCATGTGCCCATGAACAGGTAAAATATTTCAGTAAATGGTGAGCCTATTCCACTTGATGCAATCGACAAGTTTTGGAGGAAGCTCGACTTGTCACCATGTATATATCATGAAGAAAATGAGTTATGTTGTGATCTTGAGCTACAAATGTTTAAGGCCCAATTTAAACAGCAGTCGAGAACTGGAAATTTCAGTATGCTGAGGAAGTTGAGAGAGATAATTACATCGCCAACGTCTTTGGTTTACGAAAAGATTCATACGACTCGTGGGCGTCCCTCTATTAAAAGTTTTAAAATCAATTTTGTTGATCCACCAGTACCAACGCAAGAATCTCCTCAACGTCCCTCAGATCAAAATTTTTCTTCACATTCATATATTCATGAATTTCCAGTTATACTTCACCCGTATATCACCCATGTCCAAGATGTAAGACCCGACAGAAATTGTGGTATTCATGCAAAATAGCTATTTGTCTTGGTCTTGAAGAGGACACATGACCTATCATTCGGCGCAATTTGGTAGAAGAGCTAGAAATGTATAAGTTAGAATATGCGACATGTTTGGTGCTGACGCATGGTTCACTGTCAACAAATCGCTAAATTTTTTGATTTGGATAGGTGCACGCCTTTTGAGCATTGGATGGCTATGCCCGATGTAGGCGTCTTGATTGCTTCGAAGTTTAATGTAATATTGCATGTTATAAGTAATAGAGGCAGCATGACACACTTGCCGCTTCGGCCTGCTCCGCCACCATGGTATCATCATGTTGCCATCGCAATCGATCATGTTAATGGTAATCAGTACGTGGAAGTTTCAATATCTGGTGGATATCCGATGCCAACTATCACGTCACAGTGGGTCCATTTCAGATATGAATGTGTAGCTGCATGGGCTACTCCACTCCATACATAAATCGTATTAAAGATTATGAAAAAATTTGCGTTCTAATTGTAGTGTTAGTATTGTTATATTGGATTGATCTAGATATTATTTGGTGGTATTTATTTACGTTTATGTAAATGTTATGTCTGGACCGCTAATATTAATTGAATTGTATGTTTGATCATATAACATTTTTTTTATGTCTTACACTAAATGCAGCAACATAACACGCTCGAGTTATTTTATTTTCTTAAATACTTTATATATACGTGTGTGTGTGTGTGCGCGCGAGAGTATTTATATTATGTTTGTGTGCGTGTATAAATACAAATTGTTTCAACAGAATTAGAAAAGGCACATACGTCCCTCACGATCATATGTATCATAATTGCGTCAAAGATGTTAATTAATGTTGAGTATATAGTAGAATATGATTAATTTATGTTTGTTGAATTCCAGCAAATTAATTTTATAGTTTACATTCCCAAGGTTTTTTTCACCCCCTTTAGGGGGTGCAAATAGTAGTACCCTATCAAGTTTGACGTTAAATAAATATTATTACCATTTAATGTACGCAAAATCTTTTGAATCGGATGTCATTCCACCAAAAATACTCACGCTAATTTAATTACTTATTCAACTCAACGCTCACACAAATATTAACTGTAATTTCACTATCGAAATATGAAAACGTCTATGTATAAAGATGTTTCGCTGGTTTAGGTTCGCAATTGATTAAGCTATCACTTTCATGTGTTGATCAGATCAAAAAACACAATCTTGATCGAATTTAGATCGAAATTCAGCGAAGAAAGGAAAACATGATTTTTACGTAGTTCGACCAAACTTTGATCTACTTCCACGGACCAATCATAGCTTATTTTATTAATCGAAGAGAAGGGTTTACAAGTCTCTCATACACTCCACAACTTTATCTTTTACAGCTCTCAAAGATTCGCTCTCTGTACCAAGTTCACTACTCGAAACTGATAAGCTGTAATTTATAGAGCAGAATTTCTCAGCTCATCCTTTGACCATTGTACCACGCCTTCTCCAACTTATAAAATTGCTGAGCATTTTTACAGGTTCTAATCTCAGCCTTTGATCTTCACTTCGCGCCAGATCCTACGGTTCTCATTTAAACTTGCTGAAGCAAATCGCTTAGCCATATTTTCTTCAAGTTTCATCGGTTCCTCCACAGCTTGATCATCTGAGCTCATAATTCGATCATCTATGGATATGGTCAATGGTATTTTAGCTCACAAAATCCCAACAATGGAGTTTTAACTTCCGACACAAAATACATACAACATCACATCAGAAGAGCAAAGAAAAACTAAACCATCATAAACACCTCTTAAAAGCAATGGTAAAAAACCAATCGTAGCTTACATTACTAATAACCAAGAAAGAAAGACGTCTTACAAGAAACAAAAGAAGGGATTCGTGTTGGGAATGGTGGTGGGCCCCGCGGTGGTCAGTGGGCCCCGCAGCGGAACTGGTCCCGGTTTGGCTCGGTACGACAATCGGGAGAAGTGGGACCCACGGGTAAATTTGGTGGGACCCGCACAGTAACTACCACGGTAAAAATAAAATTACCGTAAGGTAAGAAAGAACACCAGAATTTTAACGTGGAATAACGAAGTGGGAAAAACCACGGCCGAGTCGGCAAAATCTTCACTATAGTAAAAATTACAACCCTCGAATTTTTACTATCTCACTTTTACCACTCGTGTTTACCTCACACCTCTCTGTGGATGTGGAACCCTATCAGTTTCTACCTGAACTGATAACCTCACAATTCACTCGAACTACTTCTCTCTATATATAGTAAAACTCGAATGAGCTTGTGATGATAATAACTGAAGAATCCTCAGCCTATTTATAGATGTCTTCAGCTCTTCAGGACCACTCGAAATGGGTGGCCAGGAATCCGCCGCGTCGCCCTTCAATATCAGCCGTTCATTATTTTATATATATAAAATAATATTATAATATAATATTAATAATATTATTTTATTATATTTCTTTTCAAAGATGGAGGGCGGTAGGTGCAAGGCTGGATCCAACAATTCTCCCCCTCCAGCCTCATTCATTATTTGTGGGAAAGATCTCCTACCGCCTCAGCGATAGCTCATGCCGGCTTGTCCGGCGCAGAACTCAGTCTTCTCCTTGGGAATCACCTTCGTCAGAATGTCCGCAACATTCTTGTCCGTGTGGATCTTCTGCAGCTTGAACGCTTTCTCCTCAATAGCTAGTCTGAGCCAATGATAACGAACGTCGATGTGTTTCGTCCTCGAGTGATACATAGTATTCTTGCTCAAGTCCAAAGCACTTTGACTATCGCAAAATATTATGTAGTCCTCCTGGTGAATTCCCAACTCCTGAAGAAATCTCTTCAACCAGAGCATCTCCTTGCCAGCTTCCGTTGCTGCAACATACTCTGCTTCAGTAGTTGATAAAGAAACACATTTTTGTAACCTCGACTGCCATGAGATAGCTCCCCCTGAGAATGTAAATATATATCCCGACGTTGACTTTCTGCTGTCGAGATCACCGGCCATATCAGCATCTGTATAGCCTGTAAGAAAACATTTACCACTTCCAAATGTTAGGCATAGTTTGGAAGTTCCTCTCAGGTACCTCAAGATCCATTTCACTGCTTCCCAATGTGACTTCCCGGGATTCGATAGAAATCGACTCACTACGCCAACTGCGTGAGCGATATCTGGCCTCGTACACACCATGGCATACATCAAACTTCCGACCGCCGATGAATATGGAACATCTGGGACATCTTCTCCGTCTTCGTTTGTTGATGGACCGGATTTCTTTCGCAACTGAAAGTGCGCGGCAAGTGGTGTGCTAACTGGCTTAGCATTCTTCATATTGAACCTCTCGAGAACTCGTTCAATATAACGCTCCTGGGATAACCACAATTTCCCAGCTTTCCGATCTCGGGTAATCTCCATTCCGAGAATCCGCTTTGCCGAACCTAAATCCTTCATGTCAAACGTCTTTGACAAATCTTTCTTCAACCTGCTAATCATCTCTGCATCTTGTCCGACAATTAGCATATCATCAACATACAGGAGAAGAACGATAAATTTACCGTTAGAGTATCTCTGGACGTAAACACATGGATCTGCATCTGTTCTCTTGAACCCCTGATGCACCATGAAAGAATCAAACTTCTTGTACCACTGCCGTGGAGCTTGTTTCAGTCCGTACAAGCTTTTCTTCAACCGGCAGACCATGTCCTCTTTACCTCTAACCTCGAACCCTTCGGGTTGTTCCATATATATCTCCTCATCAAGATCACCATGCAAGAATGCGGTCTTCACGTCGAGTTGCTCCAAGTGAAGATCCATGGTAGCAGCTAGTCCCAGTATGACTCTGATTGAACTCATCTTCACGACAGGTGAAAATATCTCGTCAAAGTCGATCCCCTTCCTCTGAGTGAAACCTTTGACCACTAATCGAGCCTTGTATCTAACCAGCTTGCCATCATCCTTCTTCAATTTGTACACCCATTTGTTCTTGAGTGTCTTCTTTCCTTTCGGCAATCGAACTAACTCGTACGTATCATTCTTCTTCAGAGAATCCATCTCCTCTTGCATGGCCTTTGTCCAACAATCTTTGTCCCTACAAGATTGTACTTCCTGGAAGCTCTCTGGCTCCCCCTCGTCAGTAATCAATATATAATCAGAACTCGGATACCTCGTAGATGGTTGGCGTTCCCTAGTTGACCTTCTCAGATGAGGTTCAACTGCTTCTTGCACATCTGAAGGCTCCCCCAGCTCAGTACCTTCAGTGTGTTCATCTACGACAGGTTCATCATCATCAATGGCTGGCTCTTCTGGTTCAGGCTCTGATTGCTGCATTCCTTCATCTGTGGCACCGTCATGTGGAATGCTGACTGGTGTATAATCGACAACACCATCACCTGCGGATTTCGTCACATCCACATCTGAGTCTCCCATGATCTCGTGCTCATGGAATACTACGTCGCGACTTCGAACAGTCTTCTTCTTCTTTGGATCCCAAAGTCTGTAGCCGAACTCTTCGTCTCCGTATCCAACAAAGATGCAAGGATTTGATTTATCATCAAGCTTCGATCTTTGCTCCTTGGGCACATGCATGAACGCCTTGCAGCCAAACACTCTCAAATGGGAATATGAGATGTCTCTACCGGTCCACACCTTCTCTGGTACATCGAAATCCAACGCCGATGAAGGTAGCCGGTTGATAAGATAGACTGCAGTGTTGACAGCTTCCCCCCAAAATGACTTAGATAGGTTAGCCATCTTGAGCATCGCTCGGACTCTCTCCATAATTGTCCGATTCATTCTCTCTGCGACACCATTTTGCTGAGGAGTACCGGGAACTGTCTTTTCATGCCTAATGCCATGCTTCGTGGAATAATCTCTGAACTCCCGAGAGATGTATTCACCACCATTATCTGTGCGTAGACACTTTAGCGGCATTCCCGTTTCTCTTTCCACCATCGCATGGAACTTCTGAAAATAATAGAACACCTGGTCCTTCGTCCGCAACAGATATACCCAGGTCTTGCGAGACGCATCATCAATGAAGGTCAGGAAATATTTACTGCCTCCCAGAGATTCGACTTCCATGGGTCCGCATACGTCAGAGTGTACCAACTCCAACTTCTTCATTCGCCTGGTTGAGCTCTTCGCGAATGAAACTCTATGTTGCTTTCCAAATAAACAATGATCGCAGGGGTTCAGCGCTTTCTCCTTGGCTACTGGTATGAGGGACTTTCTAGCCAAGACATTCAACCCCTTCTCTCCTACGTGCGCCAGCCGTCTGTGCCACAAATTTGGAGAAGCATCATCTTCAACTGCGTTCAGTTGGTTAGCACATATCGTTGCGTGCATCTTGTAGAGCGAGCAGCATAGCTTTCCTCTCGCTACCACCAACGATCCTTTGGTGAGTTTCCAGTTGCTATTCGCCATCTCGTTATAGTATCCTTCGTTGTCCAGCACCTTTACAGAAATCAGGTTGAGACGCAGGTCTGGAATGTGTCGCACATCTTTCAGCCGTAATGTGCACCCTACGCTCGTCTGGATACAGATATCACCGATCCCCACTATTTTAGAAACACTTTGGTTACCCATCTTGGTAGTGCCAAAGTTTCCCGCCTTATACGTGGAGAAGTATTCACGCCTTGGAACACAATGGTAGGAGGCACCAGAGTCCACTACCCATTCGGTGCTTGCATCCGCAACATGACAGCAGTCTGCTTCATTCACCAGAGTAACCTCTCCACCATCACTGGAGGCGATTGCAGACGTGTTCTTGTCATCATCTTGTTTCTGTTTTCTGTTGAGAAGCCTACAGTTTCTTTGTAAGTGGCCAATTTTTCCACAATGGTAGCACTTCCTCATCTCACTGGACTTGGATCTATCTTTCGACTTGTCGTATCCTTTTGGGCCTCTACTCTTGCTCCGACCTCTATTCTCCATGACAAGGGCCTGATTTCCCGTACTGGTACTGGCAGCATCCTTCCGTCGCAGCTCTTCATTGTAGAGTCTGTTTTTCACCATCTCCATCGAGACTTTACCACTTGGTGCCGAGTTGGTGAGCGATACTACCAACGTATCCCAACTATCAGGTAGAGAACCCAGTAGTAGACAAGCTTGTAGCTCATCATCAAGGACTAGACCGGCACTTGTGAGTTGAGTTACCAGCCCTTCAAAGTCGTTCAGATGTTCAGCAACTGATCGTCCCTCGTTCAGCTTCACATTCATGAGTTTTCGCATCATGAATACCTTGCTCAGCGCATTTGTCACCTCATACATACCCTCCAATTTCGTCCAGAGTTTGTAGGGGTCTGTCTCATTTCGGACGTGGTTGTAGAGGCTTATGTCCACCCATTGGCGGACCACAGCTAGCGTCTTTCTTTGCAATTTCTTCCATAGGTCAGCATTCCCGCCTTCAGGCATCTTGCCTCCATTTTCGATTGGATCATGGAGGTCTTTGCAATAAAGGTAATCCTCCATCCTCGATTTCCATATGGTGTAATTTGTTACTGTCAGCTTGATCATTCCTCCGTCGTTCTCCATGTGGCCGTCAAAATCTACCAGCAACCTACTAGTATCTTTTCTGATGTGGAAGATCAGTCAAAGCTGCAACCACAGAGCATACTCAGAATACTATCAGGCTCTGATACCACTTGTTGGGAATGGTGGTGGGCCCCGCGGTGGTCAGTGGGCCCCGCAGTGGAACTGGTCCCGGTTTGGCTCGGTACGACAATCGGGAGAAGTGGGACCCACGGGTAAATTTGGTGGGACCCGCACAGTAACTACCACGGTAAAAATAAAATTACCGTAAGGTAAGAAAGAACACCAGAATTTTAACGTGGAATAACGAAGTGGGAAAAATCACGGCCGAGTCGGCAAAATCTTCACTATAGTAAAAATTACAACCCTCGAATTTTTACTATCTCACTTTTACCACTCGTGTTTACCTCACACCTCTCTGTGGATGTGGAACCCTATCAGTTTCTACCTGAACTGATAACCTCACAATTCACTCGAACTACTTCTCTCTATATATAGTAAAACTCGAATGAGCTTGTGATGATAATAACTGAAGAATCCTCAGCCTATTTATAGATGTCTTCAGCTCTTCAGGACCACTCGAAATGGGTGGCCATGAATCCGCCGCGTCGCCCTTCAATATCAGCCGTTCATTATTTTATATATATAAAATAATATTATAATATAATATTAATAATATTATTTTATTATATTTCTTTTCAAAGATGGAGGGCGGTAGGTGCAAGGCTGGATCCAACAATTCGTGTAAATGAATTGTCTCATCCATTACTACTTGAGGGAGCTTGAGGTTCATATTAGCGAGTTGAAAGAGCAATATGGTGGGTGATATATAAGACAAATTTAAGCTTATAAACATACTTATGTTTTTATAAATATTATTATTACCAAATTCCCAGTGATAAGGCTAAAACTCCAACATGTCTCAAATTAATATAACACGATAGTCAAAATTTTAGTGAATTTGAACCCGACACATGTGCTATGTAGGATGGCATTTATCGAAAATTGACATCTCCAGTGACTTTTTTTTTTTTTTTTTTTTTCCCGTATGGCTCATACTGATTTATTAATTTATTGTGTGTTTTTTTGGTTCTAAATGGGCTACAAATGTTAATGGGCTTATTCCATATTTGGACCTCCTAATCTACGACGAGAGGCCCATTTGGCTGTGATGAATTTTAAAAAATGGTTCTGATGATAGCTCAATTTTTCAGAAGAAAACAAAAACTTTAGAGAAAAAAGATGCAGGAAAAGCTGAGGATATTTGCGGCAGTCCGTAGCCGTTACTTCAGCACCTGCGCCGTGAAACCTCCGATCAAACCATGGCCGCAGAAGCTCGCGCCGAAGCGCCTCTCTCGCATCATCGCCCTTCAGCAAAATCTCGATCTTGCCCTCCAAATCTTCCACTACGCCGGCGAACACCATCCAGGTTTTCGGCATAATTACGAAACCTACCACTCCATCATCCAGCGCCTCACGCGCATGCGCGCCTTCGGACCCATCGATTCCCTTTTGGCTCAGCTGCGCTCGTCGAAGATCAAATGCGGCGAAGACTTGTTCATCACCCTCATTAGAAACTACGGTCTGGCGAGCAAACCCAATGAGGCGGTGAAATATTTCCTCCATATCAGCGACTTCGGCGTGCAGAGGTCAGTTCGATCGCTGAACACACTACTCAACGCCTTGGTGCAGAATAAAAAGTACGATTCTGTTTATCTGATGTTTAAGAACTGTCAGAAGAGGTTTGGCATTGTGCCCAATGTCTTCACTTGCAACATACTTTTGAAAGCTCTGTGTAAGAAAAGGGACGTGGAGGCTGCGCTGGAGTTGTTGGATGAGATTCCAGGCATGGGACTCGTGCCCAATGTCGTGAGCTACACCACGATTTTGAGCGGTTTGTGGAGCGAAGCGACATGGCGGGTGCACGGAATATGTTCGATCAAATTCTTGATAGAGGCTGGTTCCCTGATGCCACCACTTACACTGTTTTGATGGATGGGTATTGTAGGCTTGGGCAGTTTGTCGATGCCACTAAGGTTATGGATGAGATGGAGGCAAGTGGGGTTGAACCTAACGATGTCACTTACAGCGTAATGATCGAGGCTTTGTGTAAGGAGAAAAAATCTTGCGAAGCGATGAATATGGTTCATGATATGCTCGACAGGAAGTATGTCCCCAGCTCGTCGTTGTGTTGTAAGGTGATTGATGCTTTGTGTAATGATGGAAAGGTCGAGGAAGCTTGCATGTTGTGGAGAACGTTGCTGATAAAGAATGTAACCCCAGATAACTCGGTGTCAAGTACTTTGATACATTGGTTGTGTAAGGATGGGAAGATTTTCGAGGCGAGGAAGTTGTTTGATGAGTTCGAGCGAGGATCGATCCCAAGCCTCTTGACGTATAATACGCTTATTGCGGGGATGTGTGAGAGAGGCGAATTGTATGAGGCTGGGAGGTTATGGGATGATATGGAGGAAAGGGGATGTAGCCCGAACAGCTTTACTTACAGCGTTTTGATCGACGGGTTTTGTAAGGCGGGCCATGTAAAAGAAGGGGCAAAGATTTTAGAGGAAATGATGGATAAAGGGTGCTTGCCCTGCGAATCTACGTACACCCTCGTAATTGAGAGGCTATGCCATAGTAGGAGTGAAGTTTATGCATCTGATTCTTGGAGAGCTTTGTTGGACAGACTTATTGCTGAGCATGATGATTAGATTCCATCATTGATTAGGTAAAGGCGATGACCATGGGCAACGGCTACGATAATGGTGGTGATGATGGGAAATTACGATTGATCGAGAAATGCTTGCAGAAATCTTGATTTGGAGACAGCACAGTCGCCGATTATTATCCGAGCAAACTTCCCACATGACATAGCCAGTATCAATTCGATGAAGTGCAAGAGGTATTACCAATTACCATGGAATGCAGAGTTTCAACCTTAGAAGTTTAATATAAGCTTAAAAAGCTTGTAGAGTCGATAAAGAATTTCCTTTTTTGCTGGATTCAATCTTTAGTGCTCATTTCAGCTTATCTTCGAAGCGAGCAGCTCAAATTCTTTGTTTCTTGATCAGTCACTCCTTTTCAATGTTAACATCCTCGTTAGTTTTTTTTTTTTATCATATTATTTCAGAAGCAATAAGGGGGTGGAATACCTTTTTGTCAATTCATGTATGTTTGAGTTTCATATGCTGATTAATGTACTTCAAATAATCAAAGTGATGAGGAATATATATATATATATATATATATATATATATTACAAGCATCGCAGATTATGTGGTGTGCTTCACAAGATACAGAAACCTCAATTACATACCGATAAGATGGACTAGAGAGAGACACGGAGAGAGAGAGGTTTGATATATATTCTCTCAGATACAAACAAATAGTAATTGATGTATAGTTGAAATCACATAACAAGCAAATAAGAAAGAAATCAAGAAGAAAAGCTCAAAACTATTGTACTTGGCAGGCTCGTATCTGCTTCACCTCATTGGGAAGCGAGGGGGAAAAAACACTGGTGCTTCCGCATGATGTCTGCTTGGTTGTGGAGTCTGTCCTTATTGCCTCGTTAAGTACATATATATATATATATATATAAACCTCAGAGCGAAGCACCAATGCTTCCGCATGAATTTTATTAACATTGTCTGAGTTGGCCATCTTAGCTTAGGTGTGGGTATAATCACGACTGGAAGTGGTTGGAACTTCGCTGTTAGCTTTTACGATTATTGTATAGTTGTTGTGTCTAATCTTCAAACCCTGTCGTTGTTGAATTGATTTGTTAACTGGAAAAGAAATGCGGTGGTTGAATTGATTATGGAATGTGTCGGCGGTGGTTCTGAAGGTTGGCCACCACCATTTACTGCATTCTCTTGTACAATTTATGAAAAAGTTTTGATTTTTATCTTCAAGACTCGCCTCCAATGTTTGTCTTGGAAAGTTAAGATGGTAGTGGTCGATATTTAAACTGCTTCCGGCAATCTATTCTATTATATAAAGGCGCTAGGTAGGGGTGATAAAAACTGTCAATTTCCATTCGAATTTGGTCTGTCAATTTTAAGAATCAACCAATCAGATTTTATCTACTAATTAAAACAAAAAAATTATAGAAACCCACATTCGGAATTGAACAGTGATTAAGTGAAACGATTGGGCTCATATGCCCATTTGCAAATACTTATCAATACGATTATTTATCACTTTTTATTTAGCCCATTTTTGTATTATCTATTTTATTATTTTTTACTTTATATTGATAATTCGACATTAGAAAAATAAATCTCAAATTATGATTAACGTAAAATATAATTAAATTTTAGACACACGCGTAGAGTGTGCGAAATGTACTAGTAGATAAAAATCGGTGGATAAAAATTGAATCTTGAAATCCCTCGCGTATGTGTCTCTAATCGTATTTCCAAATTATTTATTTCCAAGAACAATCACATGGCACACGCACCAACTTTACTTAAACCGACTGTACAACTATAACCCACCACCACCACAGCCCACTCCTTCACACACTGCACGCTGAACTGTGTGTCCAAAATATTCTGTTTTGGTTCGACTCTTAAATCAGACACAGAATAGATATAAAAAAAGAAACAAAAGGAGCGGGTAGAGTGAGCTAAAAAGGTATCGACTTGAGGTATGGGCCTGTTGCTGCTCTTTTATTCTCATCTTCTCTTTACTCAGTCTCAGTCAAAGTATCTTGGCGAAAGCTCGTTGGTTTGTGGTCTACCCTAATTATCTTGGTCTATCACTTTGTTTACTTCCAGGGAATGTGTAGCTGCTGCAGTACTTGAAGTTCGGAAGAGGTCAAGAAGCCTATTTTGAAAGGTGAAAATGCTAGATCTGAATTGCTTTACTGTGATGCATACTTCATGTTTTTTTTTTTTAATCACGCCGTTCTTTTGATTTCGCGGAATTACGGTTGGGATCTTTATTGTTCTGTACGCTATTGTTGGTTGTGCTTTAGTTTGAAGGCTTCGTTGCCAGATCTCGGTGATGCTTTGTCTTATTAAGTTCTGGTAGTAAATGCCAATACGTGTTTATAGCTTCTGTGGGTCGTCGTGTTCGTGATGTTTTATCCTCTATTTCTCGTCTACCTCGCTGTAATTTGCTGGGGTTTTGTGAAAAAACAAAGTATCATAAAATTCGAGTTTGGTAGTAAGGCTGTGTGTGAAGCTTGTTTGACTCGCTGTTTGTGTGCATTATTAATCATTTCATACAAATTTCAGGTGACATAATTAATCTCTCGTCTCTAGCTGTCTGTGGGGTGACATGGGGAAGTCGGCGGGAAAATGGATCAATACTGTTCTCTTCGGAAAGAAGCACACAAAAACTAATCTATCGGAAGTAAGAAATCGGCCCCTTCTTGCTTGGTTTCCCAATGTCTTCTTTCCGGACTTTCGTTCTTGCCATTCAATTTCAAACCAAATCACTGCATTTTTCTGTTGATATTCTTTCTCCATGAAGCACGCTGCATCTGCTAAAAAGACTCCGTCGAGACCGTTATGGATCCATCAGCAAACTCTCCATTGATATCAGATCCCATACAGTTCTCCGAGAGAGGCACGGAATAGCTTCCAACTTGAGAAGGAATCGTCTCTATCTCCCAGCGATGCAAACACTTTACCACCACTCGAAAACCGAGGCGTGGATTTGCCACTTTACGTGCCTTCCATTCAAGTCAGCAATGCTGAGATGCGTAGGCAAGAGCAAGCTGCAATTACTGCCCAAGCAGCATTCAGAGGCTACTTGGTAAATATTAGTCAGTCTCTTCTTTGTCTCTGTTTTGATGGTACTTATATACCATTAAGTCTACTCCTTTGAATTTTTTTTATTTCAATCGTATGTTTATCTAAGATTTCAAACGTAAATTGCTTGTATTACGGTGCATAAAATTCACCTATTCTCTCTAGACGCATATGCCAGCTAGTCAACTTTTTGTTCTTCATAAGTTAATCATTGGGTAGTCATTTCCTTCCAAGTTAAAGCATTGTTATAAACTCCTTATAAAAGAATTTTTCTACTCAAGGCTCGGCGTGCTTTCCGTGCTCTCAAGGGCATCATAAGGCTACAAGCTCTTGTCAGCGACCATCTTGTGAGGAGGCAGGCCATCGCCACTCTGCGCTGCATGCGTGCGATCGTTCAGCTTCAGGCATTGGCTCGTGGCCGAATGGTTAGAATTTCTGAAGGTCATATTGGAGCGCTCGAAATACCCAAACTTCAGGTAAACTTCAGTTCAGTATTAATGATTACATTTGGGATTTGTTATATTTATCTTTCGTCAGGCTGCAAATCCAAGGGACGATGAGCTAAGTTCACTTCTTCGTCTCGAAAAATTGGCAACAAATGCCTTTGTCCGCAAGGTAAAAAGCCTGATGAATCTATAGCCATTAATTTCCCGCTTAAACTATGAAACCGTTTGTTTCTTCAGCTTCTGATAGCACTGCCCAATGCAATGCCACTTGGTGTAAGGAGAACCTAACGATGTCACTTACAGCATAATGATGAGTAGATGACTTTTGGCCCTGCAGTGGCTCACGAAAGGATGCTTTGACACTCTGATGAAGGTGCGAAGGGTAAGTTTGGGCACTCTATGTTGTAAGTCTGCAATTGAGATGCGCCATTAATGGTTCAATGTCAGCGAAAATGTCTCGTAAACTTGAAAATCGTATTAGATTCCAGCATAACGGCCGGGGGTTTTATTTGCTGCCTGCACACGCCAAGGTCATGTGAGGACGCAAAAGGGTTAAATCTAATTCAGGTTTCTCCCGTTTTACTATAAAAGGCGAAATATTTTAGTTACCGATTAAAAATGGCGTTTTCTGTCTTATTAAGAAGTTCCGCGATCTTCTCTCTGCCTCATTTTCTAGAGTTAGGACGTACGTGGTTTTAACAAGTTTTATCGCTTTAATTGTCACAGTTCTCGTCCTTTTCAAGGGTGAATCGAACAAGTTTCATGAAAATTTGAGGGCAGCCGTTGCTGCTCTCTACTTCATTAGGTATTTCTCCTGTTTTCTATCTATTCTCTTCGTTATTAAGCTGAATTCGCTTACTAATATGCAGTATCAACCTGATGAGCCTATCACTCTATGGGTGAACAAGGTTGCCCCGTACAACAATCCGCAAGAAACATACTTCTCTCCCGTTTTGGCACCCACCGCGGAATCCTCGTGTCCATTATCAAGTTCTCGATCTTGGAGCGAACGAATTGATCAATAGCCAAATTCAAGTAAAATTTACAAGTAATGTAGCTTGACTTATTTTTATCTGATAATCATCAAACACTCTAATACCTTAAATTACTGTGAATCATATGTGGTTGATTTGTTTTGCAGGAGATGTTGATAAAATTAAGTTTTGCATAATAGAGCTGGATGCCTATAAGCTCAAATTCTTTGCTACTACCCGCACACGCCAAGGTCATGTGAGGACGCAATAGGGTTAAGTCTTATTCAGGTTTCCCCCGTTTTACTATAAAAGGCCGAATACTTCAGTTATAGACTAAAAATGGCATTTTCTGCCTGGCTTACGAAGCTCTGTGATTTTTTTTTTCTCCCTTTCTAGGGTTAGGACCTACGTCCTGATAGCAAGCTTAATTGCGTTAATAATCTCTGTTCTCGTTATCTTCGAAGGGGAATCGAGCAAGCGTCATCCACGTCTGAGGTCAACCGTTGCCGGCCTTTACTTGACAAGGTATTTCTTTGTTCAATTCGATACTTTCTCCTTTTTTTGGTGATTCTCGTATTTAGTTTGATTGATTTGGCATCTGCATCCTATGATTGGTATTGAATTTGTTCTGTTGAATTCAATATGAATTGCAGAAACTACGATTTACGCAGATGCCAAATCAAATACGAGAATCAACAAAAAAAATATATATATATCGAATTGAACAAAGAAATACCTTGTTAAGTAAAGGCCGGCAACGGTTGACCTCAGACGTGGATGACGCTTGCTCGATTCCCCTTCGAAGATAACGAGAACAGAGATTATTAACGCAATTAAGCTTCCTATCAGGACGTAGGTCCTAACCCTAGAGAGCGAAGCAAAGAGAAGATCGCGAAACTTCTTAATAGAGACAGAAAACGCCATTTTTAATTGGTAACTAAAATTGTTAGGCCTTTTATAGTAAAACCGCTAAACCTGAGTAAGAATTTACCCTTGCGTCGACCTCGGCTTGTGCGGGCACTCCAGCGTGTTTGCACCTGTGAATGTAGAAGAAGACGATGAGAAATTTTAAGTGTTGTTTTTCTTTTTTTAAGTATCTTATGTTTTGGGCCTAATGGGTGTCTTTCATAATTTTATTTGTTCGGCCTGCTTAAAAATATTTAAATTTTAAGGCCCAACTTAATGTATTATATAAGATCATATTTTCAAGGACTTGGAATTATAACCTAATAATAATAACTACATCACCCACGCACACGCACTATATTTTTTAAAACAACGGAGTTCATTGACCCAACCGTGGTTAAGTTAATCTAAATTTTGCTTAAATCCGATCCATAAATCAAACCCAAACAAATATCCCAACAATAACCCATGTCATTTGGATCGCCGATCAGATTCCTCCCAGCCACTTCATGATCGAATTCATTACTCGAAAGGTAAGTCGTCGCTCGTGTGTGCTCGACCCGATTTTGAGGGCTATTTTAAAAAAGAGGATTACTTTTGATTTCTTTTAAAAAAAGAGGAAGCAACTCAAATCAATTTAAAAAAGAGGAACCGTTCTAATTACCTTAATTAACTAAACCCTTAATACCTAAATAATTAAAAAAAAGAAATATATATATAAAATAACGCACCCACCATTAACGCACCCCAAGCAAACCAACCGAGATTTTGACGGAAAAAACAAGCTGAAGCATCCGACGAATTGAAACCCCCAAGCTCGAAGACTCCCAATTTCGTTCTTGAACGCATATACAGTAAGTTTCGTTCATGTTAACGCCGGTTTTTAGTATACATTATCGGGACATTGTAATTTCCGTTCATGTTGATGACATTTACATTTCGAGCATCGGATATTAGATTTTCGAAGGTTTGGGTAGTTATGGGTAGCATTTTAAACTTAGATCTGTGCGAATTTGCAGAAAATTTTCGTTTTGCGGTTATTCGAGTATGTTATTCGAGTTTATTTAGACTCGTAAACGTCACTCGAATAAATTATTCTATATCATAATACTCGAAACATTATTCGACTTAAGCGTAAACTCGAATAATACTCGAATGCCTTACTCGAATAATTATTGTTTCCGAATATTTTATTTATTCGAATAACTCGTTTGCAATAAAAGTTGATTTGTTCCTTTATTTCTTCGATAACAACTTATCGAGTGTCTTCAAAATCTTAATACTCGAAGTCCTTATTCGAGTTCTTTTACTACTCGAATTACATACTCGATTAATTTTTGTTATTCGAATTTTGCAATTATTCGAATAATGTTATTGCAAGTAAATTTTATTAACAATGATTTGTTTCATATGCAGGTTATGCCGACCAGCATCATGATTGATTACGATGGAGAATGGATAATTGGGAATGATAATAAATGGACATGGGTTCCAAGGATGGGAACAAATATGAAGCCCATTGGGTTCGATGTCGATTGTTGTTTGCTGGACGATCTGCGGAACGAAATATACGAGACTATTGGCGTAAGCGGGAGGCCGGCGTTAAAGCTAAGTTATCAGCCATCTATGAGAGGTATGGAAGGGTGTGCTCCGTTGTATATAAAGAATGATCGAAAGTTGAAGGGTTATATATACTTAGGGGGTCCAATGGATAGACCGATTCTCCGTGTGGAGATTGGACTCCCTACGACCCTCCACCGTCAAACTCTCGCGAATGATGAAGTTGGTCCCGTTCCAATTGAGGTTCGTAGCGATGGAGGTGGTTACATCGATGATTACTTTGACCGTATCATCGACTTTGGCGGATGCGAAGATGTGAATTATGGGGTGAAGGTCACAATGAGGCGAACGACCGTGATGAGAATGTTGCATCACGGCAGAACGTGCACGTCAATTTGATGGCGTAGGCGGACAAAATGCGGACGGGAATGATGAGGAGGAGGAGGAAGAGGAAAATGCAACTATTTCTAGCGATCGGTATTCTTTTACCGACGGTTCCACCATGAAGGTCGGTGATGAATTCGAGGATAAGAAGGCCGTCAAGAATAGGATCCAAAAAGTTGCTATAGAGGCATGCTTCGAGGTCAAGATTATAAAATCTTCCCGATCGTACTATGGCGTGAGATGCAAAGAGGATGGATGTACTTGGAGGATATGGACGGCGAAGATTAAGGATACATCCGTATTCTCGATTCGTACGTATTGCAACACACATACGTGCGACCTTGCAAATCGGAACGCAAGACTCACTCAAGCATCGTCAACCTCCGTGAGTGATATGCTGCTTGAATCTTTTCAGGGTTCAACAAGTACACCGGCCCCTAAACTCATTCAAACAATGATGAGAAATCGTGGGATCGAAGTTTCGTACTTCAAAGCATGGAAAGGAGGCATTTTAGCACAAAATGCAATGAAGGGTGACCCCGATGAGAGTTACAAGCTGTTGCCGTCGTACCTGTCGACGTTGAGAAGAGTGAATCCGGGAACCATAGCAAGTGTATATCTGGACGACGAGCGGAGATTTAAGCACGCATTCCTATCCCTTGGTGCTTGTATTGCGGGATACCGTCACATGAGGAAGGTTGTTTGCATAGACGGTACTTGGTTGAAAGGAAAGTATGGGGGTACGTTGCTCATTGCATCAGCGGAGGATGGCGACCGCCATCAGTTTCCTTTAGCTTGGGGCATAATCGACAATAACGAGTGCATAGAAGCTTGGTCGTGGTTCTTGAACGAGCTCTTGCAAGTCGTGCCCAACGAGGACGATCTTGTCATCGTATCCGACAGATCTCCTTCTATCAAAGCCGCCGTTGCAGCCGTCTACGGTCGTGCGCACCACGGTCATTGTATTTGGCACCTGTCACAAAATATGAAAAGCAGGTGTAAAAAGCAGGATGCGACCGAGACGTTCATACACATTGCTAAAATATACAAGCAATGCGACTTTGATTCACAATATGGTGATTTTGAGACTAGGTTTCCCACCGCATACGCGTATTTGCAACAGACTGATACTAAGGAACGATGGAGTCGAGCCTATTCTCCGACGTCTCGCTATAACATCATGACTACGAACGGGGTGGAATCGATTAATGCAAGACTCCGCGAAGAAAGAAAGCTACCGATCATTGCGCTTCTGGAATCGATACAGAGGCTGACGGCGGATTGGTTTGCTAGATACAGACAGCAATCTGGACAAGCAACCACGCGGTTTACCCCGACGGTGGAAATGAAGCTCCGTGAGAGGTATGAGCTAAGTCAAGGGTATGAAGTACATGAAATCGATGCGCATGAGTACGATGTCCGATCTCCGGGGGGTCGTGCCATTGTTAACTTGCGGTCGAAGACTTGTACGTGCCGCCAATTCGACATCGACAGGATTCCTTGTCCACATGCAATCGCGGCGAGTCTACGAGCGAACATGAGTTTCTACCCGTTGTGTTCGGAATATTATTCTGTCCTAACGTGGCAGTCTGCTTATCACGGACGAGTTTCGCCGGTTCCGGATCAAGCCGAGTGGGATACCTCGGATCAATTGGTGTTGCCGCCTCCGTTCGTAGCAAGGCGTGGTCGGAGAAAAGAAAAGAGGTTTCCGTCCGTCGGTGAGTTTGGTCGTAGACATTAAGTAAATCTTGATGTATGAGTTTGTATGAATTTGATGTATGAGGTTGTATGAGATTGATGGATCATTGTGAGTTTGGCTTGATAGTAGCTATTTTCTGTTATTCGAGTAAACTGCATAACTCGAATATTATTAGAATAGGTCACTCGAATAACGTAACAATAAAAAGTCGAAAACGAAAACCTGAAATTATTCGAGTACCCGAATAACTCGAATAATTTACAAAACACTCGAATACCGCACTCGAATAATATCTTGTGATTCGAGTTTAATTTTTGAATTTTAATTATCTCGACACATAGATGTATAAATATTAATATTTCGATGTTTTAGGGCCTTCATGATGTTAATAAGTCGCTTTATGATGATTAACAATGTTTAATAAAAGTCGTTGCATGACATACAATGAAATACATTGGTAGATAGGACTTTAGTATATACATTCCCATCAACAATATATATAACATGTATAGAAATATCAACTTTATTTCCTTTTTTTTTTCAAGAATCTCTATAATATATTATTACTTAGACAGGAAATGTTATTTAACATGAAATGATATTTAACATGAAATGTTAAATTATGTTATTTAACATTTCATGCTCATGATATAAAAACAATAGTTTCGATTTTTAAATTATTCGAGTTATGTATTGTACTCGAGTAAACTCGAATAGGGAACTCGATAAAAGTAGCGTTATTCTAACAAACTCTTTAACTCGGATAACAGTGAAGTTCGACGGAAACAACTTATCCAGTGAAGTTTATTCGAGTGCTGTAATATACTCGGATTAAGCTCGAATGTCTTACTCGTTTAATTCTCGTTATTCGAACAAGCTATTTTACTCGAAAAACAGTGAAGTCCGGTAAAATCAACTGATCCAGTGAGGCTTATTCGAGTGCTATGAGGTACTCGGATAAGGCTCGAATACGTTACTCGATTAAATTATCGTTATTCGAACGAGCTCTTTTACTCGAATAACAGTGAATTTTGAAAGAAACAACACTGAACCTTGAACACTCTGAACAACCTCAACAGCAACTCAACCAACCATAACACAGAACAATTCCAAATCAAAAAATCTATACAAATATATCTAAAACGGTTCATACAATATCCCAATTGTTAAAATACATACATATAGTCAAAAACTTTCTAAACGACAAAACTTTAGAATCGTCCAAAGCGTAGAGATCATCTCTGTTACCGATCAACAGAGACATCGCGGCCCTAAGCATGTACATACCGGACTCTCCGCTGTTCGAGAAATCGAACAATTTCAGGTTTAAGAAAATAAGAAAATAAGAAAGTGAGAAAATAAGAAAATTACCTGAGGACTTGTTGAGGGAAATTGGGGCACCGCACCCAAGCAAACTTCTCCACGGAATCTTGCTCCACGCCGACGTGTTGAAGCATCAGCGGTATCACTTCGGCCAAAGGATCGAGGAACGGCTTCATGAACCTCAAGTCCGAATCGCTTGAGCGGTCGGAATCCAAAACGAGGATGTTCCTCTCCTTGAACCGAGCGACGAGGAGCACCCAATGCGCGTTAAATGCCAATGGGATGACGGCCACATCCGCCTGGCTCCAGTTAAGTGACGGCTTGCCGCCGTATATCGCATTGAACTCTCCCGTGGCGAATAGCTCGAACGAGGACGCGTTCCACGGTCGCGGTTTGGCAGACTCCATCTTGACTGCTTGTGCGAAGTTGGTGTTCACGTACGCAATTCGCTCCGCATGCACGCAGTTTTCTTGCATCGTCGTGAACCCGCAGAATGCCTCGTTGACGTGCTGCAATAATAGCATATAATGTTATTAAACGAAATAATTAGAACATATTTAGCAAAAAACACACATACCTCATCCGAAAGCCACACTTTCGCTGTGGACAGGTCGGCAAAGAATTTCTTGTTGTACGCTTGGAGCATTCCTTGCCGCTCCTCATTTGCGCCCATTCTTGCCACCTCCGCCGCGACGGCATCCCAACTCTTCACCCTCTCGCCGATGATCTGCTCTATGTTCGTGCGGCGTTGTATTGCAACGCGAGGGGTCGAATCGGGCGTCGGCGTATACGGACTCGAAACCAACTTCGACTTCTTCTTCGCACGTTCCGTCCGTGGCCGCCTCTCCGCCGCTTCCGCCGCCTTCTGTGCCTTCGCCGCCGCCGCGGCCCTCTGCGCCTCCGCCCACGCCGCCTTCTTTGCCTTCGCCGCGGCCCTCTTCTCCGCCGCCGCCCTCTCCGCCGCCCTCTCCGCCGCGGCCGCCTCCGCCGCGGCCCTATCCGCCGCGGCCCTCTCCGCCGCGGCCGTCTCCGCCGCCGCCCTCTCCGCCGCCGCCGCCTTCTCCGCCGCCGCCCTCTCCGCCGCCCTCTCCGCCGCGGCCGCCTCCGCCGCGGCCGTCTCCGCCGCGGCCCTATCCGCCGCGGCCCTCTCCGCCGCGGCCGTCTCCGCCGCCGCCCTATCCGCCGCCGCCCTCTCCGCCGCGGCCGTCTCCGCCGCCGCCCTCTCCGCCGCCGCCCTCTCCGCCGCGGCCGCCTCCGCCGCCGCCCTCTCCGCCGCCGCCCTATCCGCCGCGGCCCTCTCCGCCGCGGCCGCCTCCGCCGCCGCCCTCTCCGCCGCCTCGGCCGCGGCCCTCTCCGCCGCCGCGGCTGCGGCCTCCATCTCGGCCTCCATCTCCACATTCTCGCCCCCATGCCCCTCACTCCCCGTCGGCGGCGAAGGAGGCGGCATGTCCTGATCGTAGCTTCTCGCAATATCCCGCACCGTTCTCGCCGTCAGGCTCTCAAGGGCTACAAAATTATAGTATTACGTTAGATTTACGTAATATCAATATAATCTTATAAAATAAACATTAAGTAAGACATACCTTGGACAACGATCGAGCGCAGCTCCCTAATCTCCGTCCGCAAATCCCGTACATCGCCTTCCAGCCTGTCCATTCTTCTATCGAAATGGGCGATGATTGAGCCGGAAGGAGGAGGAGACGGCCTCGGAGGAGAAGACCTCGGAGGAGACGGCCTCGGAGGAGGAGACGGCCGAGGAGGAGACGACCGAGGAGGAGACGCTGCAAGCCGATGGTCGGTGCAGTAGACCGGCAGCCCATTCAGAAGATGCTCCACTATCCTCTGGGCCACGGCATCATTCCGGCTGCCACAAAATCCGGCGACCGTGCGGAAGTGCCTTGAATCGGCTTCAGCATCGGTCGGTGTAAGGAAACACCGCACGTCCTGTGTATTTGTACAATTTAGAAAACGCAATCTAAATAAATCCATATTATAAATAAATAAATATACTTACATCCATCGCCACGGCACCGAATGCACGCTCGACCGCTTGCCATCCCGGAGCAGAGCTCTTGCCGTAAAATGTCGTCTTCCAATGGCACATACGGGGTAGCGGGAGCCCTTCGCCGGCTCTTCTCACAGTGAATTCTTGCCCGACGGTCGGCCAGCACTCGTATGCCAGAACCTGATAAAATAGAGTAGAAGTAAGTTAAAATAAATATAATATGTCTTAAATAATAATACAAAACTAATTTAATTACCTGAAGCGGCATTACGAAGCCGCTGATATCGAAGGTTGTTATGGTTTTTCCATTCGATGCCATCTCCATCGCCCTCCCCACGAGGTCTCTGTTCAGACCATAAATGACCTCCTCGAACGATATCCTTCCCCAAGGATATTCGTTGAAGCGGTCGAAGTCCTCCACCAGACGGAGCCACTCCTCCTTTACCTTCAAGTCCTTCTTTACCCTCCGCTCCCCTAGCACCCCGACGGCAAAATAAAGGGCCGCCATCTTCAATTTCTCGGGATGAACGCCCGAGGCTCCACCGGCGTCACGGGTCATATCCGTGATTGTCCCCTCCAAATCGTGTAAATATATAACGGGCTTGCCTGCGAGCCATAAAACAAACGTTAGTTTTTGAAATCGAAGTAAAAAAACGAATCAAAAAGATAAAAAAATAGAATTAATACCAGGCCAATGCCTCGTCGCAAACTCGTTCGAGGACGGTATCTCCGGCTCGTTAGCGCTGCAGTCGAGGCCCGTGAGTAGGCAATACTCGACCAATGAAAATCGTAATGGTCGCCCACGAACGACCATCCAGAACTCCTTCGAGTCCGGCATGTACTCCACCTGCCGGCTCATCAAATACCACATGATCATGTTCGAGTTGTAGTGGTTTCGGGCCACCTTTATCAGGTTCCCGAACTGAGTCCGTCTAACCATCTCCTCCAATTCCTCCTCGTTCAAAAGCGTACGGATGCGTTCGCATACCGACATGTACTGCGCGTTCAGAGTGAGGGTGGCATGGTATAAATTGTCCGCCGGCAACTTCGTCGGAAAATAGACCTGAAAACGCAAAAACACAAAAAATTCTCTGTTATTCGAGTAATTATTCGAGTCAAACACCACTCGAATAGGTTAAGCAATTATTCGAACCCTAATTACTCGAATAGTTACACGAAAAGGCGATGAAAACGATTTTTAAAAAAATCCGACCGAATACGACGTTTACGCAACGATTTAACATCAAAATCGATCGATTTAACGCTAATAACAACACATCTAACCAAGAAATTCGTTCAACCAATTCGATTTAACAAAAACCCAAAATGCGACCGAAAACTCACCGTGGCTCTACCGCCGTCGATTTGCTCATCCACCCGGTTACGAACAGGCGCGGAAGGCTCCGATGATCTCGTCTTTCTTTTCCCCATTGATGATTATGCTTGGGCTTGTGTACGATTTTTCGAGTAGTGATTTGGTTTCGAAAGAGAGCGCGAGGGAATTAAGGTTTTCGAGTGATTTCTGTCTAATTTTCTTTCCGAGCTTTTTAAAACACAGCTTATTCGAGTATTTTATTCGAGTTTCATATTCGAGTTTTGACTCGAGAAGAGCACTCGATAAGATACTCGAATAACGTAGCTTACTCGTTTAAATTTTCTAAACATTATTCGAGTCACCTTATCTCTTCGATTTATTATTAGAGTAAGTCATTCGGGTCTTGCTTTTACTCGAATAAACCCGAATAAAGTTTTCCTTTTAATAAGTCAAAAATGCATTTATTCGAGTCGTTTATTCGAGTGTTATGGCACTCGAATAAAACTCGAATAACTTTTCCCTGTTAAAGAAGCGGATTAGCCTCCTTAATCAGTTTTTTAGTAAGGGTATTTCAGTCATTTGAGAACCCGTTCCTCTTTTTTAAAAACGAAATAGAATCGTTCCTCTTTTTTAAAAATCTCCCGATTTTGAGCCTCGCACCTAATTTGGGCGGCTAATTTTCATTGAAAACAATGTTCTTTTTTTCTTTGGTTTTCGTTTTCGTACATGTCTGAATTCTTTTCTTTACTACTGCAGATCTGTTTGCGTGTCTTCTTTTCTCCTTTTTAATGTGTTAGTTTTGAATTTCGCTGCCATGTCTATGTAGCTTTTGGTGCTATAGGACCAAGGTTCTGAACTTTTTCTGCCATGATATGCATATTCGGCCTTCATAATTTGGACTTTTGTGTGTGCGTGTGCTGTTGTTGATCTTGTTCTGTTGAGCTATCTATATAGGTGGGGGTGGTTAATATACTATGTTCAGTTGTGAAAAGAAAATAACCTTGCAATGTGGTTGATTAGTCTTGTCTATGAAGTCTGTTTATTTTTTGTGTGTTCTAGCTCGATTGATTCCAGTTATTGCTGAGCAAGATGAGTAGACTTATTGCTGAGCATGATGAGTAGATGATTTTTTGCCCTGCAGTGGCTCAAGAAAGATGCTTTGACACTCTGATGAAGGTGCGAAGGGTAAGTTTGGGCACTGTATGTTGTAAGTCTGCAATTGAGATGTGCCATTAATGGTTCAACGTCAGCGAAAATGTCTCGTGAACATGAAAATCGTATTAGATTCCATCATTGATTAGATAACGGCAATGACCATGGGCAACGGCTACGATAATGATGGTGCGATGGAAATTACGATTGATCGAGAAATGCTTGCAGAAATCTATACATAGCCAGTATCAGTTCGATGAAGTACAAGAGGTATATTCTATTACTGCCCTTTACGCATTACCGTGGGACGCAGAGTTTTTCAACCTTAGAATTTAATATAAGCTTAAAAAGTTTTTATAAGAAATTTCTTTTTTGCTGGATTCAATCTTTAGTGCTCATTTCCTTACCTTATAGCCTATGATGGTAGGCGTCTTTGTTTTTCGGCTTACCTTCGAAGCGAGCAGCTCAACTTCTTTATTTCTTGATCAGTCACTCCTTTTCAATGCTAACATCCTTGTTAGTTTTATTGTTTTTTTTTTTTTTTTTCAGATTATTTCAGAAACAGTAAGGGTGTGGAATACCTTTTCGTCAGTTCATGTATGTTTGAGTTTCATATGCTGATTGATGTACTTCAAATAATTAAACTGATGATAAAATACATATATATTACAAGCTTCTGTTTTGCTGGTGCAGATTATGTCGTGTACTTTACAAGATACACAAACATCAATTACATACCGATAAGATGGAAGAGAGAGAGAGAGAGGTTTGGAGTATATTCTCTCAAACACAAACAAACAGTAATTGATGTATGATTGAAATCACATAACAAGCAAAGAAGAAAGAAATCAATCAAGAAGAAGAGCTCATACCAAGCTCACCTTGAATGGCCTTATCCAGCCAAATCTCTGCATCTTCCATCATCCCTGGGCTGAGTCTCACCATAAGTACGCAAAACTCTTTCTCATTAAGCCCACCATCTCTGTCCATGTCACCTTCTCTTACCATGGCTTCTGCATCTTCCACGCTCATCCCATCAAGTCCCAGGAACTCGCAGTTCTTCTGCAAACTTTCAGGCGTGATCAGCCCTCTGCTTGGATCTGCTAATATTTTGAATCCTCCGCAGAGTTCAGTGATGAAGCTGTCCACATCAAGCTTATCAGCCATGACTGGTAATAAGTCTTCATATACTCGTTCTTCTTCTGCTTTTGTTTCCATCCTTTTCTTTTATTTCTCTCTCTCTCTCTCTCTCTCTCTCTCTTCCAAGACTCGGAGAATCACAATGGAAATGGGGTTGATTAGTCTTGGGCGTGTTTTGATGGTGGGATTTTTTTATGTATATATATTGGCTATTGAGAAGTCTCCGAGAAGTTTCTTACATTTTGTGGGGATTAGGCAGTTGTCGTGACTCGTGATTCTGACTCATGAGGAGTGTTTGCTTTCTTGGTCGCAATCGCAAGGTCATATTCCCATTGAACTTCCTCTGGTGGACCATTAAAATGTAATCAAACTCGTACCTAATTTATAAGCCTTACCTATCTTCCACATATAGTTAAAAGACTAGTTTTTGTTTTCCGCGAAATGTTTATAGTAAATTCAGATTTTTAACGACATGGAAGCATTCGAAAGTGTAATTGCACTCTACCTAACTAGGTAGATTTAGGTAAAACCCAACAAATCTATAAAAAGTATTACCAAATGCAATAAGAGTAAAAGAAATGAGATTATCTCATAGAGTTGGGTTTGCTCCCAGACATGAAAGAATCGTAATAGTATATTACTTATGTGGACATGGGTTGAACCCATCAAGCATATATATACATACATTAATAAGAAACCAACGAATGTGAAAGAACCAAACTTTACATCCTCAGCATGAACTAAAAAACTCACATGGGACTGTTAACACACTTTCAGTGAGGAACCATTTGCTTCTTCATCATCATCCATTTCCTCTTAATGGCCTCCATATCTTCCACTTTCCTCCTTGCAAGATCTTGAATCCCTTGTTGATATTGCCTTTCAATGGCGTCAATCTCTTTCGTCAATTCGCTCAAACTACAATCGTTCTCTCGCAACGTCGAACTCAGACAACAGCTCGTTTGGCTCCCAATTCTCAAACCCCTATTAGGGTTATGGAGAATCAATCCCGAGTCATTTGACGATCGATCCAAATGTGAGCTACCACCACTGCCCGCTTTGCAAGATTCATCGTAGAACATGTCACCGAAATCAGACTCTGAGATTGATTCACCATTAGAATACATGTCGTTGTTCTTCAGCACCGAAGAATCTATCGTCATGTAAGTGATCGAATCGCGAGAAGATTTGTCATTGCTGGTCAAAGTCAAACATGACGATGGAGCGAATGTTTCGAAAGGGGACATGGAATACGAATTTCCATGAGCGTTGGTATCTGCTAGGCATAACTGAAGGCCCTTGGGAATAACACGAGTACCACATTGCCCTGCCATTGATTGAGTTTGAGAATCACTTCTTTGGCTCGCAAAGCATTCATCAGCTATCAAGGACATGTCGCTTAAATCTCCACCTGTGCTGCAGTAGTGCTCAGATGAAGGTTTCCAATCAGGTAAGAGTTTGCTTACTAGAAAATCGATGAACTCAGCTATGAAAGGCAGGTAATGATCCGCTAAATCCAAATCCTTAACCATCTCAGCAGCAACATTAACAGCTGTATCTGAAGGTGGGTAGAATGAAAAGCTAATGTTTTTAACTTGACCTGCCAACAAAGAAGCCTTTTAGCGATAGGAACAACTAAAAAGTTTGAATGAAATGATTATAATCAATCATACCACCATGATCTGCTATGCGAAATGTAAAAGAGATCGAGTTCTCATTGATCTTCTCCCCCTTCAATCTGAATACAGTGTTCTGGTGAATTCTCTGGAATTCCAACAATGTGGAACGTGGACTCCCAATAGGTGAGGCAGTGTATGCAGACTTTACACATTCTTGATCTATATCCACGGAATGGGACCCATTACTAGCTATGCTTAAGAACCTAGACACTTCATCGGGTAATTGCAGCGAATTGTGAAAGGGGGCTTTTGAATGCACGTATTGAAGAAATGGGTCATTCAGAAGTTCCTTAGCAGACGATCTCTCAGAAGCTGGAAGCAAACATTTCTCAATGAAGTCTTTGACTTCCTGAGAGGCTATCTTGTCAAGAGAAGCAGGTTTGACCCCCTAAAATATAAAGAGAAAAGTTAAGGAATACTTTTGGTCACAAAAGTAATGAAATTGCAAAATATCTCCAGTAGTTTCCTATGATTTCACTGAAACTTTGGCAAGGTAAATAAAGTTTGGGTCTTGAAATTAAAAGCAGTAAACTGAAGAAAATCAGAAAATCTGGAACATATATACAGTAATATTAGTCCATCACAAAGGAAAAAAGCTTACATTCGTAACTTTCCGATAAATTTGGGCTGGATTTTGGCATTCAGAGTAAGGATAATCAAGTGTCACCATCTCCAACATGCACATCCCAAAGGAGTATATATCTACAAGTTCATTATATTCCTCCTCGTAAAGCTCGGGAGCCATGAATTCAGGTGTTCCTGGCCAAAAGACATGTTGACATTGCATCAGATATCCGCTGAGTCAACCCAATTTTGCATCTAATACCAATTGGTTTAAGATAAAACTTTCGAATTTACATGATAATAGAGTACAACAAAAGAAATACTGCATACCAATTACACTTTTAGCTTTAGGCTGCTGCATGATGGTGGCCAATCCTAAATCCCCGATTTTTATTTCTCCATGGTTTCCATTGACGAATATATTGTCGCACTTAAGATCCCTGTGGATGATAGGAGGATTTTGACTATGAAGATAGTCTAGACCCTGAAGAATTTGCCTTGCCCAGTTCTTGATAGCTTTTATATCCACACTTCTGTGTTTCTTACGGTATCTACCAGACCAAAAATGTAACAGTAAGGATATATATAGCCGCCACAGGATAAATAGCTATCCAATATTCTTCAAAAATCAAGAGCCATATAAATATTACTAGAAGAAAACAGCAAAAGATGCTTACTGCCTCAAGCTTCCGGATGAGAAAAGCTCTGTAATCATGTGAAATGCCTTCTTTTTTTCATCAAACCATGAATCATAAAACTTTATGATGTTTTCATGTTTAAGATTCCTAAGAAGATGAACCTCAGAAAATAACTTTTCGAGATCTTCAGGAGACCGCAACTCGTTTTCTGTTTTAACTCGGTTCCATGCAACTTCAATTCCTTCAATCTGGTCAAATGCTTTGTACCTAGAATAATCAAATATGTACAACGACACGCAATTGAAAAATTCGTCTATCATGTTACAACTTCCCTGCTAAGGTGGGGATGGACCAAAAAGAGATAAGGAAGGGTTTAAACACATACACGGTCTTATATGCACCCCTGCCCAGTACCTCTTTGTACTGCATAAAAAACCAAACCGAAAAAACAATCTTATTAATATGTCAAACTTGCAAACAGAACATTTACCATCGTCCTGCATCTGTAAGCATATGCATAAGCAATCAATCTATTAAATTTGAAAACTTACTCAAAATAATGTCAAAGAAACAAACTCCTGTTCTAATCCAAATAAGCATGCAAAAAGAGTACTTCAAAACCAGAGAATCACAAGAGAAAGCATGCATAGACGCGTATATTACAAAAAATGGACTCAAAGAATATCAGTAGGATAATCATTAGCAGAACACACAAATACACAGTACAAAATCAGACAAAAAAAAAGGGACTACTTGATTTCCAAGCACAAACAGCAACAATTTCTTCTATAGCACAACGGATCGATACCCGAATATATCGCTTTTTGGGACATTTCTCTACATAACCGACGGGACGATCACTAGCAGAATCATCGTCCGCATCACAAGTAACCAAGGATCCTATTGAATTCTGAGCTCCGCTTGCAAAGCCAAGACTCATCACCGAAGCCATTGCAATCAGAAACAGCGACAGCAGAAACAAGGAATAAACAGAATACGCAACAAAAAGACCAACGTCAAAAGGAAACGAAGAGTCCCTATAAACTATCAGCAAAGGGCTTTTCGCTTTTAGGGCAATGCAGGGGTTTGTGGTCCTTCGAATTCTGAAGAAACGCAGCAACATAAATTCGACAACGACAATTGGATCCGAGATCGGCATTTCCGATCTGGTCATGCATCAATCCCAATCGCAACATCGGAAGATTTGCTTTTTTTTTTCTTTTCACAGGAAGCAACGAGCCCGCAAACCCTAATCGAATGAAGAACCTATAGTAACAATAACATTATCAAAGACCATTTCGCTTTATCTCACAGAAGGCGAACCGAACGACCTTCTGCTATGAAGAATAAAGGTCAGAATTTATCTCCCAACAAAAAACAGTTCAGACAAAAATCTAATATTGCTATTTATAAACAAAGGTTCACATTCAAACGAAACATGTCGCCATCCTTAAAAATCATATTTCCATTCCATCTATTCAACGTATGTATGTATCTATTCAGTGGTGTAGCTTGGTTATAAAGTGACACATTTGATCTCTTAAACGTATTTGTATTTTAAGTCCCTCTAGTTATAATTTAATTAGTTGTATAACTTACTTCTAATTTTTAACTTATTGTACCTATGGACTACATAACTATTTTTCTTTTATATATTTAAATTATATTTCACCTTAAATTAAAATAATATTAGATATAATTATCTTTTAAGCATGGTTAGCAGCGAAAAAGAACTAAATGTATTAGGTGAGAGGGGGAGGTATAAATTTCTTTTTAGTGTATCAAATAGACAATGTTTTTATAATTTTATGCTTAATATTTTCACTATTATCCTAAATTTAAAATGTTATTTTAAAATAACTTAATTAATAGTAGAGATAACTTATATTTGCACATACATTGGATGTGCTACACTATACTAGTTAGGATAAAAAACTGAGAACGTGAAAATGAGTTGAGAGAGAGAGAGAGAGGGAGGGAGGGAGGGAGGGAGAGAGAGAGAGAGAGAGAGAGAGAGAGAGAGAGAGAGAGCATTGTAAAAAGCCAGGATAAATTGTCCAAGTAGCCGATTCGTTTATTGTTAAGCTGGCTTTTTACAGTGCAATCCAAAGAGTTTAAATATATATAACTAATGTAACGTAAGTGTTTACCAACTGATTTTTATTGGTACATTCCATCTAATATTACGAATATGTTAGCTTTTATGAGAATCAAACTCATTTTAATATATTATATATATAACATTTGGTTACATAATTAAGATGTCAACTCGTGTGATCTTTGATGTCACTTGAGTAGGTGTCGTAAACTCCACAAGTGAATCCCACAAGATACACCATCGCAAAAACGGAGGACGTTTAACATAAACAATTTCAGATAAAAGCAGCTGAATTTTGGGGGAAACTAATTGATGAATGATAGATTCTTTTATTGTCCAGTGCATAGTTTCTCCGACATAGTATGGATAAAAGAGCAAGCTTCGGGGCATACCCGTCGGGCCTGACAGAGTGAGAATTCCTATGGGCGTGAGAATCTTAGGCCTTAGCCCGTGGCTTCGTGGCCGGGCCAGACAGGTCTAAATTTCTTAATATGTAGTAATTTTTATTCATTTAAAATCTTTCATTATTCATTGAATTATAATTTATGCGATTATTATACACAACATTACAATATATAATTATAAAAAAAATTACTACCTCCGTCCAACTAATTTTATCACATTTTGCCATTTCGGGCGTCCCACTAATTTTATCACCTTTCCTTATTTAGTAAAAAAACTATCACAAACAATCAATATAATAATATTAAATATTCTTAAAAGACGTGTCAAAATATACACTTTATTACCTTTTCATTGTACTATATTATTATAATAATACCACCTTAATATCTGTGCCCACCAACATATGTGATAAAAATAACGGGACGGAGGTAGTATATCCCATAAATACATCTAAAAGATACTTTTTTGCTAAGAAAATTGATTTTTTTATATAAATATATAAAAAATAAAAATAAGCACTACTGATAAAGGGGACCTAAGTTGGCCCGCAGGCCGTCAGCCCACGGGCCTGATGGGTCGGGCCAACGGACAAGATTAATTTTTGTGTTCTGGAAATTGAGATCCGAGTTCGGTGTTTTCAGGGCCGGTCGGGCTGGCCCATGGGCTCAAGCCAAAATTTCACGGTAGAAAATATCAAATATCATAAGGATGCAATGATATGTTATGGATTCAATAATATAACTTTTGCAACGTGAAGAACTTGTAAAATTTATAAATCAGAACATGCATGCATTTGGAAGCTAAAGATGGTATTGAATAAAGGGAGGGGTAGGGGCTTTGATTAATACTTTATAGGGGTATTAAGGGAGTATTAAGCTTGCATGCATTACTAGGGTTCTGGACATGATTACTGATAATCATATCATGATGTTTTCTATGTGTAAATTGAATGGAAGTTGGAACATATATACTATATATATGTTTATTAATCTGGGTCATGAAATACATCGATATATATAGTATAAAACTTCTAGCTGGGAAATAAAATACCCAGTTGAAAAAGCACATATAATCCATTACAAAACAACTTATTGAAGAATACTTTCGTCAAACCAAACGGCCAAACAAAGACAACAAACCCTTAATTTTTTCACCTTGATAATAATAATAATAATAACAATAACAATAATAATAATAATAATAATAATAATAATAATAATAATAATAATCAGTATGCGGTACTGAAATAGGAGTTGACGACATTCCTTTGAAGAATCTGAAGCACCTTCTTATTGCTCTGCCCAACGCAGCGCGGCGTTTTGAACTGACTAACCGCTCCTCCCAACCCTAGAAAGTGAGCCATAATCTCCTCAAAAGTTCCCTTCTTCAACACTCTGAGCTCGAGCGCCCCAATCGCCCTAACCGCCCGCGAACTTACGTACCCAAAGTCTTTGAACGATCTGTCCAAATTATTACAGCATTCTTGCAAGATTTCGTCCTTCGAACAAGGCGATAATAATGGTTTGAGCTCGACGAATATGACGTAGTGGCCTGGGTCAGTCGAAGAGTCGACTTGGCTCGTAAAGTCGAGGATTTCGATCTCTTCTTTCATCAAAAGCTTCGAAGCTGATTCTAGGGCTATCTGAAGGTCCTTCTCCGTGTTCTTGTCTATGTTTATTGAGAGGATTAGGTCCTTTCTCCGTACGAATTGGAGCAAAGGAGTTGAGTTGTAGAAGCCTTTGACTTTCACTATGTCTCCCAATCTGTAACGGTACAGCCCTGCGTGTGAAAAAAAGGGTTCATGATCGATCGAATTGATCAGTAGTTATTAAAATTATAAACATGTTTTATTTAACTATGAAAGAAAAGAAAAAAACGTGAGAGTGAAGTCACCTGCAAAGTTGGTGACGACAACCTCGTACTCCTCGCCGAGTCTAACCTCGGTCAAGCCCAGAATCTCCGCCTGTCCAATTCCGTCGTCGTCGTTCGAGGGAATAAATTCGTAGAACCCAATATTGGGCAGGACGGCGAAAGTCGCCATTTCGGGTCGGAGCTTAGGGTCCACGTTCACCCCGACCCATCCTTCAGACGCGCCGTAATCCGCGCTGACCAGCGCCGGCGCACCGTCTCCGCCGCCGGCGTAGAACCTCAGCTTCTCGGAGTAAGGCTCCATGGAGCCCGTCATAATCGCGTGGACGTACTTCACATTGGGGAAAATCTCGGGTATCAGACCGTACCACGCGCCGCCGCCGCCCGCCTTCCTCCCCGAAAGCCCCAAGCAGATGCGGCGGATCTCGTCGGCCGATTTCGGGTCGGGTCGGATCAGGACCTCCTCCATGGAAGACCTCACCGACAGATCCGTGATTCTGGTGCTCAGAACGCCGTCCCTCACGTCTCCGACGAGCTCGGGCCAGAGGTGTTCGAAGGTTCGAAGCGCCTGAACTATGCTGTGGGCGAAGGTCGAAGAGATGACCTCGATTTCGGCCCGATAGACGAGCCCGCAGAGGAGGTGGCAGTAGAGGGATTGGTTGAAATCTGAGGCGGCGAAGATCACCGCGTCCGGGCTGCAGCCCGGCGTACGGACGGCCGCCATCGTTTTCTTGAATTTAGGGTTTCTGAAGAGGTTGGTCGTGGCTGTGCCGGCGAGCAATCCGCCGCCGGTTAGGGTTTGTTTGCTGCTGTAGATGAACTGCAGCGCCTTTCCCTTATTACCGATTGGATATTCTCTGACAGAAACAAACAAAAAGAGAGAGAGATGAGATATTCATATTCTTTCATATCATGGAGCGGCTATAACATATACACACATAGTATGTGGATAAATATAAATAGTATATATAAATATACCTGTTACGAAATGCAAAGGAAGTCTTGTAAATTTGGATAGTGTTTTCCATCAGTTCTTCATTAAAGGGAAGATATTTGGGCTTACCTTGAGTCGTGCCAGAGCTGCAATAAGAAAAGGCGGCGTTACAGAACTAGAAATTCATATATAGAAGTAAATATAGGATGTCATTAATCAATATATATACATACATATTTATATATATACCTTAATGATAATGAAGTTATGGGTTTTTTTGTAAGAACGCTAGAGTTGTCTCCATCGGCGATTCGTCGAATGTAGGGTTCTATGTCGGCGTGGGTGACGATAGGCACACAATTTTTGAAGCTACGAAGATCTGTTCTTCCCTTGAGGTTACAGAATTCGTTTAAGTACTCAGATTCGCCATTTTCTTGCAAGATTTTCGTCAAAGCTTCGATCTGAAATCTCTGGGCTTCCTTCGTCAGTGCGTCGAACTCTCGAATAATTTCTTCTTCGTCGATTCTTTCTTCTCCCATTTTTTATTTTCTGTTTTGATGTATTTAGAGTATCGAAAAATTGGTTCTTTTGAAAGTAGTGGTGATGATTTATCGAGGACATGCATTGCATTGCCATGCAGCGAATTTATAGTCGTGAAAGGGGCTTTGAAATACCAAAAATGGCCCTTGTACGGCGCTGAAATAGTGGAGGTTTAGTTATCACAAAGTAATTCAATGACTTCGAAGTCTTTTGTGGGGCAAATTTCGTTGCATATGTGAAAAAGAGAATTGGGGTTGATTCGTATGTAAGTTAAGTGTATTTACACGTAATAAAAGCTGATGACAATTTCTTTTCTTCGATCAATCACATCTTACGTTTTCGGCTAGAGTTGCGCAATTGAAATGATATCGTACGTTATTATATTGTAAGTTCTTGATCCGTTTAGCATAATGATTGATTAAAATGTTCGTGGTAATATATAATAATAGTAACGAAGATATTAGTAGTGAGTAACCTATTATTTAAAAGACTGCACCCTAGAGTTTTATTCCCATTATGTAAAACATTCTTTCACAGACGTGGCGTACCACACCATGTTTTTATATGGGTCTAAAAACATGATATTTAATAGATAGACTAACGTCGATCGAGTCGAGTAGATTCTTGTTATTGATTAATAGTAGCACACACGCGATTTATGTGCAAATATATCAAATGATTTTATAATTTGAACATTTTACACATTAAGTTATTTAAAATATAGAATTTTAACTTAAGAATCAAAATGTAAGAAATTAAAATACTAATGTTAAAATTAATACATACTTATCAAATTAACATATCAAATTGATAGTTTTTTAAAAGACTAATATTTGGGCATTTATGTTTTTTCTTTTTTTTTTTGTTTGGCTATTAGAAAAAAAAAAATATGTTTTGCTTGATTGAGTTGAAATCAATATGCACAACGCCGTAACCGACCAAATAAAAAATAATTCGAATCAAAATATTATTAAGAAAGTCTATCGCCACATCTTTATCTTTGTGTTAGGGACGTTTTCCCAATATTTGTGGACACGTGATTAATATTGAAATAAGAAAAGGTAAAACAAACTTAATTACTCATTACTTGACTTCTTCATGGATGTCGTTTCTTAATTCAATAAAATAATAATAATCACGAGGATTGTGACGTCTATTAAATTCTCTTACTTTGAGGCATCAATCTTATCCTAAAAATCCATTGATGTTGGGTGGAGTAGACTAATAATTATAAGGAGAAATTTTGTGTCAAGCCCCAGAATATTTTAAACTTCGGGAACAGACACTGTCAGACTTTTTTTTAGTTTTAAGGACCTCTTTTTTGAAAAATTAAGTGAAAAGGACCCAAAACTGTGATTTGACGAAATTACCCTTAATAAAAGTGTGAATGGTATTTGACGTCAGTTTTATGTTACACAGTTATACTGATTTGTTACCGTAACAACCGCAAGTGTTACTTTAACGTCATAAGACGTTACTTATCGACAGTAAAATGTTATTAACAGACATATTTATTATATCGAACTATTGAACCCCATTTTTCACACTGATCGAGCACACAGTCGATTGTTAACACCTTGTTTTGTTTTCCATCATGCGGTATTACACCATAAACCCTAAACCCTAAACTCGACGCGACGACCATTAGCGTTCTTCTATAACGATCGAATCATTAGCATTTTGATCTTATTACACGTTTCGAGATTGAAAATTGGTAATCCATTATAGGAGCATTGCTCCCTATAATGATGAAGTTTTTGTCTAGGGAAACAGAGGGAGGATGGTCGGGTGGAGGGTTCAAGAACAATTATAACTATTACACAATTATACTGATTTGTTACCGTAAAATCCGTAAGTGTTATTTTAACGTCATAAGACGTTACTTATCGACAATAAAATGTTATTAACAGACATATTTTTTACATCGGACTATCGAACCCTATTTTTCCCACTGATCGAGCATTGCTCCCTATAATGATGAATTTTCTATCTAGGAAAACAGGGGGGATGGTCGTGTGGAGGTTCAAGAACAATTATAACAGTTTTGCGCAGAAAAAACACTTCCTTTCATTTGGATAACAACAATCTTGTATTAAGTACCATATGGCGTCTATTTACTAACAAACGAAGTCGCAGAGGTACCACATCATTCAAAAATAATACCGATTCCTGCAGTAACACATTAACAAATGATGTTGCAGGAATCGATATTATTTTTTAATGTTGTGTTACTTCTGCGACGTCATTTGTTATTAAATAGACGACATATGGTACTCAATACAAGAGTGTTGTTATCCAAGTGAAAGGAAGTGTTCTTTTTCAGCGCCGAACTGTTATAATTGGCTGGAACTATTTAGGTATACCGCGTAACTTTGGCATATATCAGGGTTAAATATGTCTTTTTGCGTCATTTTAGGGCCTGACAGCTTAGTTTTTCGAAAAGTAGGTCCTTAATACTAAAGCCCACTGCAATGGGCCTGAACACAAAACCAAAAACACTAATGGGGCCTGAAACTTAATTAACCCTAATTATAATATCTGTGTCGGCTAACACTAAATTCTTCGGATAATAATAAAAAAAAAAGTAAGAAAAGTTAAATCATTTATTTATTCGTAAATATTCAACATATCACCCAAGTACGCTCTCATATACCAAATTGAGTCTGTTCCACATACTCTTGGCCACACAAAACTGTTTTTATGTAGTGTGTTTGCAACTTTCCTACTTCTGTAGAAACCGCTTGGGAGCACTTAGATTGGTTTCCACTAGATGGGTCATGAGTTGATCCTCCAAGCTTCAATCTTGACCCTCCAAGCCTCAACCTCCGTGATCGAATGGATAAACTTGAGCCGAAAAAGATAAACTACTTTAGCCGCTTCAGACCCAGCGGCGCAGCACCTGAGGACTCTTTTCGTGGGCTGGGTTAGATATCGCGACATCGTGGAGCCCTACGTACCCTCTAGAGTGTTGCGCCAGCTGGGTTACGTGCAGCACATCCCGCCGCCGATGACCCCGCCGCAGAGGGCTTATATGCCATCGGACCCTTCGAGGTATAAGGTGCACCATTCTGGCGATGCAGCAGAATTTGCTTGGCGGCAGTTCCCTTACGCGTACATCCTCAACCTGTCATACATCAGCCGGAGTACCTTAGAGTACCTTGGTGAGGCGGTCAAAGAAGGCCCAACTCACGATCAGTGACAATTGCGGACGGGTGGACATCTGGCCCTAGAATGTCCCTGACTGACTGCAACATCCACCCGTAACTTCTCTCGGTCTCGTCCTCCATGACGGCAAACCCACACAGAAAGTTGTGATTACAGGGAGTCATCCCTATAATCTCAACTAGAGGCATCTTATATCTATTTGTCTTGTAAGTCGAGTCAATACCAATAAAATAAGGATACGTCCTCAGCAGTGCGAGTGACCCCGGGTGTGCGAGAAAGACATGTGTCAGCGCATTAGTCTCGTCGTCTCTCAGCGCTTCAACAAAATATCCGGACTCTGTCGCCTGGTGCATCAACTGGCTCACCACGTCTCGACCCTCAGAATTTTGCCTCTTCAAACGATCTCTGTAATTATATACATGTCGGATCGTCGCGTTATCTACGCTGTGTCGAGCCCTCATCGCTGCGAGGATATGTGCTGGTTTCGTTTGGGCAGCAGTCATTTCCTCTACGACCTTCTTTGCCTGGCTGCTCAGTCCACTCGTCTGGCGGTGTCCCTCGGGATACTGTATCAGAGGGTGATTGTGTATGGAATTCTCGGTTGCACCCGTACGAACGTACCATTCCCTATCTGTGTTGTCCAATATATACTGAATAGATGTAAGATTTTTATAGTAGGCAAAAAATAATCTCAAGAAAGCGATACCGATAAAAGAAAAAAATGATGTTATTTTGTTGAACGTGACCTTAGTCGTACTAAATATTTAAATGATCGGGATTCTTGGACGGTACTGCGAATTTTTCAAACAGATTTTTCAATGGATGGTAATTTATATGGACATTAACGGAATAAATTTCTGAACAGATTTTTTTTCATCAGCGGAGCTATTTATTGTTTTTCTTACTTTCTATTCTCATACTGCAGAAGTTATATTCTCCGACGCGTGGACTTAATATAAATATGGATGAAAAATTTTCTAACATTACAATATCTAACACTAGGTTATTTATTACAAATAAAGTGAGGCAAACAATCAACGTCTATTACATGTTCTTTAAGCAAACTACGTTGCAATGTCACGTTGGAAGGATAACGGCCATTCAACAATAATGATATAGTAAAGTACTTTATAATGTAGGGCTTTTTTCTCGTATCTGATATTAATTTTAGAATCCAACTTAAACAAAATTGACGTGAAGTGGATTGGTTTTTAATGCAATAAAATATCAAAAAGGCTTGGACGACGATGATTTCGACATATCGTGCTCCGTCAATTTATTTTGAATATTGGATCACTATGCTATTAAAAAAACTGCGCCGAAATCATAAAAGGAGAAAATGTATATCAACGATTTATGGACTATTGAAAGTCAAGATAAAGGAGGTGTCATAAAGTGAATGGAGCATAAATAATCATAGAGCAAGTTCATTTCGAATTGCAGCTAGTGATTAAGACAAAAGGGGTATCGTCTTTCTATTGGATCGTTGAAAATCATTGGAGTGCAATATTATATTATATCCAATTAGAGTACGATAGAGAATGAAAATGAAGCTGGAGTAATTTATAATAACCTTTTACGACAAAACTCATTGCACAAATAGTGATTTATAAATTGTGACACGGTCTCCAACGAACATAGTAATACTTTTTTTTGTTGCTTACCCCAAGTCACTTACTAATTTGTAAATTAAATATCCGTCATTAACAAATATTTTTAGTTAAATTTTACTGAAGGTACACATGCGATCGCATGCATGAGATGGATAAATTTTTACGGTCTTTACTCTCTTGTTGTTGATGTCTTTGAGAGGGATTTGATCGTAATATATCATCTATATTTCCTTTTCCGACACTCTTATTTTTCTCAAACGTACATATGATTCATTAAAATAAAATTAGCTTTCTTTGATATGATAAATCATGCATTCATTTAAAGCCCAAAGTATGCGAAATTATCGCTGCAAAAGGTCGTAGGTACGGCTAAGATTTCGACCCGGCCCGTCCATCTTCGCCGGGCTTTAGAGCGATGCTCTTCTCCGCTGAAAAAGTGGGGTCCACGCAATCATCTCTTTGTATTCCATCCCCAAAATCGGACATTGTTTTGCACTTCTTCTCCCATGGATTCCACACAACTACTTAAAAAGGATCGTATTAAATAAAAAAAAATGCATCTCTTTCATAATTCTATTTATTTCCAACTGTAGTAAGTAACTCTTTCTTACCAAAATCCAATAATCCTTCTTTCTTATTACATATGTTAAGCTTCCTCTCATGATCGAAGACATCAATGTTTTGCGGTGCTAGGTAAGCTTGGTCGGACCTAAGAGAAATGTGTTTGATTTGACATTCTTTTCGTGAAAAAAATTGAATTTGCGTTACTAATATAAATAACATCAGATTGAATGTGATGGCATCAGATTGCCAGTAAAGCGGTCTCTCCCTCTGAGATTGTCTAAGTAGTCGAGCGTTCCTAATCCTTCCATCCTCACTTCACTGTCCACAACTTTTTTAGTTACATTGTTGGAAAATATCGATAAATCATATATTTTCAGGAAAACATAGAAAAACAAGGTACCTTATTATGACTGAAGCAGAAAGATAGGTAAGCCAATGAGAAGGTGAAAGGTTTTCCATTTATGTTCCTAACGCGAGAAATCAGCATCAAGTTTCCAGCTGAATCTAGACGCTCTCTAACGAAACTTAAACCTGGTCGGAATATATTTACAATTTTTATTATCATGCAAAAATTCAAATTATGTGAAGGTAAAGTTACGGTTTTTCTTTATCCATGAGGCCAGAATTCTGATCGTCTTCGCTTGGTTTGAGCAATAAGTCCACTGAAGATCTACCAAAAGAGCGCTCACCGTTATGATGCAAAATGGAGGAGAATTGTCTTCGATTGTCCATATTCTGTTTCTTACGAATCCATGTTGGTCGAGCGAATTACAGTTAACAGACTTCAATGTATACACATTGTAATGAAGTTCATCACTGGATCTCTAGATAAAGCAAAACGTTTTTATTATCAATCTTTTGGTTATTACTTGGGGAAAACATACAGAAATTCCTCCCATCGAGTGGAAGCCCGACAATTATAGTGGTTTGCACGCTAAAAGGCGCAAAGGAAGGTGTACCACTTGAAATTTCCATTTCATATAGCAATCCATGAACACGATAAGGATGAACTTAAAGGAGATGATCAAACAATTAAATTGTACACACTATCCAACACAATGTATATCTGTTTACACAACGATAAAGCGAAGGTAAAACAATTCAATGAATCACCAACAGAATCCGACAAAATTCAATCAATCTATACCTACAACAGTTAAACAACGCAATTCAACAAAAGAAATATTGATTTCCAAACAAGATCCACTAGCTCCAAGATTGGCTCATTAATAGCCAAGTATATAATTATTGTATATATATATATATAGAATATATATCTAATGACACAATGAGTATCGATTCCGCCACGAAGCGCCCTCTCAATGCGTAAGCACCATTGATTTCCGAACTCTTTTCTCTTCCCCGCAAAATAAATCACAGCAAATGCGGCCCTGACAAGTACAAAGGTTTTGTAAACTAAATGGTGCAAGAGGGAGGGGTTGCACTTGAAACTTCATTTTCATATGTCAATCCATGAACATGATAAAGATGGACCTAAAACGGACGATAAAATAATTAAACTACGTCTAGTTCTACGTATAATCTTTAAAATATTTTTTTATACATTTTTAGCATATGTATTACATATTGTTATCAATGACAAAATGATACATTGTAACTTATGAATCGAAGAATAAATTTAAAAAACAATAATAAGCAGCGTCTAGTCTATATAATCTTCAAAATGTCTTGTATACGCTTTGCATAGATGTTTATTACCAAATGAAATTTAACTCCATATTTTAATCAATATGACATTATGAGTTTTACTTACTTCGTCACATCATTGAATGTGTCGTGCATCAACCACTATGGCTAGCGGTTACGTGCTAAGGCCTTAAAAAACTCGCCACATCGATCTTGATCACGTCTGTCCCGTTCTGAAATATATTAATAACAATAAAATTATTAAAAAAAATAAAAATTAAAATAAAGAAATTGAAATTAAATTTCTTACCAGACGTCGGCAAGGTCCACGCACTATGTGGTAAACATAGTCCTGCTCCTCGTAATTCGCAATGACGAACCAATATGTCCTAACGGCTAAGGAACCGCTGCAGCAGCGCTGGTATCTACAACGGTGGGTGGACAGCTTGACGAGCTTCCCATGCACTATCATGTGGATCGCCTCGACTGCACCGGTCGCCTTCCATGGCCAGCAATCTTATTACATGAAACAAGTGTCGTGAAAGTCGGAAATGGCATTTTCTGTTTGGCTGTGATCTTTTGCTTTTCTCCCTTTCGAAGGTTAAAACCTACACGGCGATAGCGAGCTTCATCTCTCTGACCGTCACCATTCTCGTCATTTACGAGGATGAGTCGAGCGAGGTTCATACAGATTTGAGGACAACCGTTGCAGTTCTCTACTGGATAAGGTATTTATTTCTTCAATTCGATACTTTCTCCTTTTTTGGTGATTCTCGTATTTAGTTTGATTGATTTGGCATCTGCATCCTATGATTGGTAAATCGATGTCGTAGGTATCGAATTTTGTGGTAGTTTCTGCAATTTATTGAAATCTATTGTATTTAGGTTTCTTTTGATTTCCCTGACCGAGTGGTACATCAAAAGAAAGCTTAAAGTGGAATCGCTTAGCCTGCGGCGTCTACTTTACAAAACCAGTGTACTAGGGGCTCTCTCACTCGTTATGTTTTGGTTCACCTCCTTGAGAAAGGGGGAAGAACATTGGTGCTTCCACAACCAAGCAGACCTCAGTGCGGAAGCACCAATGTTGTAGATACCAGCGTTGCTGCAGCGGTTTCTTAGTCATTAAGACATATCGTTTCGTCATTGCGAACTGATTATACGAGGAGCAGGACTATCTTTACCGCATAATGCGTGGACCTTGCCGACGTCTGGTAAGAAATTTAATTTCAATTTCTTTATTTTAATTTATATATTTTTAATAATTTTATTGTTATTAATATATTTCAGAACGGGGCAGACGTGATCAAGATAGGCCTTAGCACGTAACCGCTAGTCATAGCGGTTGATGCACGACACATTCAATGATGTGATGAAGTAAGTAAAACTCATAATGTCATATTGATTAAAATATGGAGTTAAATTTCATTTGTGTAATAAACATCTATGCAAAACGTTTACAAGACATTTTGAAGATTATATAGATTAGATGTTGCTTATTATTGTTTTTAAATTTATTCTTCGATTCCTAAGTTACAATGTATCATTTTGTCATTGATAACAATATGTAATACATAGGCTAAAAATGTATAAAAAATATTTTAATGATTATACGAAGAACTAGACATAGTTTAATTATTTTATCGTCCGTTTTAGGTCCATCTTTACATGTTCATGGATTGGTATATGAAAATGAAGTTTCAAGTGCAACCCTTCCCTCTAGCGCCATTTAGTTTACAAAACCTTTGTACTTGTCGGGGTCGTATTTGCTGTGATTTATTTTGCAGCGGGGAAGAGAAGAGAGTTCGGAAATCACTGGTGCTTACGCATTGAGAGGGCGCTTCGTGGCGGAATCGATACTCATTCCTATTTATATACAATAATTATATACTTGGCTATTGATGTGCCAATCTTGGAGCTGGTGGATCTTGTTTGGAAATCAATATTTCTTTTGTTCAATTGCGTTGTTTAATTGTTGTAAGTATAGATTGATTGAATTTTGTCTGATTCTGTTGGTGATTCTGTTCGTCATATTTCTGCAATTCATTGAAATGTGGTAGCTATTCAATTTTTCTGTTGAATTTTGTGATAGGTATTGAATTTTGCTCGCCGTATTTATGCAATTCAGTGAAATGTGGTAGCTGTTGAATTTTGTTTTGTTGGTTGATTCCTCAATTTCTCACTTCAGTTTCACGATTCGTTGAAATCTTTATCTGGCTTTATCGTTGTGTAGTAGATATATTCAGCATCTCCAAATATCTTATGTAGATAATTACGCCTTTGTTTTGAATTATGTGTGCTTAGCTGTTTAATGATTTGATTATCTGTTTTAGGTTCGTCTTTTATCTTGCTCAATGATTGGTATATTAAAAAGAAGTGTAAAGTGGAAGCCCCTCCTCTGAGACGTTTAGCGTACAAAACCATTGTACTTTGCGGGCTCGTATCTGCTGTGATCTGCATACTATATAATATATATTATATATAATATATACCTAACGCTGAAATGAAGACCGATTCCATAACTAAACAAACCTCAGTGCACAAGCACCAATGTTTGTCCCCCTCGCTTCCCAACGAGGTGAAGCATAACATAGCAAATGCGAGCCCCCAAGTACACTGTTTTGTGATCGCCTCGTTGCACTGGTAGGCGTCCATGCCCAACAATCTTATTACATGAAACAAGTGTCGTGAAAGTGAAAAATATACCATCCTAAGGATTATATATATTTATTTTTCAAAAAGAAAAAAAATTAATGGTGTTTCAAAGATATTACCACAACCGTTTTGGAAGCCGACTGGCGTGATTGCGCCCGCGACCCTCCAGTCATTTCCTGGAGGTATCGCTCGGAAATTGACATTCTCGTATCGAAAACCTGCAATGCAAATAGAAAAAGGGGTCATTATTTTGCCGAGGAAGATGCAAAGAAAAGATTACCGAATGATATATACCATGGCGATACTTATGATCGGCGACGGAACCAGAAGTTTTAACTTTGGGAGTCGAAAAATGTTAAAACAAAATAATACGAAAGATTAAGTACGTGGTAAAATTGTGATTTCTTATACAGCTTTTACATAATATGTTTATTATACACCTGCTAATAAATTGCATATTGTAATTATGACGAAACAATAAATAGATCAAAGTATACCTTAAAATCATATGAAGCGTTTAGTTCTTCGTATAATCATTAAAATGTTTTTTCATACATTTTTAGCATATGTATTACATATTGTTATTTATCACAAAATGATACATTGTAACTTAGGAATTGAAGAATAAATTTTAAAAACAATATTAAGCAGCGCCCCGTTGCCTAATCTTCACTTGTCTTATATGCGTTTTGCATAGATGTTTATTACACAAATGAAAATTAATTCCATATTTTAATCAATATAATATTATGAGTTTTACTTACTTCGTGACATCGTTGAATGTGTCGTACATCAAACGTTATGGCTAGCGGTTGACGTGCTAAGGCCTTAAAAAACTAACGACATCGTCCCTCGTGATGCATCCGTGGCTGTCGATCTTGAAATAGATTAATAACAATAAAATTATTAAAAATGTAAATTTAAGTAAAGAAATTGAAATTAAATTTCTTACCAGACGTCAGCAAGGACCACGCACTATGCGGTAAAGATAGTCCCGCTCCTCGTATAATCCGTTCGCAGTGACGAACGATATGTCCTAATGGCTACGGAACCGCCGCCGCAGCGCGGGTATCTAAAATGGCGGAGCGGATCGCAAGCAAAAGTCCCAACACAATCTCTGATTTGCTGGACGGATAGCTTGGCGAGCTTCCCGTGCACTATCATGTGGATCGCCTCGATTGCACCGATAGTCGTCCATGCCCAGCAATCTTATTACATAAAACAAGTGTCGTGAAAGTGAAAAATATATTACCAATCCTAAGGATTATATATATAATAGTTTTCAAAAAGGAAAAAATTAATGGTGTTTCAAAGATATTACCACAACCCTTTTGGAAACCGACTGGCGTGATTCGCCCGCGACCCTCCAGTCAATTGCTCGAGGTATCGCTCGGAAATTAACATTCTCATATCGAAAACCTGCAATGCAAATAAAAAAAAGGGGTCAGGTTTTACCGAGGAAAGATGCACAGAAAAAATATTACCGAATGATATATACCACGGCGATACTTATGATCGGCGACGGAACTAGAAGTTGTAACATTGGGGGTCAAAAATGTTTAAACAAAATAATACGAAAGATTAGATACGTGGTAAAATACTGATTTCTTATACAGGTTTTACATAATATATTACACCTGATAATAAATTGCATATTGTAATTATGAAGAACCAATAAATTAGATCGAAGTATACAGTGAAATCATATGAACCGTCTATTCTTCGTATAATCATTAAAATGTCTTTTCATGCATTTTTAGCATATGTATTACATATTGTTATTAACGACAAAATGATACATTGTAACTTAGGAATCGAATAATAAATTTAAAAACCAATAATAAGCAGCGCCCCGTTACCTAATCTTCAAAATGTCTTATACACATTTTGCATAGATGTTTATCACACAAATGAATATTAATGCATATTTAATCAATTTAATATTATGAGTTTTACTTACTTCGTCACATCGCTGAATGTGTCGTGCATCAACTGCTATGGCTAGCAGTTGACGTGCTAAGCCTTAAAAAAACTCGCCACATCGATCTCGATCATGCCTGCCCCGTTCTGAAATATATTAATAACAATAAAATTATTAAAAATATAAAAATTAAAATAAAGAAATTGAAATTAAATTTCTTACCAGACGTCGGCAAGGTCCACGCACTATGCGGTAAAGATAGTCCCGCTCCTCGTACAATTCGTTTGCAATGACAAAACGGATATGTCCTAATGGCTAAGGAACCGCCGCCGCAACGCGGGTATCTACAACGGTGGAGCCCCTCGCAAGCAGAAGTCCCGACACAATCTCGGATTTGCTGGACGGACAGCTTGACGAGCTTCCCGTGCACTATCATGTGGATCGCCTCGATTGCACCGGTCGCCGCCCTGGCCAGCAATCTTATGACATGAAACAGGTGTCGTGAAAGTGAAAAATATTATCATCCTAAGCATTATATATATCAGATTTTTCAAAAAGAAAAAAAATATTGATGGTGTTTCAAAGATATTACCACAATCGTTTTGGAAACCGATTGGCATGATTGCGCCCGCGACCCAGTCAATTGATGGGGGTATCGCTCCGAAATTGTCATTCTCGAATAAAAAAACCTGCAATGCAGATAGAAAAATGGGTCAGGTCTTTGCCGAGGAAAGATGCACAGAAAAAAGATTACCGAATGATATATACCACGGCGATACTTATGATCGACGACGGAACCAGAAGTTGTAACTTTGGGGGTCGAAAAATGTTTAAACAAAATAATACGAAAGATTAGGCACGTGGTAAAATTATAAAGATTTCTTATACAGGTTTACACAATCTGTTTATTATACACCTGCTAATGAATTGAATATTGTAATTATGAAGAAAATAATAAATTAGATCAAAGTATACATTGAAATCATACGAAACGTCTAGTTCTTCGTATAATCATTAAAATGTTTTTTAAGCATTTTTAGCATATGTATTACATGTTGTTATCAATGACAAAATGATACATTGTAACTTAGTAATCAAAAATAAATTTAAAAACAATAATAAGTAGCATCTAGTCCGTTATCTAATCTTCAAAATGTCTTATATACGTTTTGCATAGATGTTTATTACACAAATGAAAATTAACTCCATATTTTAACCAATATAATATTATGAGTTTTACTTACTTCATCATATCATTGAATGTGTCGTGCATCAACCGCTATGGCTAGCGGTTAACGTGCTAAGGCCTTAAAAAAACTCGCGACGACATCGTCCATCGGGATGCACCCGTAGCCGTCGATCTTGATCGCGTTTGCCCCGTCCTGAAATATATTAATAACATTAAAGCTATTAAAAATAGAAAAATTAAAATAAAGAAATTGAAATTAAATTTCTTACCAGACCTCGGCAAGGTCCACACTTTATGCGGTAGGGATGGTCCCGCTCCTCGTATAATCCATTAGCAATGACGAACGGATATGTCCTAATAGCTAAGGAACCGCCGCTGCAGCGCGGGTATCTACAACGGTGGAGCGGCTCGCAAGCAGAAGTCTCGACACAATCTCGGATTTGTTGGACGGACAGCTTGACGAGCTTCGCGTGCACTATCATGTGGATCGCCTCGATTGCACCAGTAGTCGTCCATGCCCAGCAATCTTATTACATGAAACAAGTGTCGTGAAATTAAAAAGTATATTACCATCCTAAGTATATATAATATATATATCATATTTCTCAAAAAGAAAAAAAAAATTAATGGCGTTTCAAAGATATTACCACAACCCTTTTGGAAGCCGGCTGGCGTGATTACGCCCGCGACCCTCTAGTCAATTGCTGGGGGTATCGCTCCGAAATTGACATTCTTGTATCGAAAACCTGCAATGCAAATAGAAAAAGGGGTTAGATTTTTCACCGAGGAAATATGAGTCAAACAACGCAATTCAACGAAAGAAACAGTGATTTCCAAACATGATCCACCAGCTCCTAGATTGGCTCATTAAAAGCCAAATATTCATCTATGTACAGAGAAAGGAATATAATATATCAGATCATATGCTACTAAATAATTAAGTTTATATAGTATATATATTATTGTATATATATGAAATATATATCTAATGACGCAATGAGTATCGATTCCGCCACAAAGCACCCCCTCAATGTGTAAGCACCAATGATTTTCGGACTCTTCTCTCTTCTCCGCTACAAAATAAATCACAACAAATACGAGCCTAACCTGTACAATGTTTTGTAAACTAAATGGCGCAGATGGAGGGTTGCACGTGAAACTTCATTTTCATATGTAATCCATGAACATGATAAAGATGAACCTAAAACGGACGATAAAATAATTAAACTACGGTACACACAATCCAAAACAAAGGCAAATATACATACATAGGATGCACAAAGAGGAAAAGAAATCAAGGAAGACAAAATTAACCCCGAAAATATTTGAGAACACATGAAAATTCAGTTTATATACATATAGAGAACAATACAAAGTAACATTTTGTAGACAAAGCAGCGGCAAGCAGGAAACTGCACTTGAAAGTGTGGCAACCACCCCAACTCGCAATTCAAGTTCCATTTTAAGAAAATATTTTGCGCGACTTTATTTAAAATTTGATTAAACAAATACCAACGCTAATAAAAGGATACTCAAAACAACGCATCTTTTTTTAAAAAAAAACTCACTAATTATATTTATCCATAAACCGTCGTCAACAAACTTTCGTAACAAAAGCACAACTCAACTGAACCTCATGACATTATAAACGCACACCAATGACACGGAACTATTCGATTCGACTCAATTAAATAAAACACGACCCCAACACGTTTCGTAATATTAAAATCGCACCGACCTTACTCAAGACGCTAAACAAACACAGTGATGATAAGGTGATGAAAGCACACGAGTGATATTTGGAGGATCACCCTAAAACAAACACCCCTTACGGGGTGTTTGTTTCAGGTGATCCAACATTACGGTGATACGCACATCACGGTGATGTTGGTATCACTGGAATGTGGATCAAGGTGATATATCATTAGTGTGTTTGTTTTAAGGTGATATTTCATTTGGCAGATCAACATGATATTGAAGTATTCTGTTTGTTTAGTCACTGTCATGTGTAGGGTGACGTTGTGTAAATGTCATATTTGACTCTATACATATGACTTAATACTGTGTTAATTTTTTTTAAGGTGATATTTTATGTGATAATCATTACTATATTAAAATATACATTTAATTTATAAGCATTATTTATATTTATACTTTTTTTAAATATAAGTATTAATATTTTTAAATAAGTGACATATTGTTAAATTTAATTATGTTATTCATGTAATTATATTTATAATGGCATATAACGTAATAATGTTAAAATATGAGGGGTATTCTCGTTCATTAAAAGTTAGATAGATCACCTCATCACCGTGATGTTGGATCACCTAGGTGTTTTGGGGTGATCTGAAATATGAAATACCACCCCATTTTCATCACATAGGTGATCCATCATTCCGGTGATGACTCGTCACCTAGACTAACAAACAGAGTGATAAGTGGTAAACGAGAGGATCACGGTGATGTTTTGGAAGATCATCCCAAAACAAATACCCCCTTAAAGTAATATCTTATAGTGCATGCAATTTTATTTTGAATTGCACCTAGTTGATAGACAAAAAGGAATATCTTTTTTCTTTTCCATCATTGAAATCGAATTCAGAAACGTGACACTTTTATTTTGTCTAACGTATATATGATTATTCGTTCACAGAAAAGCATATCATAAATTCATTTAAATTCCAAAATATTTGAAATTGTCGATGCAAAAGGTCGACGGCACGGGTAAGATTTCGACACAGCCCGTCCATTCTTCGCCGGGCTTTAGAGAGATCCTCTTCTCCGCCGATGAAGTGGGGTCCACACAGATCATCTCTTTGTATTCTTCGTCCCCAAAATCAGACAATGCTTTGCACTTCTTCTCCCATGGATTCCACAAAACTATTAAAAAGGATCATATTATGGTAAATGCATCTCATTTGTAGTTCTATTGGTTTCGAGCGGTAGTAAGTGTTCTTACCAACATCTGATAATCCTTGCTTTCTTATTACATACGTTCGTTTCCTCTCATGATCGAGGACAGCAATGCTTTGCGGTGCGTTTAGGTAATCACGGTCGACCTGATAGAAAAACCATCGATTTTATTTTATTTAACCATAGATTTTATTTATTTACGTAAAGAGAAAAAGAAATTGAATTTGCATTAGTAATATTATTATAACCTCCGCTTCGAATGTGATTGCATCGGCTTGCTCAGTAAAGCGATCTCTCCCTCTGAGGTTGTCTAAGTAGTCGAGTGTTTCTAATCCTTCGATTCTCACTTCACTGGCCAGAATTTTTATTTTATTTATTTACATTGTTAGAAAATATCGAAGAAATAATCTTTTTCAAGAAAAGGGCATGGTATACCTTATGTCTGAAACAGAAAGATATGTATGATAAGTGAAGGAGAAGGAGAAAGGCCTTCCATTTACGTTCCTAACACGAGAAACCAACATCAAGTTTCCTTCTGAATCTACAGACACTCTCTGACGAAATTCGAACCTAGTCGGAATATATTTACGATTTTTATTATCATGCAAAAATTGGAAGTAAGCGAAGGTAGTAAGGTACGGTTTTACCCATGAGGCCAGAATTTCTGATCGTCTTCGCTTGGTTTGAGCAATAAGTCCACTGAAGATCTACCAAGAGCGGGTTCATCATTCTGATGCAAAAATGGAGGAGGATCGTCTTCGATCGTCCATATTCTGTTTCTTACGAATCCATGTTGGTCGAGCGAATTACAGTTAACAGACTGCAGTGTAGACATTATAACCAAGTTCATCATTGAGTTTGTAGATAAATCAATAACATTTTTATTATCGATCTTTTGATTATTACCTGGGGAAAACATATAGAGATTCCTCCCCGCATTGCTTGTGGAGACTTAAAGAGGGCCTAAGGTGTTTTGAAAAAAATTATAGTCATTGTCATGATCTCCATCAAGCGCAGTTACAATTCGTAAACAAAAAAAAAAAAACTGCTAAAAGGCATATAAGTTACTACACAGATGAAGTTTCGAAGAGAAGAAAAGCTCAACCTTACTGCTGGTAAATAAGAGTTCTTCGCCTCTTTCGTTCCTCCATGAAATCACTCTTCCTCCGTGTAAACTAACCTGAGATGATTTCCATCAAGTACTTAAGGAAGACAACAGTCCATTATTTAACTATATCAAAATCAAGAAGATGCCTGAAAACTCATTCAAAACGGACACTTCAGACAAGATAAGCAAGTCGTTGATTATTACATGAACGTGGAAAATAGTGTATACTGAGCACTAATGATTCTTACACGGGCCGAAGCTCCTCGATGGCTTCGAAGGACGATTTGGTCAATCCCATTCCAATCTTTGGTCAACTCAAGCGCTGATTTATGGTCCCAATATGCTGAAGAGTGTCCCATATACTCTTCGCAAGTCAACGTTTGTGATTTTTTAGCACAAAAAATGCTTCCTACAACGTAATGAATAATATTTATTCACTCTATTACTCAGATTCCCCCAAATACTTGCCAGAAATCTGCGGGAAATAATCAACAAGAGCTCGAAATATAAATTCACCCAAGAAAATTATAAGCAGTAAAATGTCACGAGAATTACCGGTAGGGAAATGAACGCCAATGTCAAACAATGTCGTGGAGATATATCAGCAGTGTAGTAAATCTATGTTCTGAATGAAACAAAGAATTGAACTTTCGGGCAAAAAACAACTCAACCCCATTTTGAGAAAAGCACATTTATGGACAACGTGATAGAAAAATTAAAAAATAATGGCGTGACTTTTACCGCGTGGAATGGAACTGAAGTGTGATGCAATTTTATGAAGCTGATTAAAGCGTGCATTAAGCATTAATTAAACCAGGGGACACTTATGACGGGAAACTGAAAGAGATGAAGTTTTTTTATTTATTTTTTATGTTTTGTTGTTTTTCCAAGTGATAAATATTTTTTTAAATACGTGCACGTACGATAGTGATATTAATTATTAATTATGGTAAATACGTGCACGTACGAAGAGCTGTACCTTGTCCTAGACAGAAAACGAATCGCGAAGGAGTCGAATAGGCATGCGTATTGAGCAATCAAATACTAGTGAAAGGAGCTATATATCGAAATATATTTAAATAACCCTTATAGTATCGAAATATATTACGAATATATATATATATATATATATATATATATATATATATATATCAAAATATGATGCACTACTAAACTAGGATGATCTTATCGTTGCAATATCCAGGGAAATATTAAGCTCTAAAGAGCCACCTATCATTATGGCACGTCACCAAACACTGTTTTCATATACTAAACGCAAGTTATTTTGTGTGGGTAAGATTTGCATTTTACCTTATGTTTTATTTGAAAAAGATTTGGTGTTTGAGTGTTAGAAAAGTAGCGTTGATTTGAAGGCCGGATATCTCTAGAATCGCGTTTGGAGTTCACTTTCCAAAGACAATATTTCGTCCCGGGATAAGACTAGAGATCAACTTGTTATATCGCTCGAAAATTCAATGTTCTGTGTCGAGAGTCTCTGCGTTATTTATAACCCAAGTTTCGACCGGTTATGTCTGTTCGTAATAGACATAATCCTTTCAAGGATGGTGTCTGTTTGAGAACAGATATTTCCTTTGAAGCCAAGTACCTATTCGGGTATACATCCTTTCGGACGAAGAGGGCGCTGCCCCTAGTACCCTGCAAGGGGGCGCAGCCCCCTCGACCCCTGCTTCGCTTTGGGTTCTGACATAAAGCGTTCTCCGAGCGTGCACTCCGCACCTCCTAACCCGGATACATTTTACGTCCCAATTACACTAAAATATATAACATTGAGTCCGAGAAATATCCTCCATTTTCAATATATAAAGCCCACGAGAAAATAACATATATTACGAGTTTTATTATTGTTAAGAATTTTCAAGTAGTCACCAATAACTAGTCAGGTAACCGTTTTTCTCTTATTAATCTAACCCTAGTTCCACTTCAAAACGATAAATCACATAGACATTATTAATTAACTTCAACAACAACAAAAAAAAAGAAGACAAGCATTCACCTATAGCTGGAAGGAATTAAGAAGCAATGCTCATACATTGTAAAATGTTGAACAATTAGAATAAAATAAAATAAATGACGGACCTTATAGAGGATGCTCAACAATGGTAGAAAAGCCAAGTGATAACGTTTATGGGGCTGTATGGATTCAACGACATATACAATATATATACACACACACCATAACGATGATAATATAAAGTTCTTGGAAAGCTAAATATTAGGCGTTGATGATTTCAAAAGATGGGAATTTTATCCCAAATTGACAGCTTGAGATCGTTGTCGTCATGCGTACACAAGTTATAGGTAGAAATACGTGTGATATTTTTTTTTTTATAAAAAAATTTGGCAGTATAAATCAAGATGTGAGGTGCTTAAAACTAATTAATTGAGACAAATTAAGGAAAATGTGTACTAAAATGAGTCTGCTCGAACAACTGGCATGGTCCTCATAGGAGTTTGAAATGAAATGATTAAGACTACTTGCTTCGATCACTTCTAGCTTGTTTATTATTTATCTTGGTATAGAAAATAAATTAGGCTTTTTAATTAAAATAGGGTAATTTGAACCCAAATTAGCTAAAATAGGGTTAATTTGGCGGAAATTAATAAAATCGAGCGAAACGCGGCTATTAAAAGCGACGACGCAACCATTGCCCGCGACGATGACGTGGAAATTAATAACCACCGCGAAAATAGAGGTGGGCCCGGCTGGGCCCGCATGTGGCCCGCGTCGCATTTATTGGACGCGTCGACGCGGTTAATAGGCGCGACGTTTGACCCAGACACAGTAACACCCACCACTAAACCCACTAACGATCCACTACGACCACTAACGACCCACTAACGATCCACTACGACCACTAACGACCCACTAAGCAACCCATAATATCTAGAGCATAAATTATACCAAAACACAAACATAAACGCAAGAATTCGACGAAATCTAACGAAACATCAAAAACAAGATTTAAACAAATTAGGAATTTCATACCAAACGAAGCTTAATTGACGACGACAAGGAATACCGGATCTATCACTCTTTGAAATCGCGCAACAATCGCCCGAAATTTCGCCGGAGGAATCGAAGGAGGAGAGGAGAAGAAATGAAGAAGAAAAGAGGCGTCGCGGCTTTATTCATCGCGTCGTCGCGGCCATTAAGCGCGACGACGCGTCCAATAGCCGCGACGCCCAGTTAACTGGGCCGTAAATTGGCCCAATTGGTCTTTTTCGAAAACGGCCCTCCAAAAGCCCGATTGAGCCCGCGTTAAGCCCGATTGAGCCCGCGTTAGCCTTCGTCGCAGTTAAAGGGCGCGACGTCGCGGCCATTGCCCGCGTTTCGCCTTTAATAGCCGCGTTTTGCTCGATTTTATTAATTTCCACCAAATTAACCCTATTTTAGCTAATTTGGGTTCAAATTACCCTATTTTAATTAAAAAGCCAATAAATTATATTAATTTGGCTATTATATATTATGTAAATCCCCTTTAATTTCGGGTCAAGATGTTATTATAGTGAGGAGTCACGTGAGTTTCTTGAGGGGACAAAACACCAAGAATCAATCATCCCTTGTTTGCTGCTTTGACACCTTTACGTAGCACAATAACTCTTACACAGATCATTGACCTTATTATACGAGGTCAACATCTTGATTATTTATTTAGATAAGATTGCATTTTTAAGTTTTTCTTGTGGCTCTCTCAAATCATGTATCATACAAAAAGTTATGTACAAGGATCTATCTCTTGAACTCCTGTGACCAATTTTCGATTTTGGTTCGCTATAATCGAAAAACAAAATACATCACTAACTTCATATGGTCAAATAAATTTAGATTCCCAACCATATTTCGAATAAATAAGTCGAGGAATTTCTACTTGCCGGTATTCCATTTCAAACCAATGAAATTATGTTAGATTTATAATCAACAAGAATGACGATTCTCTATGGGGTTTTGACTAATAGATGTACAAAGTAATTACGTATGCTTTCGACTTATTTTGCCAAATATAATCATAAATTCTCATTTATTTCGGCATGTGGAGAGATCGATTTTTCGTAAATATCAAATATATAGTAACTCAAAAATCGAAAGTTGATATATATAATGATCTCCAATTTATAGTTGCGCCTCTAATCCTCTCAATTGAATAACTATATTAAGTTCGACCATCCATGTCTAGCAATAAGAGAATAGTTTCTAGTCCTTTTTTTTTTGAGAAAAAATAAGGATTGCTTTAAAGAATGTTTTCCAAATAACTCATATTCAAAATTTAAAATGGACGTCATTTGCATGCTTAAACAATATACACTAGTAACTTTATGCACACTCATATGCGTGTGCTATTTATATGAAATTTTTTATTAAATTTATCTAAGTGTGAGTAATTTCATAGAAATCATAATTTAAATTTAATTTGTATGTTATAAATATGTAAAGAGAAAAAATTGATTTTTTATACATTTATGGTAGGATAGTAATTAACTAAAAATAGTAATAAACTAAATTAATACTAAACCAAATATAGTAATTAAAGGTAGTTAGTATTTTTTTTAATCTTCTTAGTTCTTTTTTCCAATCTCAAATTGTCCGACCATTTGACGGTTTATCCTATCCACTCACCCTCCTTATAATATAATATAATAGATTATCGTAACATATCTTTATAATTATCAACAAATGAAAAAGCATCACAAATTCAACCAAAATATAGAAGATGGCATACAATAAACAAGAAAGAAGAAGCTTCCCTCCTATTCAAGGAGCATTATTATTACCATAACCATCCCCAATAATGACAGGCAAAGTCCTTAAGCCCGATGCCGAAGGCATTCTACTTCGCCCGATCCAAATCGAATCTAAGCTCTCGTCCCTCTCCGAAACTCTCTCCATCTCTCTAATCTTTCTCTCCTTCGCATAATCGAAAACCAAACTCACAAACACAAAAATCACAACGAATCCCGACAATAAACATCCAAACCCTAATATCCACCGCTTAATCTTTTCCCATTTTTCCTCGTTTTCATTACGCATGGCGATAGTGAAGTGGCCTTGTCTCATTGCTTCGCACGAGTAATCGCTCTTCACTTTGCTCAATTCGTAAGTCCCATTTGCATCGAACCTCACGCAAATGCTATTATCATCTCCTAAAAGAAAGGGCATTTTTGGGAATCGAATGGTAATAGGGTTTATCCCCATTGGGAAGAGATCGATAAGCCCATTGTACTCCGAGCTCTTGTTAGAATCGTAGGCCAAAAACCCTATTACGGGGGTGATTAACGTGTGATAAGGGATGTTGTAATAGGAAGATGAATGGTTCCCAAGATTTGTGTAGATGATATCCACTATATTGGTAAATGGCCATGGTAGTGTCTTTTTTGGGATGGAAAGTGAGTCGAAAATAGCGCCTTTGCGCCATATTTTTGTTGCTTCGAGGCGAAGAAACGATGCTTCCATGCCCGATAAATTCGAAGGGAGTGAAATTTGGTAGGAATTGCTAGGGTTGGGGTGGTTCGAAGTTTTGTTTGTTGTGTATTTGTAAAGAAAAGAATTTAATTCGTCGCTTTTCGATCCTTGAACGAGCGGATACATGAAAAATGCGAACACGATCATCCATATGACAGACAAATGATCTATCTTAGAACCCATCAATGTGTTTCGAGGATTGATAATGGCGACTCTTTCTTCATGCCATAAACACAATCTCATGGGAATCAGAATCATGCACGAAATACGTTTGCATGATCTAGCGAGAATAATGATAGATGCCCACGATGGATAATCGCAATTTATTGATCTTTTACGACGAGTTTTCCCCTTTTGAGATCTTGATCAACCCGCGATTGATTCTTGAAAGGTGGGCTAATATTGGTTGGTATATTTAAGGTGTGATTCAAGATAAGGGGTGTTTTTTTTCCTGCTTCACAGCAAATATGAATGATTTCAATTCGAGATTTTGTGGAACTATAAATGAGTTACGATGTGAATGGCTTATTACATAAATTTTGTAACATGTCAAAAAGTATATTATATGCAAGAAAAATAGTTCTTGATTTGCTTTTGGGAGGATATGGTAGTGGGCTTGGGCTACTTTGTTACCCATGCGAATCCATCGGGTCACGGACCAAATCGGCCCGAATTCTTTATCACTAAATCCATAATTTTCAATCTTTATCTAATCATCAAGCGGGCCGGTCGTTTTCGGCGTTTGTGCGGATTATTGTAAATTATCTGTTCATGCATACTATAAAACTATTACACCAATTACCCATTATGGTAGGCTTTGGAATTATGCTACACTAATACGTGCATTCGTGTGTAAATAAATATATATGATAATATATATGATATAATATATGAGTCATCACATTACTATTTCGCCAGCCCAGCACCATGTCAGGATGTTGTCCATGTGCTTGCAGTTCAATCGACAACCTTAGACTTATACAGTATGGGGGAAAATATAGCAATATTCCCTTATTTATTTTTCAAGTATATCATCCTCATTATGGAACTATTCATTGTAGAAGCAAGCTTTCTATAATAGAGATAGTTCCATGAACTAAATTCATGTCGACCCAAACCTACTAAACTTCGACCAATAATAAAACATAATGAAACGTAATGATGCTCAAATACGATGGAGTATTCGAATTGAATGGCAATTTTCATGGGCTGGCGCAATAGCATGCAAATTCCGTCAATCGTCCAAGTCATACCGAGACAATTTCACGTATGACGGGCCTATTCAAGATATTTGTCAATTTTGAAATGATATAATTAGTAAAATGAAAAATGGTACCGCCATCAGTTTCTCCTTAATAAGGGGAGATTAAACAAGATAGAGACAAAAGGAGACTTGTACCGAATCGGTGTTGCACTAACATGTTGACAAGCCATGTGTTTTCGTATGACATTTATACGCTTTCTTACATATATAAATTCCATTGCAGCATGGATATCCATATCACCATGTAAACCTTCTTATACACACACACACACACACAAAGCTATTACACATTCAAAGCAACAATGGAAAACTCAAAACCATTAGCCACGGAGAGCTTTTCATACAGTTGGTTAACAGAAAAAACAACATCATCGCCATCTTCATCTACTAATTTCCAGAAAACACCGAAGAATCTCCATAGGAACAAAGATCTTAGCTTCGACTTCGACGTTCCCTTCACAAGCAGCCCGCCATCTTTCCTAGTCCACGCCGACGAAATATTCAAAGACGGGCAGATGATAATACCCCAATACGATAGTCGAAACCCTCAATCAAGGACTTCACTTTCTGCCACGTCATCGCCCGTTTCGTCTTATTACACGTCGAGAAATGATAACGTTCTAACGGGCAAGCCCGAAGGTAGTATGTGGAGAAAAGCCCGAGAAAGAATATTACAGAAGTGTGGTAGAATCAAGAATATGTTGAGGAAATCGATGGGATGTTCGAGCAAGAATCTAAGTAATAGGGTGGATGATCTTGAAAGAAAGGTTTGCGAAGTTAGAAGATGGAGCAGTTATTCCGTTGATGAGATGTCTAGTCCGCGGGCTAAAAGCCCGGCCCGTACGAGTAATGTATCGTGTGATGTTTCTGAGAGTTCGATCGATGAAGCTATTCTCTACTGTAAGAGATCTATAGGTATATGCTAAAGGTTTGGTAGATGGATTGTTTAGGTATGTATGCGTGCAATGTCATTAAGAATATTTATTAGATGTAATAACTAATAATCACCGTGTATATTATTATCTCTCTTCTTGTATCTTATTCCAAGTTATTTGCGTACCTTCTATATCGACAAGATGAAAAAAAATTGAGATTAGGGTTTAAGGGCCAAAGTTAGCCTACATTTCAAGGAGACGATTAAGAATGTAATCTATTTAGTTGTGTTCATTTAAGGATAGCATACTAGCAATATATATTATATGTTTGACATGATCATCAAGAATTTCGGGCAAACTCTTAACGTGAGCAGCCTAATCAAACTACTAAGAAGAAGATCCATAGTTTTCTGAAAAGACAAATCATAGTTAGGAGAAGAAGCAGAAGACACAAGAGAATGGGTCGATAATAATATGAACCCATGAGAGAGCACATTCATCGACACTTTTTGTTTCCATGCGTTATATTTTTCTACTACATTATTGTGGGGGCCAATACTCGAAGACATGCTTCTTGTCTTCGGCAATTTAATTCTATCAATGTCCGAACCTAACCACATGAGCATAAAACAAAACAGATAAGATTTGTTCTTAATTTCTTTGCACATATCATGGCCAACCATGAAACTAAAATGGGAAACGAATAAATGCCAAGGGCCCTCGAAAAAATTCGATTCCTCATTGCATCATCGGTGGAGCCGTGATTATTTTTTTTACTTTTCACAATTAGGCTTTAATCATGGAACCAACTAATAGTGCACGACTCTTTGATTAGTACAATTCCTTTTGGACATATATAACCAATCGAACATGGACTTCGTCGTAAGCTATGCTACGGTCCCATTTTCGATTTGTATATTTTCTTTGCCGACAAAATTAAGTTTTATATAACGTCATCATAGTCTCCACATTTCAATAAGGTTCACTCACAATCTTATTTAAAGACTATGATATGTCTCCAACATTTCAAAGGTCCCTTAATTAGATGTTTAATCCAACAACAACCCATGATATAAGAGCCATTGGTGAATGATATTAGACCGAAGATGGAACCTTTATTAATCCATCAAGATTTTAAATCAAATTATCCAAGTGTATGCATTCCATTATCAATTAGATCCAATTGGTCGACTTTGCAACAATATTTGGGCGTTTTCTATTATTCCATTATATGCTAGCACTCATTCATTGAGAGACGATAACGTTATGAAATAGAGTAAAAAATGCATATGGACAACAATCAAATATCATATTCTTGGCAGAAAGCAAGGGACCGTAGACATTTTACCTTCTATAGTAAGAAGCATGCATGTCCGGATAATGTCAGTATTTAGGCTTTGGTCTCTCTGCTGTGGAAAGGAAGACAACACAAATATGCAATTTCAACGGTTTCATGTTTCATCTGTAGTTTTGTTACTTGTTAAGCTTAGGTCTGCATCTACTTTCTGTAAAATTTTCACATGCATGTTGGAAAAGACTTATAGAAGGCCAAATTCATCCGATAATAATTATTTTGTTTAGTGACTTAGTTAAGTATTTAATTTCATAGCTTTGCTTAAAAAGCAGTTAAGGCATGCGCATCTACAACAAAAGCGGAGCACTGAATTGAATCGCAACAAAGATGTATGGTATGGATATGCTTCAAAAACATAAGCAAAGCTATCCAAATGATCCAAAACTCCAAAAAAAAAACCCAAAAAAAAACATAAAACAGGTATGCTCAAAAACCCTGTTAGATTTCTTACACACACACATACATTTATATATTATATACGGACAACAGCGAGACTAGGGCTCAAAGGCACAAACCAGGCATAGCACCATGGTTAACAATGGACAACTCCTCTCCTCACAAACCAAACTATCAGTTAGAAAACAAAGGAGAACAGAGACTGAAACAAAAACCCCCTTCACAAATACAAGAGCTTTCCTTTCCCAGCATCCATGGAGTCAGTTTATACACGACGACAAGAGATTACTCTGCTGATAAGTAAAATGGAAGGAGAATCAGTGGTCTGTGTGCATATAAGAAAAATGAATCTGATTTCTAGCTAAGGTTTCACTTACATGAGTGGCATTAAACTCAGGGCTTGCCAAATTGACAGAGAGGTTCTTCATCATCATCAGCGCCTGCAAGAAAAGGATTAGAATTGAACTCAAGATAAAGCAACAACTAAACCAAGCCCAAGAGAAGTTCTTACAACGTGCGCGGACAAAACGAACATACCGTCTCAACATTTATTGGGTCCATCTTCTTCAGCCTCTGAAGGTGATCGCTTGTGTTGGGATCAAAGACACTACCGATGAAGCTGTAGACTTGAGCAAAATCTGGCAATGCTGCGACAAACAGTAGGAGAATGAGTGAGCATTGATTATATATTATGACTTATGAGAAGAGTAGACAATCATCAGTTTATTAACTGTAGGAAGTAGCAGAAAGTTGTACCTCTGTTTGGGTCGTTGGCATCTTTGTCCTTCACTTGGGAAGTAGGAGCTTCATTGCATGTCCAAGCCTGAGGATTGCTCTCATTGTCATTGCTACTGCTGCTGTAGTTATGCGTCGGTGCGAATGCTTCGTGGTCTGAAAGCATCGAAACGATGATGTCATCAGAAACAGATCACTCGACATGGTAATAAACACACACATATAATGTATTGTATGTACCTTTTGGGAAGTCTGATGATGAAGAGATAGGCGGGACGACGTTGTAAGCAGTCCAAGAAGAAGGCACAGATGCATTGCGTGGGGTATTTCTCGGTGGGATAACTGATTCGGGCCTCATAATGTTATATACAGAGTCGACAGCTGAAGATTGCAATGGTTGAGTAGGCGCAACTGCATTAGGCGAAAGTAAGCGAAAAAAAGAGATAGAGACAGAAATCGAAGGGACAAGCGAAGGAAGTGACCGAACCAATTTTTGGTGCTTTCTGAGGGTAAGGATGAGCTGCCTTTCTCTTTGGACGCGGTGGAGGGACGTGCTCGCTTGTACCGTTCTTTTGGACCTTCATGAAGTACTTCTGAGCATGGCTTCGAATCTGAAAAAAAAAAAAACACAGAATCGTTTAACCTCGAAATGATGACATGAGCAATCATGTCGCTAGCTATTCTTGATGATATAAATTGAGGCCACTAAGATAGAAACACACACACGAAAGCTGTAATAGTATCAGCTCAACCACAGAAACTGGCAAGAAGCTGAATGTAAGTGAACCTCGTACTAACAGACAAAATGAGGTTTTACTTACTAATTACTTACCTGAATAACTGTCTTCGACCCGACAAAAGCTTCAATCTTTTTCCAGTCACGATCGAATCTGAAAGTGGGCGAGTTTGACCGTGAGGAAAATGCAAAGAAGTAGAAATGACTACTGAGAACTTTTGAAGCATAATTCGAAGACAAAAGCAACACTACGGATGAAATCTGAAGACAGTGGCATGCTCACTTATTCGTGTACAAATGCATATACCATCTTTAAAAGGTCGATCAATTCACTCAGCTGAAGCAAAACGCAATCACAAATCACAAGACAAAATGGCCGAAATTCACATTCAGCTAAAAAAAAAAAAAACTCTTTTATGCACACATACATCTACCCATAAACGACATTCAGCTCAAAAATCCTTTTCTCATCGTAACGTAAGAAACAGAGATCAATAACAGCTCTGCTAAGCAAAACACTGCCACTCGTACTTCCTGGAACCACTGAAGGAAGCAAAAGAACATCAAACCAATCGGAAAAAAAAAAAAAAAAACACTACTCACAGATGAAGTGCTTCGAGGAACTTGTCATGCTCTTGCTCGCTCCAGCTCTCTCTGGACTTGGTTATCGTGTACGGTTTGCGAACCTTCTTATTCGGATCCTCCTAACCCGACCCGAAACCCATACTCTTGCCCATCTCCATCGGGTCGCCGCCCATGTGCTTAAAACTGCTGAAATAGCCCTGTTCTTGAGGTGGGTTAGGGTATACGGACACCATGTGCGCGTGCAAGTGCAAAGACAAACAAAACCCTCCGACGACTATTGTAATAGCAGAAGCAGCTAGAAGATGAACGATTTGTGATTTCTAAAGATTCGCCGTCGTCGTCTTTGCTTTGTTTTTTCAGGTAACCTTAAAACAATTTCTTGTGGTTGTAAGGAGGAGGAGAGCGTCGCTGTTGACATTTATATATAGAGGGAAGAGAGGTTGGTATTAAACCGACTTAGTGACTTGTGGATAAGCATTGACCGTCCACGTGTCCGACGATCGAATGACTTAAGTATTTATTTTGTTTTAATGTTAACCTGTCTAAGTAAACTATGTATTGCATGTATGTATGTATTGTATGTATACCCATAGAATAGCGTGGCAAATGAATATAATAAATAAATTATATTTATGTAGCCGGGGGAATGCTCTGAAATTAATAACTGTGACATGGACTATATTATTTGCTACTATGAATGTATGAATAACGGCTCAGATCTATGTGACACTCTTTTGTCCCGCACATATTCTTGACAAGTATCCAATTCAGGGTTCAGATTTATTCCCTTTGGTTTTATTTTAATTTACTTCCTCCGTCCCGGCTATTTCTTCCCAAAGATTAGTGGGCACGGAGATTAAAAATCACATTATTTTAATATTATAGTACACCTTTTGAGGTATGGAGAGAGACAAGTTATTACTAGACACACAAATCAAGAAGACTTTTTTTAATATTAATGGTGTAATTAATTTAATTAGTGGGATAATTTTTTACCAAAGATAGAAATGGGAAGAATTATGTGGGACACCCGAAATAGAAAGATGGGAAGAAATAAGTGGGACGGAGGTAGTACAATTTTCTAATACGTATTCCACCAAATTTTAAAATCTTTATTGTTTCATTATGTAATATAATCAAATAAACATATCTAATTTATTATTTATTTCGTTACGATCATATTGATTCATATCTTATATTTTTCGATATTTATAAATATTATTTTATTTGTATATTATAAAACATGGCAAAATTTGTGGGATAAAAGTTGGGACTGGAGTCCGATCCCGCTTAAGAGTATTCGAGGAACATTGATTGCATTGCATTGTTGTTCTTAACCTAATTTTTTACATCATTGAAAACCCAAAGAAAGAACACACCTTGTCTCTCCGTGCTATGATGCTCGAGTAAAAGAACGATTCCCTTTTACATTAATAATACCTTCGTGCATTATACTATATACTAATTAATATAAGGAGTTGTCGGATCACAAATTGAAATTAAATGGCAATGTTCGGCATAAATCATTACAATAGTTCGCTTCAATTGCAAGAATTTATATGATCCAAACAACACTATAGATGTGATGGCAAATATCTTTATATATATGAGTTCAGTTTTAATGCGCTTGATAGTTCAAATTTCCCTGGTCGATGCTAATCTAAATACACCCCTCATTTTCAAAATAAAAAAATCGACAGCAATTGATTCATTTTCCCATTAATCATTTACTCTGTATTTCCTTACATCCGCCAAAATCTAAATCATTACAAACTCGCAGCCTTGGGTTTCTAACATTTTTCCAACACAGAGCAAAATACAGTTAAAAAAAAAAATAATAATCTCCCTTTCACCTAACCATCTCCTCCCCATCAGAATAATGGTTCCCAGGACGCCCCTCGTCGGGGGCAAAAACGTCATTACCAATCCTATTCCTAACGCTGCAAAGCAGTGCATCGCGCCCCGTTAGGACAGTTCGAAAGAAACGGTCAACTTCCTTCCCAAGAAGATCCAATCCATCGCGCAAACTCCCAGCCGCCTTTTCCAACTCAGACGTAGATTCGCTCAGTAATTCATCTCCCTCGACAGTTTCATTCTCCACAATAGGACATAACTTCTTCACAGCCACATCAACTGCTTCGATCTCTTTGAGCTTCACAGGCGAAAATGAGCTCCTAATTTCGGCGTTCACGAGATTCTGAAGATGGTTAAATGCATCGGCCCATAAGCAAGTCTCAGGGGCATATAGGTCAATTACTGTGTGCTGCGAACCCGAAAAGGCCGACGCCAATATGTTAGATATGAAGAGGGTCACAGCCTTAACTCCATACATAGCTTGTGCCAACACCTTACCCTTTTGAGAGTTCTTGATTTTGGGTAAGTGAAGCGTTTGGGCGAAGCCATCCATCGCGGAGAAGCAGTTTTCTAGCTTAGGATTCTTTGAGGAGCTCATATGATGTCTCCACCGCTCAACTGAAGGCACGAACTGCTTTGGAGAAGCGCCAGACAAGTTGTGCAAGGTGCACTGAAGGAGAAGGTTTCCATGTTTAAGACGAGAGATTTCAGAGTTGAGAGCTACGGAGATGTCTAAGAGCTTCAAGCTGCTGTCCAAGTAGGCGTCTATCCACTTGTCGTCCCAATTGGGGATTGGCAGTTCGAGGGCTGTAATGAGAGCTTTGATGTCTGAGTGGACTTCTGATAGGGACTTTATTGCAGTTTTCAGCCATGGCAAGCGTAGAATGCTTGCTTCGTTTGCTGGTTTGAGATTCCTGAGCTTATGGGACAAAGACAACTCGAAAGTGTTCAATAAATCGAGGAGCTTTGGAGATGGCGTCGAGCCCTTTGGAAATATCGTTCTGAAGGGGTTCCCAAATGGAAGGAAAGACTTGCGTGGATCTGAAACGCGGCTCATTTCTAATCTGAAAAACGAAAAAAAAAAAAGAAGAAAGTACCAAACGGATCATTAGTTGCAAGTAGAAAACAAAAAGGTTTCGAGTTCTAGATTCAAGCAGCCATGTGAGAATTTCTCTTTTCAGCAGGAAGTTCTCATCTCACAGCTCACACCAGCTTCTATCATTCTCGAGGAAGATTATATCTTTGCAATTTGTTTCCATTCTATAATCAACTACGAACGCAGACATAAAATCTTAAAGGATAAAAAAAATAACCGCGAGGACTTGGTCCACGTTAAGAACATGAGGAAGAACTAGTTCACCAAAAATATGAGGAAGAACTGAAAGTACAATCTGTCTAGAATTTGAGAAAAATAACAGGTCATAAGAGAGAAACGAAATCAACCAGCAGTTACCAGGGTTTAATCCCCAAATCGAATGATCAAACCACTAACGCAGGTTAAAGCAATCATACACCTCCCAGAAAACACATATAAGAAAAAGGTTAAAGAAGACTCACCGAAATTAGACGACAGCCGATTCAAGCACGCGATCAACGACGAGAAAATGTCCGCCGATCTACACAGTCAATATTAAGAAGAAGAATTTCGAGGTAAAACTGTTCTATACGCAGAACGCACGGAATTCCGATGCTTTTTTTTCCGTGGCGTGAATTTATATATACAAACTTAAACGAGACGAGACGCGTGACGAGTCGGATGAAGCTTCAACGAAGTTCAGTAGTCAAACAGTGACACGTGTGCGGACATGATTGGGCGTCAGTACATTGCTTTGAAATTCTAGATTACTCTGACGTCTGAGCGGCCGCGTTAATTAAAGAATACTAAAGATACACGTTAATTAAAGTTTTAACTATTTATTATTTAATCTTCTTTTCTCTACCGTTTGTCCACATACTTACCTAGAAACCAATTTATTTCTCCACATTTTTCGTGAATACATAGTAGCCGATGACAATTGACATGTGTCCTAAAAAATACATGCTAGAAAACCTATCTATACTATTTTATTATGCATTATGACTTTGATATAAATAGGGGTACAAATGTCTGTTACCGGACCGAACCGAACTGCATTCAAAGTTCGTTTTCATTTGATAACCGAATAAAATTCGGTTCGGTTTCGGTTTATTACCTCAGTAAACCGAACCGAAAAACCGAATTCTATTTTTTATTTTTATTTTTTATATACATATATATATATATATTATATAAATATATAATGATATATATCTTATATTAATAATATATCCACCATTTTAAAAATATAAGAAAATTATTCAAAAATTCATACATATATATAATATATCCACCATTTTTAAAAATATAAGAAAATTATTCGAAAATTCAGATATATTATGATAATATATATTTATAATATAAAATATTTCATTATGAGGCAAATTAAAATTTGGTTTTTCGGTTGGTTAACCGAACCGTACCGAAAAAAAATTCGATAAAACCGAAACCGAACCGAAATATTTCAGTTAGGTTTTCGGTTTATAAAATCCATTAACCGAACGTTCGGACCGAAAAGTTCGGTTCGGTTCGGTTCGGTTATAACCGAATGAACACCCCTAGATATATAGTCTGTTAATGGAACTTAATTTAAAAAATTAATAAAATTAAAAGAAAACTACTCACTTACCTTCAATTAATAGTTTTAGTTATTCCACCTTTAGTTATATAATAAATGAATTTTCTTTTTATATACTTATAAATTATATACTAGTAAATTGATTGTCCATCACAGATATAGGGGTGTTTGTTTGAGGTAATCCAACATTACGATGATACTCACATTATCGTGATGCGACTATCACTGAGATGTGGATCAAGGTGATGTCTCATTAGTGTTGTTTTGAGGTGATACTACATTTTGCAGATATACGTGATATTGAAGTATCTTGTTTATTTATTCACTGCGATGTGTACGACGATGTTGTATAAATATTACATTTGACACATGTGATATTTTATGTGATAATGATTAATACTTTAATATCTACTAATTTATAAGCATTATTAAGTATGGTAATTATGTAATTAAAATATCGATAATATAAGGTATTAAATATTTAATATAAATTAAATATTTTTAATATAAGTATTAAACATTTGACATGTGATATTTTATGTGATAATGATTAATACTTTAATATAGATAATAATTTTTTAATATAACTATTAAATATTTTTAAACACTGAATTATATTTAAGATTTAATTATGTTAATTATGTAATTAAAATATTGATAATGACATATAAGGTAATAATGTTACTATAAGAGGTACTTTTTTTGTAAAAAAAAATGAGATAGATCATTGCACTGCATCACCGTGATGTTGGATCATTTAGGGCAATGCAAAAACAAGAAATATATAGTTATTTGGGGCGCGCCTAGGCGGTGAATGAGGTGAGGCGGCCGCCCATCGCCTCTAAGTGCTCCGAGCGATGTCCTTTCCGGAGGCGCACCTGAGGCGCCGCCTCGGTGTTAGTCGGGCAGGCATCTAGGCGGTGACGCGGTCACCTTGGAGAAGAACGGTCGATTGCAGGGCTGTGATGATGTTTATCTGAGAACCTTTGTTGAGTTAGTTCGTTGGAGCCTGGTTTGGTAGAAGCTGCGTTGAAGAAGATACAAAAAAGCCTAAGTTGTGGTTGAATGGGCTTTCTATGTGGGCTTTTCTAATTTATTTTGACAAAAAAGTGTACTTCAAATATATAAAATTCTTACAAAGATCCAAACCCAATTGTATTTAAGTCATTATAGTTTATCTTTTATTTCACTAGAATTTTAAACCGAAAAAATGTTTATACAATGCCAAATAACTCCTTTACAATTGACTTTGTATATAACTGCTAATTATTATTATTTTATTTAACAAAATCATCACGATAAAAAAATTCTTATGAAGGCATCAATAATTATGTTAGTTGTGTCATGGACAAGTTAGTTCTTTCCTATGTATGTATTCAATAAGAGTAACATATTATACATATTTATATGATAAGATTCGCCTCAGTTTTTCGCCTTTATGCGGGCCTTTCGCCTTAAATAACTATGATATTACCCCATTTTTATCACTAGATGATCCTTTATTCAGGTGATTGGCAAGTGATAAACGAAAGAGTTACGGTGAATTTTTGGAAGATCACTCAAAACAAGCACACGAATACTTCTTAGTTTGTGGAGTAATTATAATTAGTTATAGTTTCTATTTTTCTCAATTTATTTATGAAATGACGAATTTAAATTTGATTAAAAAATTAAATGTCCGACCTGCCGGATTCGAACCAGCGACCTAAGGATTTCAGCTAACATACACTACAGTCCTCCGCTCTACCAACTGAGCTAAGGTCGGAATATTGTTGAATTTAGAATATAGTGTAATTACCAAGTACGGTTGGATTCTATAAATAAAATCGCGGTAACATGATTTGCGAAACCCTAAGGAGAACCCTAGCTTTCTACCAATCATCGGAGGTAAGGTGAGTTCTTCGCGGGGCCCTAAGGAGAACCCTAGCTTTCTCTTCTGGTTGTACATTTCATGAAGTCGCTTCGTCTAATCTACTCTAATGTATTTTGTGTTTCGTTTGCTCTGTTCTGTTCGGCATGCTTGACAAAATTTATGGTGGTGTAATTTTGAATGGTGAGGTTCTCTGGAAGCAGTTGTGTTTGAATAGGACCGTTTCAGTGAAGTATAGATGATATTCGCAAGCCTTGTATTCTATCATGATGTAGTGAAGGGAGCTTATTCCTGATCTTAAATCTGTGTTGCCGAAGCTAAATGTATGAAGACAGTTTATGCTTGATCTTTAAATTCCAGGTGATTATGGTCGATGTGATCTGTTGAGACTCCAAGAGCTGAATTTGTACCTGAAAATCAGTTCTGTGCCTTTTTTTTTCGAATCAAATAGTTGTTTGGTTATGATCAATTCATTTTGTTGTGTCAATCTTGCTGTAAACATATGGTGATCCGAGTATTGGTGGTGATTGAATGAAATGTTTATGGTTTACGCTTTTTTGCATAATTTTTCATGTTTTCAGGCAATGGCTCCACAGACCAAGTCAGGGCTCTTTGTGGGTTTGAACAAAGGCCATATAACTACAAAGAAAGAGTTGGCACCTCGCCCTTCTGATAGGAAAGGGGTAAAGGATTTCTTTTGGGTTTGAGTTTCATGTGTATTGTTTATGGTGTCAGCATCTGTTATTTTGACACGTAATTGCTGAAAGAACGATTGTCAATTTCTCATTTTCTCAGAAGACCAGTAAAAGGGTACACTTTGTTAGAAGCCTCATCAGGGAGGTCGCTGGTTTTGCTCCTTATGAGAAAAGAATCACCGAGCTTCTCAAGGTTGGGAAGGACAAGCGTGCCCTGAAGGTGGCGAAGAGAAAGTTGGGAACCCATAAGAGAGCTAAGAAGAAGCGAGAAGAGATGGCATCAGCACTGAGAAAAATGAGGTGATCATTACTTCTGGTGTTGATTACTTGATCTAAGGAAATGGTTAATATCAGCCTCAGCTGCTTTGGCTTTTATCTCGACTCTTTCTGCTCTTAGCATGGCAATGTATTTTGATTTTGTCTATATAGGGCCGCTGGAGGTGGAGAAAAGAAGAAGTGAGCTGCCTCCGCTTGAGTTGAGATTTAGTTTTCGTTGTGGTGGATCTATTCTAGCAATCGAAGGTTTCTCTCCACAATCTGAAATTTTGCATTTTTCATGTCGTTTTTGTTGAGACCATTGCTAGTGACTAATTTACTCCTTATCACCTTTCATTCATCTCTAAAGTGGATAAGGGATATGCGTTTTCTGAAGTTGCATGTGTTGTTACCTTGCCTTATCTCAACTGTTTGTGGAACCATGAATGGCCTGCTGCTAAGGATTTTCTACTTGTAAATCTTAATCTTTGCAGGTATCAACTATCAAGTTGTTTGGTTTATTCCTCTGTACCTATCGAAATGAATAATACTCTGCCATTCACAATATATTGATTGGCAAGAATCAAAATGTAGGAAACTTACAATACAATCAATAAATCCATCGGCATAGCCATCGAACGAATCCATCAGGCAGGGTGTACTAATTTTACAGAATCGGCTGATAAAATACTCGCAAAGCAATATTTTCTTGTGCTCCCCAAATCAAGAATTAGCGCAACCTAACGGGGTTATTTTGAAAACAAGCACAAACAAATCATCAAATTGAAATAATCCGAATCAATGGGATCTTCTCCTTTTAAATACAGGATGAATAGTCCCATTATCAGATGACTTCAATTTATTTATCCTGGCCGTGCATTCTTTCACTCTATTCAATACAAGAGGCAAGGCTGAGGCATTGTTTGAAATCTTCTCCTTGAGTAGTCGTACTTTCTCGGCTTGTTGGGCATCATCCTCCGTCAAATTATCCCCACCACCTAAATAAGCACAAACGTCAAGCAACTGATCACACAAGGGTTCTAAGTCATAAATCAGACATGAACATTCTTCAAGTTTACATGAAAGATTTTGACACTCTTATCAGCTAGCAAACCGTAGTGTGGCTTAACTAACATACAAAAGTTATTCACCTAATGGGAAAATAAGTAGCTGTTTAAACTCCAGCTACTGTACCTTTTACCAGCCCAGACAAGAATGGAACAAAGAACCAAGATAAACTGAACAATTGCACTGCATATTTTCTGACTTTCAGGAACTCACTAATAAACACACAAAAGGGGAAGAAAAAGTAAAGACCTTTAGCGACGTCATCAGAAAGAACAGATCCATCTACTTCAGGAACCGCGAACTTGGTCTGAAAATCTGATATTTGAGAAGCGAGGACAGAATCGAGCGTGGATTTCAGTTTATCCGTGAAGGTCGTTCTGTACTCTATCACTTTTTGCGCGATTTGCTTTAATTCTTGCTCCAGCTTCAGCAGCTCTCCTTCCTCCTCCTCCAATTCTCGTTCGGCGTCGTCGTATTGATTCGAGTTCGACATTTGGGGATTAAGGGCTTCGGAGGATTTGGGAATTTGAATCAAGGAGCACTGGTTGGGGTGGTAAATTGAAAATTAAAAGGTAAGTGGAGGGGTTTTGTCCTTTTTAACTTTATGAATTATGGTCCCTAATAGTATCATATATTTACAAAACACCCTTCATCACAGATTCTGTTTTCTTCCCTATACTGAATCAGAAGAGTTATGATTAAATATTGAACATATCATTTAATAGATTAATAAATAATTTCGTGATAATTATAATTCGTAATCCTTGCCTCACACTTTTGCAATATTTTCATTTTTTATTTTCTAATCCTGATCGGAGATATATTTTGAAAGTTCATTCTACATTTAGGATGTGGGCGTTTTTGTGTTATATATATCGTTTTCTTTCTTTTCTTTTTCATCGGATGATGAGAATATTGTAGCCCATTTCCTTAGGTTAGAGGTATTGGAGACGTGATTGTTGTATATATAGATATATTTATTGCACATAACATTATAATCGTGATTTATTTATAAAATATATAGATATGGCAACCACATCTCCGACGGACGTAGCCGCCCCCAAGAGTAGCACTTTTCAACCGTGACGCGGTGGTTACTTCATCTCCGACGACACCACCTCCAAAGAATGACAACTCAAAGGCTCTTATAATTAATTATTAAAATAATTAATTGATTAATACGTCACCTCTCCATCATTTTGCGCGCATGCTTATATGTGATTTGTATTCTTCCGATGAGATATCTCAAAAATGAATATAACAATGTTTTAATCAGACGTCACCAATGCCAACGCAAAAGATAGCTCTAATCGCACATTAGATAAAGGTGAGTGAGTGTTGTTAATGTTGAGCATTCAGCATTGACAATGTTGGGGTAACATTCTAGCCAACATTGTTGGTCGGGAATGTTCTCTTTTTCTCGGTTTTATCTTTCATGCCCAAAACTAACTTTATTGCTGACGTGGCATTTTATAAGCAATGTGCAGGTTGTGGATAAGAGATTGAATGATTCAAACCGTGTGGAAGAAGTGTAGACGAGCTTGAGCAAAAATAGGAAGAGTGGATGCTAAAAATAGGAAGCTTGAAGAACAAGTAGAGACCGAGCTCTTGGAACTGACCAAATCAACTCCCAACGGTCACTAACTGTCCAAATACTCTTAGTGGACGTTAGTGGACGTTGTGGGAGGTTGCCAAGTCGTTTGGGGGCAAGTCTCTCAAGAGTCGATGGCATATATAAGTCGAAGACTTAATCATTTGAAGACACGACGAACACGAGCGAAAATCAGAGCAGTTTGAGCGAGAGTTATTTTCTTGAAAGAGTTTTCGTTTTAGTCTAGTGGTTGCTGAATTCTTTATTGATTCGTAGGTTTTGGCTAGACTAGTTTTTGACTATCTTTTTCGATAGTTTTTGTAATCCATCTTTCTAGTGGATCTTTACCCTTTGGGTCTCGCAGCAAGTTATTTGACTTGCTGCACAAAACATCGTGTGTGTTCGTTTCGTTTTTATCACTAAGTTTCTATCATTTCCGCTGTGCTTTAAAAGTGAGTTTGAGTGTTGACCCAACATCACGTCCAACATCAGTTTATTACTTAGTGTTTTTAATCCATTGTGTAAGGGACCGCCTTCAAAGTGGTATCAGAGCCAACGCTTGACGTCACTAAGCGCTTAAAATCCTCTACAATGGATATTACCAGTTCCAACAACATCGGCAAAGTCCCTGTTCTTGACGGCACCAACTATGCGTATTGGAAGGTCCGAGTTCGTCAGTGTATCAAGTCAATCGACGTGCGATCATGGGAAGCAGTACTTCACGGGTATACCCCACCAAGGACAGAACCTGATGCAGATGGCGAGGTTGTCGACAAACCAGTCGAACTATGGACGGCAGCCGAGCGAAGCCTCGCTGAATTTAATGACAAGGCTCTCAACGCCATTTTCTCCACGGTGGATATCTTCATGTTTAAGATAATCCAGAACTGTACAACTGCCAAAAATGCGTGGGATTTGCTCGAGAGGTACTGTGAAGGTGATACAACGGTGCGAGAAACCAAACTACGCCTCCTCTTAAGCCAATTCGAGAATATCAGAATGAAGGAAGACGAGGATATTACGACGTATTTTGGGAAGCTACTGACCATCTCCAGCGAGTGTGCCAGCCTAGGAGATCCTCTGTCAAACAAGGTATTAAATTCAAAAGCAATTCGTACACTAACCGAAAAATTTAATATGAAGGTGTCAGCGATCGAGGAGTCTCATAATCTAGCTACCATGGACTTCAACGTGTTGATGAACATTTTGAAAAATATGAAACCAATCTTGAAGTCCAAAAGAGGCCTCTCGTGGAAAGAGTCTCGCACTTGTCACCCAGCCATCAGATGAATTGATCGAGGTCGACCCCAGAAACGCAGAAGACATGGCCATGGTGGTAAAGAAATTCGCCAAGTTTTTCAAGAAGAAGAATGTTGTGCAAAATGCTGACCCAACATTCAGAAAAGGACAGAATGCCAAGGCCGAACCATCTTCTGCCCCTCCGTTCCCTAAACGGAAACCTTTTGGGAGGCAAGATGGAAAGCCAAAGAAGAATATCAACTATGAGGCAGTTCGGTGTTTTGAATGCCAAGGTTGGGGCCATTTTGCCAACGAATGTGCCAACACCATTCGCAAACGTGGAGGTAAAGTCATGTGGATCGATCTGTCAGACGAGGAAGAGGAAGATGAAGAGGAAGAGCCTAAGCAATCATCTGTGATCATCCAGTCATTTTCTGATGACGAAGAAGATGAAGATAATCAAATCGGCCTTACTGCGGTAACTGATGTTGAGCCAACATCTGACTCAACATCTGTAAAACATATCATTTTTGATTATGATGATTCAAACTGTCTTGATGGTCTTTTGAGTTGTGATGATACAGAAACTGAGACAGAGTGTGGTGAAGAAGCTGTTAAGCAGTTGACATCACAATATGAAGTAGAAAAGACGATCAACTCACAACTCCGTGCCGCGGTGAAATTACTGTCTGAGGAAAATGAGAAAAACGAGAAGGTCATTGAAGGTCTAATGGATGGCATGAACAAGTTGGAAGCCGCTTTGACACGAAAGGACAGAGAAATAGACGCACTTCAAAAGCGACTCAATGAGGCCGACAAAACTTTTGCTAAATGGAATAGGAGCAAAACCAGCCATGAAGAGGTACTATCTATTGGTATTACAGATAAACAAGGTCTAGGCTATATCTATAAATCTGCTCATGATAGTACTAAACCCTTGACCTATGAGAAGCCTAAGATTGTATTTGTTAAAGCTCAATCCATAAATGACGAAGTTACGAATCCTAAAGAGAGTCCCGAGCATGTTACCCCTAAAACTCATGAAAAATCCTTTGTATGTGAACACTGTAAGAAATCAGGTCACTTAAAATCACACTGCTGGAAATTGAAGAGAGAGATTTCTACCAAGAAATCGATGTCAGCTGAGATGTTACCCAACATGTCTGTCAACATTGAGAAATCAGTGTTGAAGGATGTGGTTGGAGAGAAATCAGCCGGCGCTTCTTCGAATTCTAGTAAACAGAATGTGGCTAAATCTTCTAAGAAAGCTTGGATTAGGAAATCAGGGGATAAAAGTCTTGTTGTGTATACCTCTTTGCGAGCTAACGTTACAGGTTCATGGTACTTCGATAGCGGGTGTTCCCGACATATGACGGGTACCAAAGAGTATCTCAGTGATTACACGCCTTTAAGGAGTGGATCTGTGACTTTCGGAGGTGGTTCCAAAGGCCGAATTCTCGGCCGAGGCAGACTCAATGTCCCTGACTTTCCCAAGCTTAGCAACGTACTCCATGTAGAAGGACTTGTCGCGAATCTGATCAGCATAAGTCAGCTGTGCGACGATGACCTGGAGGTAAGATTTAATAAGGAGTGTTGTGAAGTGTTTAACCGAAATTCTGTTTTAGTGATGGCAGGAAAAAGATCTAGCGACAATTGTTACTTAGTTGGTGACAAAACTGGTGAGAAAGACGTGTGCCAGCTTTCAAAGGCCGAGGATGATGTTGTTCTTTGGCATTACAAATTGGGCCACGTTAACTACAGAACATTGGAGCAACTTATCAAACATGACGCAATCAGAGGCATTCCTAAGCTTAAGGAGTTTGGTAAGGTTGTATGTGAGTCGTGTTTGAAGGGTAAGCAAACACATGTTAGTCACAATGTTGACCAACAAGCTGCCCAACATTTTAAAACTGCTCACTGTTTTCAGTTGATTCACATGGATTTGATGGGTCCTATGGAAGTTGATAGCATAGGGGGTAGAAAGTATGCTTATGTGCTCGTGGATGATTTCTCTAGATATGCATGGATTTTCTTTCTTAGGGAAAAATCAGAGTCGGTCGATTTTTTCAAAAAGTTCTGTGCTATGATCCGAAACAATTTCAGTGCTACTATTTTTCGCATTAGGTCTGATCATGGTAGAGAGTTTGAGAATCAATTTTTTGATGAATTCTGTGATAAGAAAGGAATTGTGCATGAGTATTCGTCTCCTAAGACACCCCAACAAAATGGGGTTGCCGAAAGGAAGAATAGGACTTTGCAAGAAATGGCTAGGGTTATGCTACTATCTAAGAATGTGTCTAAACGTTTTTGGGCTGAAGCTTTGCATACAGCATGTCACATTTCGAATCGTGTATTTTTTAGGCATGGTACAAAGAAAACCCCGTATGAATTGTTAAATGGTAAGAAGCCTACGGTCAAATATTTTCATGTCTTTGGATGCTTTTGTTACATGCTTAATGACCGTGAATATTTGACTAAGTTTGATTCGAAGAGTGACAAATGCATATTTCTAGGATACTCGTCTAACAGTCGTGCCTATCGTGTTTACAACTTGCGTTTGAAATCTGTTCAAGAATCAGTGAACGTCGTGTTTGATGATGCTACTGATCTTAGCAACATGCCTCCTCAAGTTGACATTGCAGATGTTATACAAGCAAGAAACGAATCAGAGGAGTCTGCGGATGATAATGTTGAGCCAACATTGGACTCAACATCTGTACCAGAACAGAACGATGAAGCTGGTCCTAGCGAAGTGCGACGTGATCCGCCAGCTAAGATTCAGAAAAACCATCCCACTGATCTAATAATTGGAGACATGAATGAAGGAAGGAAGACAAGAGACAAACCACGAAAGGATTACAAGTCTATGGTAAGAAATGCGTGTATGAATTCGCTATACGCCGAGGTACGTTTTAACTGCTTTGTTTCTGAGATAGAACCCAAAAATGTCCTTGAAGCTCTCAAGGATAATTGTTGGATAAATGCGATGCAAGAGGAACTCTTGCAGTTCGAGAAAAACCAAGTTTGGACATTAGTGCCACGGCCGAAAGACATTAATGTCATAGGCACTAAGTGGATATTTAAGAATAAATCTGATGAACTTGGTAGGGTTGTTAGAAATAAGGCACGTTTAGTAGCTCAGGGTTACACGCAAGTTGAAGGAATAGACTTTGATGAGACGTTTGCTCCCGTTGCTAGGCTAGAGTCTATTAGACTTTTGTTAGCTATTGCATGTTGGCTTAACATTACATTACACCAAATGGATGTTAAGGGTGCTTTCTTGAATGGGTATATTGATAAGGAAATCTATGTCGAACAGCCTAAAGGGTTCGAAGATCCCCATTATCCTAATCATGTTTTTAAGCTGCAGAAAGCATTGTACGGGTTGAAGCAAGCGCCTCGAGCGTGGTATGCAAGGTTAGCAACATTTTTGCTTGAGTTTGGTTTCACTAGAGGTGAGGCGGATCGCACTCTCTTTGTTAAAAGGGTCGGATCCGATATTTTGATTGCTCAAGTATATGTTGATGACATTGTATTTGGTTCAAGCTCACAAGTTTTATTAGATCAGTTTGTGCAGGCAATGAACACTACATTTGAGATGTCGATGATAGGCGAATTAACATATTTTCTAGGATTGCAGATTAAGCAAAGCAGCGACGGGATCTTTATGTCCCAAGAAAAATATGCCAAAAACACTGTCAAGAAGTTCGGATTGGACACGGCTAAGGTAATGAAAACGCCCATGGGTTCCTCGCAGAAGGTAAGTAAAGACAGTGTTGGGCCGAATGTTGACCCAACATTGTACCGTTCTATGATAGGCAGTTTATTGTACTTATCTGCGAGTAGACCTGATATCATGTATAGTGTTTGCGTATGTGCTAGATATCAATCTGAACCTAAGGTGTCGCATCTTAATGCTGTTAAGAGAATACTTCGTTACGTGAGTGGATCGTGTAGCCTTGGATTATGGTTTTCCAAAGATACTAATTTGAGTCTTGTAGGCTATAGCGATGCTGACTGGGCGGGTGACGAAGATGACCGCAAGAGTACAAGTGGTGGCTGTTTCTTCCTAGGTAATAACTTGGTTGCATGGTATAGTAAGAAACAAAACTGTGTGTCTTTATCTACTGCTGAGTCCGAGTATGTTGCGGCGGGTAGTTGTTGCACGCAGTTATTGTGGTTGAATAGTATGTTATGTGACTATGGGTTAGAGTGCGAATCTGTACTTATGTATTGTGATAACCTTAGTGCCATTAACATCTCTAGGAACCCCATCCAACATTCTCGAACAAAGCATATAGATATTAGGCATCATTTTCTGAGAGATATGGTCGAAAAAGAGTTAGTCCGCATCGAGCATATAGACACTAAGAATCAGTTAGCAGACATTTTTACGAAAGCATTGGATTCCGAAAGGTTCTCGGACCTTAAGAAATCCATAGGTTTGCACATGTTAGTTTAGATGTTGGTCCAACATTTGGATCAACAAAGCATATGTCGATTTTGATAGTTACTGCTTTAATGTTTGGTTTAATATTCTGTTCTGTTTTCCTGTGAAATGACTTGATTCTTCTTGATTGGTCCCTAAATAAACCTGATCCCTCTTTTATAGGCTCTTGGTAATACGTCCCTAGGTACACGGCATTCGCTGTGACGATGTACTCTTTGCGACTAAAAACCAATCCTTTTTATTGTGTTGAGCATGCTTATAAACTCTCTGCTAGATATAGGCTCTCGGTAATAGAATTCCTTAGGTACACGGCATTCGCGGTGACGATGTATACTATGCGACAAAAAGCCGATCCTTGAGGCAAGGGAGTATAAGGGCAGTGCATAATTTCGGTTGGATATATGAGGTGAAAGGGTAGAAATAAAGGGAACTGTTTTTGAGAAGGATTAAGCAGATAAGTCTAGGATTACGGAATTAGAATGTTGAGTCAAATGTTGGGGCAACATGTGATTGTCAGTTCGATATTGCTACTTTCTGTGCTTTCGTTTTCTTTTATTCGTGTCTGTCTTTAGTACTGTTTTTTGTTAGTCTTGTGTGTCTAGTTCAATTATCTCTCAGAAAAGCATTAGAAACTCTCGAAGATCAGCTCTTTACACTTGTCTCTATGTGTTCATCAACGTCGCTCAATTGGTTAGTATTTCTTGATTCTACCTTGACTTTTGATTTATGTCTTTTTGGTTGAATCATGATCCTTAGTGCTCCTTGACTTGGTGTTAAAACTGTTTTTATATGGTCACATTTTGAAATAGTCTTTTTACTATTTTTAGCTTCTTCATGACTAAGGCTCGACTTTACTTTGCTCACTTGTTAAGAATCACATGTTTTTATGATCTGTCCCTATGATATCGAATTTAGGAAGATAATTTGTGAATTTTTTTCAATTTATCAGTATTTCATATGTGTCCAACGGTTATATTAGCAGTTTAATTTACTCCACTTTCTGCTATTTCGCTGTGTAGTGGGTTGAGTCTGTAACTGCTAAAAACTTCCTTTATCTGATGATTTGACAGATTAAATTTTTTATTCACAAACCCTAGTGTTCACTCCAACTTCGTCGTCTTCAATCTACTCTCGGTCCTTGTGTGCTAAATTCGTTTTTCTGGGTCGTTTCTTTTCGCAAATCAGTCGATTTTTGTATTCAAAATGTCGAACTCACCAAGAAATGCAGAGACCCGCAATGTTAGCCCAACATTAAGCGACACAGTCCACGAACCAGTGCCACTTCAGATTATTCCTCCGCCGTTCTTCAATTTCGCAGATGTCCCCTTCGGATCGTCAGCGTCGCAACCTCGTCCAGTCCAGACGACCCTTGTCGGCGGCGCAATCAACGTTAAGGCCCCTGTCTCGACCGCCTCTGTTCCGGCGCGAAAACCCGCAAAGAAATCTGCCAAGAAGAAGACAACAATGCCCAAGCCTCAACCTCCAAAGACTGCTCCTAAAACGCGGCAGAGCAACCGCTTAAAGCAAGCTCGACTTTCAAAAGGGCCAAAATCGACGGCAGATAAGCCGATCACCCTGTCGAGCTCGTCATCAGAATGGGAAACAGACACTTCTGCATCTGAGGAAGAAGCCCCCAAAATAGCTACTGAGTGCCCAGTTCAGGGGGAGCCGAGTGCCCCTGTTTCTTCTCCAAGCCCCGCTGTTCAGGCCCCACCTGCATCTCCAGAAAAAGAACACTCCCATGACTCGCCAACACCACCAGAAAAGGCGTCCACTGAAGAGATCATCGACTGCACAACCTATGATCGTTTGGATGCTGAGGTGGTGAGTCCAGGGGGAGGTACATCTTCTAATCTTTCAGGTTCATCTTCCTCTGAGAGCGATGACGAGTTTGGAGCCACGGAGACTTTAGCTGCTTGGAGGGCCAAACTGGAAAAGAAAGCAGGGAAGCGGCCGATGGGTGCGGAAGACAGACCAGCTAAGAAGGCTAGACCATCGGAATCCGCACAGCCAGCAGCCAGCAGCCCAAACCAGTCGGAAGTTCCCAGCGATGATGAAGATGTTGAGACTGATGTTGACTCAACATCGGAATCATGGGAAACACCACTGCCCAGAGGGAAGTTCTATTCTGCCAAAAATGAAGCTCTATGGCCTTCATTCAGTCAGCGGGTAGTTCGAGTAGAGAGGACTGCGGATGAGGTGAGTTTCCGTCGCTACGGTGTTTTGCAATTCTTAGAGTCGAGGAAGTTCGACAAGACTGTGACAAGATATGGGACCTACTGCGAATCAGTGGTCCGTGAGGTATATGCTAACCTTTCGTCTAAGTTGAATGTTCCTAGTTCTAAGCGATATGGGCAAGTCTTTTTGAGGGGGAGGGTTTATGAGTTTTCAGCCGGGGCAATTAATGAGTATTTGGGTACGCCTTGTGTGGATACGGATGAGAGTTTTGAAAATGATGAAGTTGTTGCGTTCTTGACTGGGGGCAGGGTTAAGGAATGGGACGGAAATTTTTCTTGTTCGTTTTTGACGTCTCTCTACTCAGTGCTCTTTAAGATCGGCATCTGTAATTGGTGGCCGACTGCTAACGAGACACGTGTGGCAGAGAAGTTAGCACGCATTCTTTATGCGCTTGGGAAAAATTTACAGCTCAATCTGGGAGAGTTGATACTGGATCAAATGGCGAAGGAAGCGGAGAAAGAGTCACCCGGGATTCTTCCATTTCCATCCCTTATCTATGGGATGTTGCTTCGCGGTGGATTTAGGCCGTCTCGCAAAGATGAAGTGATCACTGTCAAGGTACCATACTCTGTCTCGTACTTGCACCTTGCAGGGCCTAACAAAGTAATAGATCTGCCATGGCGAGCCCCCGAGGAAGGTGTTGACCAACATGTTGAGCAACATGTTGCCTCAACATCAGCTGCCCCGACAAGCTTAGATCGACAAATTCAGTGTCTCGAGGACACCATTGCCTTCCTGACCACGCAGCTTGCTACCTTGAAGGAATTGCGTTCTTCCCAAAAAGGGGGAGAGGCAGAAGTACATGCGAATGATGAAGCTGGGTCGAACAGGCAAGAAGGGCCAGAAAATTCAGGGGGAGTTCGTGAGGAAATGCAAGAGCAAGAGCGGGCTGAAGGATCTGAAGCGAGGAGGGAAGGAGCTGAAGGATGAAGCAAAACTATGTGCACTTTGCTTGTGCGTGTGATTGCTTGTTATGTGCATGTGACTAATTTTTTTCTTTCGAACCATGTCTTTTAGTTATTTTTTGCAGAATTTTCAGAACCTCGTATGGCTTGTACTATTCAGGAGTACTTTAGTCGTTTATTCTATGCTGATTTCATCTAACTCTAACTGTTCTGACTTTGTTGGTCTTTGGTTGAGTTGATGTTGCTTTCAGGGGGAGTTTTTATGAGGACTGACTTCTGCTTTGGTTTTGGGAAGAAAGATAAAAAGGGGGAGATTGTTAATGTTGAGCATTCAGCATTGACAATGTTGGGGTAACATTCTAGCCAACATTGTTGGTCGGGAATGTTCTCTTTTTCTCGGTTTTATCTTTCATGCCCAAAACTAACTTTATTGCTGACGTGGCATTTTATAAGCAATGTGCAGGTTGTGGATAAGAGATTGAATGATTCAAACCGTGTGGAAGAAGTGTAGACGAGCTTGAGCAAAAATAGGAAGAGTGGATGCTAAAAATAGGAAGCTTGAAGAACAAGTAGAGACCGAGCTCTTGGAACTGACCAAATCAACTCCCAACGGTCACTAACTGTCCAAATACTCTTAGTGGACGTTAGTGGACGTTGTGGGAGGTTGCCAAGTCGTTTGGGGGCAAGTCTCTCAAGAGTCGATGGCATATATAAGTCGAAGACTTAATCATTTGAAGACACGACGAACACGAGCGAAAATCAGAGCAGTTTGAGCGAGAGTTATTTTCTTGAAAGAGTTTTCGTTTTAGTCTAGTGGTTGCTGAATTCTTTATTGATTCGTAGGTTTTGGCTAGACTAGTTTTTGACTATCTTTTTCGATAGTTTTTGTAATCCATCTTTCTAGTGGATCTTTACCCTTTGGGTCTCGCAGCAAGTTATTTGACTTGCTGCACAAAACATCGTGTGTGTTCGTTTCGTTTTTATCACTAAGTTTCTATCATTTCCGCTGTGCTTTAAAAGTGAGTTTGAGTGTTGACCCAACATCACGTCCAACATCAGTTTATTACTTAGTGTTTTTAATCCATTGTGTAAGGGACCGCCTTCAAGTGTTATTGGTGATTTTGTTACATACGACCTCACTTTGTTGAAATATGTTTAATCTAAGTCACGTTACATAATTCCGGGGAACCATGATCTAAATATTTCTTTAGACAGCAGAAGAACTAATTAAATAACCATGAATGAATATATACAGAGGCTGTTCTGCGAAGCTAGGGCATGAGAAGACGTTATGCTTTATCAAGGCATGGTTTGAAAGCCAAATGGCTAAGGTGGAGAACAAGTAGGGAAAAAACAATGCATTTACTTCTTTGAGATCTTTAAATGTCCTATTTTTTAAGTTGATTTTAAATATTAAAAACAGACCCAGAAAAGACACTCCAAAGTTAATTCATGGGAGAATAACAAGAAGGCTTCTCTTGGAGCACAACTTAGGAAATTGGAGGTAGAACATACGTTATTGATTATACTCATATAAAATTAGTAAAAGAGAGCAAATGTGTGTAATATATAAAATTTGCAGGAGCAACTACAAAAGAAGAAAGCAGAATATGCAGAACAAATGAAGAACAAAGAAGCTTTGATTCATAAGAAAGCAGAAGAGAAGAGAGCTATGGTTGAAGCCAAAAAAGGTGAAGATATGGTCAAAGCTCAGGTCAAGGCTGATTATTATCGGTCAGGTGGTCAAATCCCTAAGAAGAGCTTTTTTCAAGTTTTAGTTTGCCTTGAAATTAGTTAAAGAAGTCAACGTGTTGTTTTCTTTGTTGATTTTGGCTATCTATTTTTCTTTTGATTTACTATATTTTTTCAATTCCGACTAAGCTCGTTCGGAATACTTAGTTTTCGGCGTGACTAATTTTCGGAGTCTCGGACAATTGATGTAAAAGAAATTAGATTGAATTAGTATCTTTCAATAAAATACTTATAATCAATGTTGGAAAGCCCGCTAGGCGCTAGTCGGGCGCCCGAGCAGGGCCTAGCGCCTAGACAGTTCGGGGGGTGGGGGGTGGGGGGCTAGGTGCTATCTAGGCGGAAATTATACGGTTAGGAAAATATTTCCATTACCCTAATACATCAACAAATATTAATCTAAAAATAATATTTATTAAGGCCCAACAATATTAGTTGCATTTTATTTGATTTATATTATATATTGGTATAAGGCCCAACAAAGTTAACACAAGTCCATTAACATTCATTAATTGAGCCCAACATATAATATTTTGGGTTTTGTGCATCCCCGCAGCCTCTCCTTCTAGGGTGACGAAAATGGGTTTAGAGCATTTCCAACGAGTACTTCATTTTTGTGTAAAATACAAAAATAAAGTACGGCTTTCCTCCAATGAGACTCTATATCTAACACTAATATTGTGTTGATTGGCATACAAACTCTAGATGTAGAGTACCCACAATTTTCAACACAAAAATGTGTTGTACTTTCTATTTATTTATAATTTATTTAATAAAATATTAATTATTTTAAATATTTGATATTCTTATAATAATAGAAGTAAAAATAATATTAATTTACTATTATTTATTTATATTTCATTTAATTTAAAAAAGTTATAAATAAACATATGCTAAGTTTATAATTTAGTTAATTTTAAATATTAAACATTATAATATATTGACTTTTAATTTTTATAATATAAAATTTAATATAGGAATTTGATTTTTAGAGTAGAAAAAGTGTTAATGATTGGAGTGAAAATTACTGTAAAAAATAGAGTTTATGGGTTGTAGTAAAAGCAGTGTAACAACTATAATGTTGTGCAGAATTAACTGTATTTTCATGTTGCGGGTTGGAGATGCTCTTAGGCGCCGATTAATCCGACTAATCGCCTTAGAGCATCTCCAACCGAACCGAGCGGCAAAAACACAAATATTTCGTAAATTTACTCCAATCGCATATATGCGTTTCTATAAAGTTATATGCGTTTATAATTTCTAAAATACATAATAGCCCATTATTTGTTTTAAATTACATTAAAGTCCTTATAAGTTTATTTGAATATTTTTTTGGTATGCATCTTGGAAGATATATTTTTTCATGTGTCATGTAATTATCGTGTTTTTAATAAAAATATTCCGATGCTTTCATATTTATAAATAACAGTTCTACTAATAATTTTATTAACTCGATCATATCTAAGATAATATTTTGTAATCTGATTTGTAAAATCGTAAAATATGTGGGTATTATTGAAATTTTGTGTGAGAGAGAATATTGCAGGAATATTCTTTTGAGTTTGAGAATGAGTTTAACGGTTGGAGAAGAATTACTGCATTTTGAGTTTGAGAATGCGTTTGAGTTTGAGAATGCGTTTTTCGATTGGAGATGGTCTTAGGCGCCGACTACTCGGAGAACCGATTATGGGGTTTTCGGTTATGGCCGAGCAGGGCCTAGACCGCGTTTTACAACAATGCTTATAATTGATCCATAAGAAGAAGAACCATAGAGCAAAACAGTTCTTAGCTGATATAAGGTAAAGCAGTGATTTTTACACACGGACGCAACTGCGATAGTGCGATTGAAGCTTTTAACCAATGGCGTCGACCTTGAACTCCGATTGCGAAACCGTGGAAACGCATGATTGCGTAATCAGGCTGGTGAGTGCACTGTTGTTTACTTGCGGTTATCGTTGTTAATCACAGTATCGGATACTACTCCATGCTCAATCAAGCTGATTGGTTCGACGATATGTGTTCATTTTCAGAGGAGTAATCCGCAGAAGCGAAAAAATAAGGTGATCATAGGTTGCGGAGCTGGTTTTGGAGGCGATCGACCCATCGCGGCGTTGAAATTGCTTCAGAGAGTTGAGAAATTGGATTACTTGGTGCTCGAATGCTTAGCTGAACGAACGCTCGCGGAGCGTCACACTGCGTTGAAGTGCGGCGGCAAGGGTTTCGATCCACGTAGTATGTATGCCTTTTGATTGCAGAAAATGAGACTTCTATTTGCTGCTTCTTTTTCTGCTTGTAATTTCAAGGATACTTTTTTCTCATTGATTACGTAGGAACGGATTTGTTCTTTGTTATTGTTCTTATTTTGTTGTGTAAACACACTTTGGACTCGTACCACAGTGGAATTGAATATTTTCAAGTAATTATGCAGTTTCAGAATGGATGCAGCTACTTTTACCATTGGCAGTTGAGAGAGGAGTTTGCATCATCACCAACATGGGTGCAAGTGAGTACATATGCTTCATCAATCCTTTCTCAATCGTCAATCAATCTCGAAAAGCATGGCCTGTATTTCTTTTTCTTTTTAATGTCTGTACAATGAATCTGCTTCCCATTTCAATATTTATTAAAGTATTTTATTTCCATATTAAGAGAGTCCTCACGATGCTCGAGAAGAGGTTTTACAAATTGCAAGCAAGTTGGGTATTGCCTTAAGTGTTGGTCTGGCATATCAATCCTCCGTCACAGAAATAGGTATTAATTGTTGATACAAATATATGTCAGTGAAGCTATCTCCATAAGATGATATAACATTTCTGTCATTGTGGAGCTTGTTCAGGAGAGGACGCCCACATGAAACATATTGATGATGTAAGATTGACTTTATTTATTGCGTGGAAAGAAAATTTATGATGAGATTTAAAACCTGCTTACTTATTTGGTTTTGCCCTCCATGCATAAAAACCATTGCAGATATCTGTTCATTATTCTCTACTTTATTTCTCTCCTACCGATTTCTCATCAAGAATCAACCTTAATATGTGCAGGATAGTAGTGTATATCTGGGAGCAGCACCTATTGTTGAATGTCTGGAGAGGTACACACCAGATGTGATAATTACTTCTCGGGTTGCTGATGCTTCTTTATTTTTAGGCCCAATGGTATGAATTTGTAATACAGAAATGCTGTTTTTACACGTGAAGAATTTTGTCCTGCTATACAACAAATTTGTCGTGTTTACTCAGGTTTTTGAATTAGGCTGGAACTGGGATGAGTTGCATCTCCTGGCTCAAGGTTCCATTGCAGGCCATCTTTTGGAATGTGGTTGTCAGCTCACAGGGGGATACTATATGCATCCTGGTAATTTTGATGGAGCTAATGGAGATTAATTAGTTCTGCTCTCTGTTATAGTTTCATGAAAATCTATGTCCTGATATCTTAGGTGATAAACATCGAAACATGTCTCTTCAAGATCTACTTGACTTGTCTCTCCCTTTTGCCGAAGTTACTTTTGATGGTACTGTTTGTCTAGCAAAGCCAAAAGCTACTGGAGGGGTTCTAAATATTAGCACTTGTGTGGAACAACTTCTTTATGAAATTGGGGATCCTAGTGTATATATAACACCAGATGTGGTGAGTAATTAAGAGAAAACTGCAAATTTTGTAGCAATCTCACTTGAGGATAATCGTTATTTCTCATTGATCCATTTCTTTTATCAATTCCATGATAGATTGTGGATGTTCAGGATGTTTCGTTTCAAGCGTTGTCAGATAGTAAGGTTCTCTGTTCTGGAGCAAAGCCTTCTATTGAACCCATCCCTCAGAATTTATTGCTTCTGAGATCAAAGGTAGCTATCCTCCCTCCCACCACAATGGGAGATATTTATTGAATTGACTATGCATGTTAGGGCATACAAGTCTTCTTTGCCTCCGTTTCTTGGGATTGGTTCTTATTATTGAAGAGAGTTTTCCTCTTTAGTGAGGATATCGCTTCTGTTTCTGAGATACTCATGAATGTTTTCTTTCTTTTCTCAGGACAGCGGATGGAAAGGTTGGGGAGAAATATCCTATGGAGGTCGTGAATCTATCCTACGAGCTGAAGCAGCTGAATATTTGGTAAGCACCTTGTAGCATCTTCTTACAGAATCCTATGTCCGTATTGTCGGACGGTAGAATCATCAGAGTTAGTTGTTTGGTCGTGTTCATTTGATTTTTTTTTTATTTTTTTTGCGCGATCTCAATATATTTTATTAGAAGGTCTTATGGATCAGATTTCATTAGGAGATATTGAAGAGTCCACATCATATTGACAGGTGATCTGTTTGTATCCTTAGTTTAAGTTTCTAGGTTGTAGTACTCAATTGAATCATCTGTGGCTACTATTGAACTGAGCAACTTCACCCCAACAGTGAAAGAGAACTGGTCAATTCCTAAATGTTACTGCTGTTCAAAACTTAGTGTATGCACAACAAGCCACCTTGTCGACGTTGCTATTCTTATATCAGGTAAGGGCATGGATTGAAGAACTATATCCCGGCTTAACCAAAAACATAATATCTTACATCATCGGTCTGGACAGCCTAAAAGCATCTTGCACCGATGACAAGATGCCAGAGCAAAAGGACGATATCAGATTGCACATGGATGGCTTGTTTGAAAAAGAAGAACACGCCGTCCACTTTACCAAGGAGTTCACAGCTTTATACATCAATGGTCCCGCTGGTGGAGGCGGCATCAGGTTACACATTTGCTCTTATGTTATTTAACGATGGAGTCATTTTCTCCTTTTGATCTACTGAATGACTTCATCATCTTACAAAACTGGATAGGAGACATCGTTTTTTTTTTTTTTTTTTTTTTTTTTTTTTTTTTTTTTTTTTTTTTTATCGAATTTCTACGTCTATTTAAATTCATGGTTTCATTTCCTACTCTTTTCCTCATTTTCTCTCCATCAGCACCGGATACAAGAAGGAAATTTTCCTTGAAAAAGGATTGGTACGTCTCTCTCTACCTCCTCTCTTAGTTTCACGAATTCGGGAGAAAAAAATAATGGGAACGGAGTACCATGATCATACCTCAAAATTATCCATACAGATTGCTCGCGAGCACATTCACTGGCAAGTTTCAGTAGCCAGAAGCAATATAACCCATTCAACCGACGAAAATACCAGCCACAAAGTTGCCGAGCACGTATATCCTCAAATTGAACCACTCTCACCATTTGTACCCATAGAATCCTGTACTCTCAAGCTAAGACACGAATTGCTAGCCATGGAAACTCATCCCTCTCCTGCCCCAGCCAACCAAGAGATTCCTCTGTACGAAGTAGCTCACAGCCGAGCTGGCGACAAGGGAAATGATCTCAACTTCTCTCTGATACCGCACTATCCACCCGACGTCAAGAGACTTGGGATGATCATCACGCCTGACTGGGTAAAGAAAGCTCTTTCACCTCTTTTAAACCCTTCGTCTTCTATGAATATTGAAGATGTAGAGAGGAGAGATAAGTGGGTCGACGAACACGTTGGCGTGGAGGTTTACGAGGTTAGAGGAGTTTCTTCCTTGAATGTCGTCGTTAGGAACATATTGGACGGCGGTGTGAACTGCTCGAGGAGGATCGATAGGCATGGGAAGTGTATTTCTGATGTTGTCCTTTGTCAGCGTATTGTGTTGCCACCATGTTTGGGAAGTTGATCTTTCGCAGAAAAAAAGGTGTTGAATAAAGAATAGTGGTGTGTTATTTAGTATGTTGATTGTTGATGTATATATACTCTGTATTATGTAATGTTATTTTCTTCGTGCATGAGTTTGGTGCATCTTTGGGAGGGATGATGTTATAGTAGAAGTGTTTTCTCATTCATGCTTTGCCAATTTTTAGTCATTTTTCTTAATCATTATAATCATAGTTCAAATTTCCGGTTTCCTTTATTTTGCAAGGCTACTCCACCAATTAAGCAATAGAACTTTTTGATCAAATGCAAATAAGTCAATCAATAACAAAACATGTCGTCCTCCCCAATAAGCGGATTATTATTGCGTCGTCGAATGTTTTGTGTTGTTCATTTTCAACATATGTCCGATCACGTGGCAAACGACAAAATTTTTCAACCATTGGAAACGAAAGGAGAGCGATTACAACGAACGAACTCATTATTTTGTGGTGGGTTGATTGATAACTAGATTACTTTTAATGCCATAAAGCGCAATTACTATTATTTACTTCTAATTTCTTCTTCTTCTTCTGTTGCCTCCAATTTACGAGAGGAAAGGTTGGATCCTTTTTGTAGGGTGCTAAGAATCACAAGAATCAATTTAAGTTGTTTTGTTTGTAAAGAAAGGAAAAACACATTTTAGAGATCAGAAAAGAGAGAAAAGGGGGGATTGAAAAACAATACATAGTTATAAAATACAAATAATGGCAGCAGCATTCACAGGGACATTGGATAGGTGCAAATCTTGCGACAAAACCGTTTATTTCAACGATCTGTTGTCCGCCGATGGGGCGATATTTCACAAGTCTTGCTTCAAATGCACCCATTGCAAAGGCACTCTTGTGGTTTGTGTTTTTCGTCTTCTTTCTTGCATGAATTTCACGCCTGTTCTTACGTACATTTGATTGCTTCGAATACTTCTGTAATATATTAATCAATGGCGCAGATGAGCAACTACTCTTCCATGGATGGAGTTCTCTACTGCAAGACTCATTTCGACCAACTCTTCAAGGAATCTGGGAATTTCAGCAAGAACTTCCAAACGTGTAAGAAGACCACTCGTAAACATGAAAGCGCATCGGTATTTTCTGTTGTGTTCCTTTTTTCTCAGACATATAGGCATAACGATTCCTCGTTTTCTTTGGATGTCTTTTTCATGAGCAGCAAAGCCAGAGAGGGAGAATTCACTGGTAAGTCCTTCCTATCTTTGTTCATGAAATACTTTGCAAGAAAATGTAATATTCCTCAACCATTTCATACCTAAATCGAAAGAACATTTTGCAGACAAAGGCGCCCAGCAAACTCTCTGCAATGTTCTCAGGAACACAAGACAAATGTGCTGCTTGTAATAAAACCGTTTACCCGTTGGAGAAGGTTTCCACTTCGTTGGCTATTTCTCCATTCAATTTCCTTTTCGTCCCCAAAAACTCATCCCTTCAAAATGATTTATATCATACTAAAGGTGACTTTGGAGGGCGAATCATACCACAAGCAATGCTTCAAGTGCGCCCACGGTGGCTGTCCTCTTACACACTCATCATACGCTGCTTTAGATGGAATTCTCTACTGTCAGATCCATTTTCAGCAGCTATTCAAGGAGAAGGGAAATTACCAGCACGTCCTCGACTCTGCAACCCACAGAAAGAGTGCTGTGGAGCCCACCGTCGATCCTGAGAACGATGAGCCAAAACACGAAGACAAAGATGAGGCCAAGCTGGAAAAAGACCAAGAAGAAGAGGCTGATGAGGCACAAGAGCAATCTTAAGTTAAAAGAGAACGTATGCAATACAATAGAAGTGCATGCTACTTGATGCAATCCCATGTCAGAAAATTACCCTGGTTCGTCTTATGAGTTCTTTATGTTCTTTTGTTTGTTATCCTCGCATTGAGGAAGACAGAAAGCTCGCTCACTATGTTGTTGTATTCCATATCAGAAACACTTCTTACAAACACAGTCATAAGTCTCTCCACAAGCATAGTTGTAAGAAATCTCCAAAGCATACATACAGCCAACACTTGAATCTCAAAACTCAGACAACATCAGTATTCTGATTTTGATCAACTATATCAGAAACCTTGAGCAACCTCCTTGTAGCAGATTTTGTTCTGAAACACCAAACCTCAAAAGCCTCGCTCAAATCGGGGTACCCTAATCGCCCACTACGCAGCCAATCCTCAAGAACATTTGCCTGATCGCTTGAAGGCAAACCCGAGACCAAAGCAACGATCGCCCCTTCGATCCCTTCGCACAACTCATCGTCCATCTTGTGCTGAAACTCAATGTGTTCCCCTCCCACCGTGTCTGAACCAGGCTTCAGTTTTCTTACAAAAGGTAGCCATGCTTGTAGGAGTTGTACCCTACGTGGAGAAGGTACAATCACATTCCCGTATCCCACAGCATCGAGCGCCTTGGAAGTCAGCTCTGCGATTTTGACCTTCAAACCCCATGCAAAGCGTTTGAGTCCCTCGTCCTCAACTGTTCGTATTAGGGTTTCTGATATGTCGATCCATTTCGTAACGAATTCTTCGGTCATATCCATCTTCAGGAGTATACCCCATATCCATTCGAGATCTTGCATGGACTCTGATATCTTATCCACGTTTTCAGTACAAGGTGAATGTAATAATTCTGCTTCGAACAAGGAGAAAACCCGAGAAAGAGCAGTTCTTATTTCGAATTTCACTTCATTATCAGACATGATCGATTGCATGTCGTCGTCACGATCGACGAGCATGTAAGCCGCTTGTTCTTGGGCTGAAATCCTGAGCTTATTTTCCCAAGTAGGGGATGGAGGTTCAATAGAGGTGGCGAAACGCACAGCTGATATAAAGATATCTTTAGTAGCTGTCGACTCGATTGGTAAGATTCTCGATAATACATGCATAGCTTAATATACATACAAACACAAACATATGCTGAACTGAAAATCAGGAAACAATACAAACATTAAGAGCTTGAATTCGTCATTTTTATAAGCAGGCAAGAACATGGGGATTGGAAGTATATTCTTGGTCTGAAAATAAATTTGAGTCTAATTCAAAGAGGACTTTTTTAGGCAGAGGTCCCCCCAAACATTCGATCAAAGGATACTCCTCATCCATACTTGAAGAAACAACTCTAGATCCGAATGGTGAATGAGACCACAACCCTGCTCGGAGAAAATAAGGAATAAATTCATATTAATTCGGAAAATAAAGGAAAATTGAAAAACAAGTCAGCTTTCGTATCATCATACATCTGACTAGTGTTGCTAGGCCATGTGCTATGAGGAGAAGATGAAAGAATCGATCTTGAATGCTCATATTTCTAAGAAGATATACGAAGCATCATAATAAAAAGAAGCTCCGTACAACCTTTCTAACAGCATTGTACACTTCAGACAGTTCACCTTAATTAGTGCGAAGAAATTCAACGTTGTCTAACAAAAATGGGTTTCACAGTGACTTCAATCAAATAACTACAGCAAAAAAGAAAAATGCAGAAAGTTTGTAACGAAAAATCATCACATCGTAGATTTCATTCATTCAGAGCGAGAAGGTCTCATCTCACCTCGTTTGTCCCCAAAACTTTCCTCAAAGAATGAGTTCTTTTCTTAAAGAGTACGGCAATAGTTCTTAAAATTGCTGAGATCTACAATTTTCACCTTCTCGTAAATGGGCCTTATTTTGGGCCTGTTAATCGGAAGGCCCACTGATGGGCTTTATGTAAGCCCTTATTGAAAGAGGGGATAATTGATTTATAACAAACTAACACAGCAGCTATTTAACACTTGTAAGAAACAAAATTCTTGATTCTAGGACTTTGCCTCGCTATCTCGCCTCTATATATTAAATCTTTTCATCTACGAAGCTATCATTTCGATGAAAAAGAAAAAGAAAAAATAAAAAAAAGGTTAACTGATGTTCATTAGACTATATCGACGATTCACACTACCGGTCATGTATTATTTGGAATTAAAATAAATCAATCAATTAAATATATTACACAACCTACCACAACCCGGTTGATGACCAACCTGGTTCACCAACCGGTTGTGCACAGTTTTCAGTAAAATGTTTTGTGGTTTTGATTGATTTATGTGATATATTTAACTATTAAAATTTTAGTTTTATTTTTTTTACCAAAACGTATGATTTTTTTGCTCTACAAATAGAGACTAATATTGATACATTTTGAATCACAATTTAAAATTATTTATTTCTCTATTACATTCTATAATATATCATAATTCATATTATTTTTCTTTCTCCAATGACCAAAGTATCTAAATTTTATATCATATAATATAATTTATTTTCAAACATTCAAATCCTACTAAAAATAATTATAAAAGATAAATAGTATAGGTTGTGTTGGGTTGTTGATAAAGTATGAAAATTGTTAGGTTGGGTTGAGGTGTAGGTTGTGTATGTGGAAGAGAGAGAAATTAATATTTTATTCTCATGACCGGTTGTAGAGATCATGGATAAATATAGTCTTACATTATAACAGTCTTGAAAGGGGACGATACGATAACTTTTAATTGTTCACACGCATTGCCGATTTTGCCCTTCTCGTCCGAGGTTATCAAGTCTTTTTTTTCCCTTCAGATAACTGCAATGAAAAAAGAAGATAAACAACGATGATGCCATCTCCAAATACAAGGTGTTGACTCACTCGACAAATATAGTAAATGTAAATACAAAGTCCCGATCCATGGATCTATAAGTTCGATAAGAGCGTCCAACGATTGACAGCTCCAGTTTGAATTGGTTTTACGATTTACAATGCATATTACGCTAGAATTTTCGATAATATTAAGGTAAATATTGCATCGATAATTCATATATGTCGAAGTGGTATACGTGTTGGACTAAATTGATTTTGACTTTGGTCTACATATGTCATCAGTTGACCGAAATTTATCTCACCCATACGAGTGAGTTTATTTTCACCCGATAAAGGCTTCGAGGTCGGCAGCCACGATCGACGCACGGACCGGAGTGACGAGGCAAGCAACACGCTTCAGAAGGTAAAATGGCTTACACCCTAGCTTTTGGTTCGGACGCAATTAGGCGCTTTGTTTCGAGTTGATTTTGTATATTGTTGAGATTATTTGTCCCACATCATCGGGAATTTACATTCACTCGACTCAATATATAAATTCATGAGGCATCTTCTTCTTTCGCCAATTGGTTTTTAGGAACTCTGAATTTAATATAATACCGAGTATCCATCGGGATAAATTTTGGCGTATGGACGCCTTTGGATCTTCACAGAGCCTTCAATTTCATTACGAAGGAAGGTATAAATTAAATCTTTCCTTACATCGGTGAAGAAGGAACGTGCACCGAAAAGGTAAAAAGAACAAAATTCGTATCATAGTTATAAAATCCTAATATTTTAATCTTCTTTACCCGTGACAGAAAAACTCTCTGACCGTGACGATCGATGGGTACGAGTTTGTTCCGGAAAACGACGAGGAAGCACTGGTCAAAGCAGTGGCTACTCAACCCATTTCTGCTGCAATTGACGCTAGCAGCCGGAAATTCGATCGCACACTCGGGTAATGACTCCTAATGTCCACTCTCTTTGGTAAATTTAAAACTTCTGAAATATATATTTTGGAGCAGGGTGTTTTCCGAGGACCGTGCGTCACAAATCTGGATCACGTCGTCACTAGGGGTGAGCAAAATCGGATATCCGAATTTTTAGATGTCCGAAATTCGGATATTCGGATTTCGGATATAAAAAAATTGTATCCGTATCCGGTCCGGTTTTAATCGGATATCCGAAAATCGGATGTCCGCTAAATTAAGATATTAAATCGGATATCCGAATCCGGTTTTTAAATTTATTTATTTTTATGTCTTTTCAAAATCATTTTTATTTCTTATCAAAATGAAAAAATATATTTTTTTCATATAAAAATTTCTAGACATAGTAATTAACACAATATGTGAATTTATGATTCAAAATTACATAATAAATAATAAAAACAGTACCTTAAAATTCACATTAATTTTTTAACTTGCATCTCGTTGTTTTTTTATTTACAAAGGTTTTTGCAATAATAAAATAATATAAATATAAATATTTCTACTTTGAGGATTTTTCTTTCCTTTTTTGACCTTCATTTTCCATTTTGGGCTATTTTCTATTATTTTTTATTTTTTCTAAATATAAAACCAGATACCAGATATTCGAATTTTAGACAAACCATTATTCGTATCCTATCCGGTTTTTAAAATATCCTTTTTTTTCGGATTTTGAAAACTGGATACCGAATCAGAATCTGGTTTTCGGATTTTTTTGCTCAGTCCTAGCCGTCACCATCGTGGGCTACGGTGAAACACCGGACATGATCAGGCACTGGCTCGTGAACAATTCATGGGGCAGCGATTTGGGAGTGGGGGGTTATATAAGAATGGAACCAGGAGCCGGTATCCTATAATTTAAATTACTAAAACAACCTAAAAATAAAATATTAAAAAAAAAAGAAAAAAAAAATTCCAGCCCCCCCAAGCGCAAGCATAGTCACTTTCTCCCTCCACTCCCAAAAGCTCACAAACACAGCAGCAACTGCAATACTCCATCTGTCCAATCCCAAAAGTTGCTCACAAATCGCACCCTTCACTCAAAAGGCATGACCTGTGACGACCTTGACGGTCACATCCTCCACACCAAATGCACTGTCAATGTCTCTGAGTTTCAGCAGTCTACTCGGAGTTGCAACTGTTGGGATTGAAATTACTGTTGATACTGTGTTTTTTAACTTACAGTGCCTAGGTATGTGGTCTGCTTCTGGTTTCAACTTACAACGAAAATATCTGGGATTTGAACAACTTATTGCTGGGATTATGGTTGCGATTATGTCTTTTTTTTTGTCAAAAGTCAATGAGAACGTTGCTGCCTGGGTTTTTTCTTTTTTTTTTTTCTTTTTAAACTCTTGCCCAATGTGCCGTCCTTTTGATTGGTGCAATAGCAGGCTTTGTTATTTTGATAAAAAAATATAGCAGAAATGAATTACCTAGCACTAAAACTAACATTGCAAAGTTGTTTCTCCATTTTTCTCGCCGTCCTCCAAAGGCGACCACCATGTTGAAGGCTCCACCAACCTTTCAGGCTTCCGCGGTGTACGTTAGAAGGTTCTCGCCATCCGATCTGACCAGCGTGCGCCTGGCGCATGCCGGATTTCGAGTCATACGGTGCACCGATCACACGATCCGCAAAGCTAAGCTGGTCCAAGCCTCTTTTCAACCCATGCGGTGCACCGATCGCGCAAAGGATGGAGGTGGTGTTGAGCCACCGGCTGAGAAAGAACGGGTTAATGGATCCCAACCAGAGGCAGAGGTATTTCTTTTTTGTTTTTATCAAGAGAAGGAAAGGAACTCAATTACAAGAATGACGAAGACGCTTGATTCTTCGTCATTCGCGTATCTTTTCATTTCAATTTATTCTTTTGATTCCAACTGCGATTTCGCTGAAAGGAGTTTTCTTATTTCATTGAGTTTAAGAAATGTCGGTCGTCTTAATGGATTTATTTCTCGTCATGGCAGAGTTTCGATTATGGCATATTATCGGATATGTTTGAGGCGTGAAGAAACAACTTTAGGGTTTCAACTGTAATGGTAGTTGTTCTACCCATCATTTCTCGTCCAATGGCCAGCACCAAGAATTCTTGGATGTTACGAGGGTAGTTAAGAGGCAATGAATATGTATGAAAACTTACGAGATGTTCCGGCCTCTATTGATTGGAGGAAGGAAGGGGCTATTACTCACGTCAAAGACCAAGGCGAAACGTGTGGTGAGATTTCTCAATTTCTGGTTCTTGCCTTCATTTCGACTTTCGTACTTCACATAACCAAAATGCTTTTTCGTTAATACTACAGGTAGTTGCTGCGCGTTTTCGGCTGCAGCGGCAGTCGAAGGTATCCACTATATCAAGTTAAAAAAATTGTTTTCACTTTCAGCACAACAGTTTGTTGACTGTGACACCGAGCTTAACTGAGGCTGCGATGGAGGATATCCTCATAGAGCCTTCGATTTCATTACGAATGAATGTATAACATAAATCTATCCTTACATCGGTGAAGAAGGAACGTGCGCCGAAAAGGTAAAAAGAACAAAATTCGTATCATAGTTATAAAATCCTAATATTTTAATCTTCTTTACCCGTGACAGAAAAAACACTCTGACCGTGACAATCGACGGGTACGAGTTTGTTCCGGAAAACGACGAGGAAGCACTGGTCAAAGCAGTGGTTACTCAACCCATTTCTGCTGCAATTGACGCTAGCAGCCGGAAATTCGATCGCACACTCGGGTAATGACTCCTAATGTCCACTCTCTTTGGTAAATTTAAAACTTCTGAAATATATATATTTTGGAGCAGAGAGTTTACCGAGGACCGTGCGTCACAAATCTGGATCACGTCGTCACTAGGCGTGAGCAAAATCGGATATCCGAATTTTTGGATGTCCGAAATTCGGATATCCGGATTTTCGAATATCAAAAAATTGTATCCGTATCTGGTCCGGTTTTAATCGGATGTCCGCTAAATTCGGATATTTAAATCGGATATCCAAATCCGGTTTTAAATTTATTTATTTTTATGTCTTTTCAAAATCATTTTTAATTTCTTATCAAATTAAAAAAAAATATATTTTTTTTTTCATATAAAAATTTCTAGACATAGTAATCAACACAATATGTGAATTTTTATGATTCAAAATTACATAATAAATAATAAAAACAGTACCTTAAATTCACATTAATTTTTTAACTTGCATCTCGTTGTTTTTTTATTTACAAAGGTTTTTGCAATAATAAAATTATATAAATATAAATATTTCTACTTTGAGGATTTTTCTTTCCTTTTTTGGCCTTCATTTTCCATTTTGGGCTATTTTCTATTATTTTTTATTTTTCTAAATATAAAACCGGATACCGGGTATTCGAATTTTAGACAAACCACTATCCGTATCCTATCCGGTTTTTAAAACCAGATATCCGTTTTTCAGATTTTGAAAACCGGATATCGGATCAGAGTTCGGTTTTCGAATTTTTTTGCTCAGACCTATCCGTCAACATCGTGGGCTACGGTGAAACACCGGACGGGATTAAGTATTGGCTCGTGAAGAATTCATGGGGCAGCGATTGGGCAGAGGGGGGTTATATAATGATGGAACGGGGAGTTGCTGCAAAGCAAGGTATTTGCGGTATAGGTTAGCTTGTTACCCGATTATCGGTAACTCTCCGACTGATCACAGCACGTCCGCCCCGAAATACCAAGTTTAACCCCAACAAACTGTTAGGCGCTTGTTGAGTCAATCAAAGCTTTACTGTCTGATTTCTATTTTTGAATCGCACCCAATAAAAGCAGAGATTTTCGTAATGATATCATTCAAAGATTAAGAACATTGTTAAACTCGTAGCCTAATATTCTAAAAAAAGTGCACTTTTATTCGTCCAAATTATTGTAGATAACCACTAGCCCTCATAAGATTTGAACTCACAGGTGATTTTATTCCCAACAGTGGTGTGGCGTAAAGCTTAATTGCCCAAGCTTAATTGAAGCGCAAGAAGACTCAATTCATTCTGGTCCAAGAAGACTCAATTGAAGCCCAAAGCGTAAAGCTTAATTTCTAAATGGGCTTATCACATATGGGCCTGGTTACCAATTTAGCGTGCCCAAATAAACCAGAATAAGCCCGTGCATTCAAATCCCGATCGCCACATCCCTAGGGTCCGTTTAGTTTATCGGATTATCCAAGATAAAGTCTATTTTGTCTGAAACAATATTGTTCAGTTTTAAAATGTCCCATTTCATAAAGCCCAAGATATAATGTCGGCCCGCTACTATAAAATAATAAATCCAGTATAATTCATCTGATGGGCTTCGGTGAGATAAATTATCCAACCCACTATACTAATTGAGAAAAAAGACCAAAATACCCCGATTATTAAACCTAGCTAAGCCTTGTCTGCGGGGTTTTTAATTAAAATAGGGCAATTAGAGCCCATATTCAATAAAATAGGGCAAATGGGGAGGAAATTAATAAAATCGGGTGAAACGTGCTTATTGGCCGCGACGTCGCGCCCATTACACGCGACGAGGCCTCAATCGGGCTTAACGCGGGCTCAATCGGGCTTAAACGGGCCTTTTTGTAAAAGATCAATTGGGCCGACCTACGGCCCAATTCACTGGGCGTCGCGGCTAATGGCTGCGTCGTCGCGGTTAATGGCAGCGACGACGCGTTGAATAAAGCCGTGACGCCTCTTTTCTTCCCCATTTTTTCTCCTCTCCTCTCCTCGATTCCTCCGGCGAAATCTCGGGCGATTGCTGCGCGTTTGGAACAGTGATAGATCCGTTATTCCTCGTCATCGTCGATTAAGCTTCGTTTGGTATGAAACTCCTAATTTATTTAAATCTTGCTTTTGATGTTTCGTTAGATTTCGTAAAATTCTTTCGTTTATGTTTGTGTTTGGGAAAATTTGTGCTCTAGATATTATGGGTTGCTTAGTATGTTGAAATTAGGATTTTTAGGTTATTTGATTCGATTGTTAGTACATAAGTCAATTTATGTGTTTGTTTATTGTTATTTGTTGCGATATTGACTTTGAAACGCTAATTTAGGATGGATACGTACGAATATTACGGTCCGATCGACAGATCACTTCTGATATTCCAGGATAGTCATCGTTGTAACGATGTACTATCCAATGCTGATGGTGCCCTCGACACGCCTTTGACCGTTAGGGGTTTGGAGAGTGTTGTCTGGGGTAAGCTTTCACGACCGGTGCGGTTGCACGGTCGTATTCTGAAGAGGTTGCATGCCATGTCCTTCTACGGCGTGTATAGTTGTGGATCTCAGAAGTTAGATCCACACTTGATCACGGCCCTCGTAGAGAGGTGGAGGAAGGAGACGCATACGTTCCACTTGCCTGTGGGTGAGGCCACCGTCACTCTTGAGGACGTCGGTGTGCTGTGGGGACTCCCCATTGATGGTCACTCGGTCAGTGGTGTTATCCAGCACAGGACGCAGGATCAGTGACTCGATTACTTGGAGGAGCTGACTAGTTACAGACCTGCTGTGGGGGCGTACACCGGGACGAAGGTGTCGCTGAGGAAATTTGCAGACTGGCTAGAAGCCAATGAGATCGATGATCACAGCTCAGATTATGAGGTCGATCAGTACTCATGGGATCGGTTTTTTTCCCCGACTCCAGCGGCAGCTCGACGTCCATGACCTTACTCATGTTGCTCGAAGACATAGACGCCGTGCACACGTACAGTTGGGGCAGTGCGTGATGGCTTTCTTGTACAGAGAGCTACGTACTTCGTGTCAGCGTCAGAAGATGAACATCGGTGGAGCTCTACGGTTGCTTCAGGTGCGTTAGTTTGTGTAATTGAATTGTCTTGAGGTGTATACATACTAATTTAAATTTTGTGTAGGTATGGGCATTCGTATATTACCCGTGCAGCCCGTTATTATCCGTCCGCGAGTGCGGATGATGCCCACCGAAGAAGATGGAATTCAGTTGCCCATGCCGCCACATGCTGCGAGGTAGTATATTTTTATTAAAATATTTAATATATTTAATATATTTTTCTGTATTTTATTTAATATATTTTACGTAGTTTATACTAAAATATTTAATATTTTGTCCCTAAAATTTTATATTTAATAGATATTTCTTGAATGTTAAAAGTATTTATTTTTATTTTTTTATATATTTTATATTTGAATATTTATATTTTTTTCATTTCAGGTGGAATGCGCTTTTCGATCATACGACATCGACGCACTCGAATTTGCGTGCGATTCGTGAGTCGATCGATAGCATGTCTTGGAGCAGTTCGTCTGGGCACCCTACGACGATTAGGCACCAGAGATTATGGCGTTGAGAGCCGACACTCGACCAGCATGCGTTCGGTCGTCGTGTCCACTCATCTTCTATAACATCGTTGAGTGGCACTATCCCGATCGGGTGCTACGACAGTTCGGGCTGGTTCAGTCCGTCCTGCAACGTTCGAGACAGCTCGACGTTGATCTTCATCGGCACAGTACACGTAACGTCGCGGGAAGGGATTGGAGGGCATTCCACGAGCAGTACGAAGCCTTATGGGTGTCTCGGTACGAGAGGATAGTTGGTGCGATGGAGATAGTTGGTGGTGCACAGTGCACTCCAGATTACTATCCATGGTTCTGGAGGGTCACCCGTCGTTACATCTCTCCATCGACGATCCACATGAGCCGAGGATTTCAGATGGGAGATAGTGCATTTATCGACGTTATGGTTAGTTACCTGTCCTTCTTTATTTTTTTTAATTTTATTTTGGACGTGTCATTTAAGACGTGAATTGTTACCACCTATTAGGCACAACACGTCGATAGGGCCGAGGTGATATTTACAGGAGGAGATATGCAAGGAGGATTGGATATCATACATCAGATGCAGGGTCTTTTCCTTGACAGACGACAGCGAAGACATATGTCGGTCGCTGATGTCCCCTCGACATAGGACCCTGGCCCGTCGTCTTCACGTGGTCGCACGTCACAGTACGGTCACGGTAGTTACTTTACACCGACGGGTTTTGGTGTCGGCTACGGCGATGCTGATGATGATGATGATGATGATGATGATGATGATGATGATGACGACGATGCGACGCCTCCATATCAGCCATTTGTGCAGGAGTCACCGCCGCGATCCCAGCAGCGACGTCGTCGCCCTGAGCAGCCCGAAGCTCTTGTTGACCGTGGCCATCTACACAGGAATAGACGACCACGTAGATGTGGCACAGGAGGGCATTATATACCTTAGTTTTTATTTTCTGTATCGATTTTATCTAATTAGGACTGCTGCTGATTTTTATTTGTGTTTCTTGTTGTTCTGTTCACGAACTATTTTTATATTTCTAGCAACTTTTTTAATCATAAATCGATGAATTATTTCCAAATACTTTTAAACAAGTACAACGACATACTACATCAACGAACAGATAGGAACGGTCTCAGGCTGACGTCACTATCTTGGACAGCATCATGAACGGTCTCGGGCTGTTCCACCGTCGAACTAATAGGAACGCAACGACTGCTCGAAGGTATATCTTCGTGTGGGGCAAACGAAATATTCGTCATCGCTTCAGTAACTGATGTAATGTCAGGAAACGAATCCATCGGCGCGGGATTAGTGTACTGAACGATCTCAGTTGTCTCGACAAAGACCTCAATGTAATCGAGCTCGTTGTCGGGATCCAAGAAGTATGCGAGGTCGGCATCACTAGACACTAGTAGGAGATTATGATACAGTCGTGAGTGTTGATAGTGTTCGTTCTTCACTCGAACGATTAAAAAGAAAGCATTGCTGTCGACGGAAGTCATGTCGTACAGCATACTAAGAAATTGATCGAAATTGGTATCGCGACGAATTCGTCGATAACCAATGGTTGAAGACTATACTGTATGGTGTTTGATTCGTGTATTATTTCACCGCCATAATAAACAACTACTTGAATTATTCTAGACACCATATTGGATATGTATGAAATTTATGAATTATAATCGTGAATTTGATCGGTTTAAATAGGGAAATTTGCCGCAGCAATTAAAAGCGACGACGCTGGCATTGGACGCGTCGTCGCGTCCATTAGCCGCAGCGGTAAGTGGCCCAATAACGATAGTGGGTTTAGTGGCCGGTTAGTGGGCTATTTAGTGGGTCTGGGTCAACGTCGCGTCCATTAAACGCATCGTCGCGTCCATTAAGCGCGACGCGGGCCACATGCGGGCCCAGCCGGGCCCTGTCTGATGGTCTCTGTGCCACGTCAGACTTCGCGTCCAATAGGCGCGACGACGCATTTATTAAGCGTGTTTCCCTCGATTTTAGTAATTTCGACTAGCTTTGCCCTATTTTATTGATTATGGTATCAAATTGGCCTATTTTAATTAAAAAGTCCTTGTCTGCGCTTCATCTGCACAATTTGAGCATCACGACGTTTTTTGATTCGGAGCTTGTTTACCAGGTCATTTTCCTTTTCCATTACTCCCATGTTTTTCGTTGCCTACTCCCATAATTTGCACAGCATCCGCTTTGCACAGTCCGGCGTAAGTTTAATATTTGGAACGCAAAATGGAAATCACTTAAAGTTTGTGGGAAAAAACGAAAATCATCACATCGTAGATTTCATTCATTCAGAGCGAGGTCCCATCGCACGTCGTTTGTCCCCAAAACTTTCCTCAAAGAATGTTCTTTCTCAAGAGTACGGCAATAGTTCTTAAAATTGCGAGATCTTACAATTATCACCTTCTCGTAAATTGACCCTATTTGGGCCTATTAATCGGAGGGCCCATTTACAATTTTCATGTTGTCGTTGATGGGCTTTAGGTAAGCCCTTAATTTAAGGAGAGGATGATTGATTATGTTACAACAAAAATAACACAGCAGCTAACACTCGTAAGGAACAAAATTCTTGATTTTAGTTCTTTGCCTCGCTATCTCGCCTCTAAATATTTCTTTTCATCTATAAAAACTATCATTTCGATGAAAAAAGAAAACAAAAACGAAGAAGGTTAACTTATGTTCATTGCACAGTCTTAAAAGGGGACGATACGATAACTTTTAATCGTTCACATGCATTGCCGATTTTGCCCTTTTCGACCGAGGTTAACAAGCTTTTCCCTTCTGATAACTGTAATGCAAAAACAAAAGAAAACAATGATGCAATGTCCAAAAACAAGGTGTTGAATCACTCAACATACTAAATGAAAATCAGATTTAAGCCTAAAGGGAGGGAGAAGCAACACCACATACCAATAAAGTGTTCAGACTCTGCAACATCGTCTCTACTTCTGACTTGCACGACAGCAAAACTCGTCGGGCGTGTGTATCTTTGTGCATGTCTGAGAGCAGTAAACCAATCGAGCAAATCCTTTCGACTGAGATATTTGAATGATGGGACTCTAAAGATGAACTCAGCTCACAAATCCAAGATACCATCACATTTAACACATGGCTCCATAGGTTTTCGTTCCCACAAAACAGATGAAAGAATGGCAATAGGTAAAGTAGCCTTCTTTTTACACTGACGTCGGTATCAGCTTCGTTGTGATCACATACGCTCTGCACCGTAAACAAAGACTTCAATCAACACAGCCAAAGATATGAGAGAGAGGAAAGCTGAAGTGCAAGATTCAGACCATGAGATATATATAGCCTTACAGAGATTATGTCCATCAGCTGTTGTGGAAGGATTAGGCTTATGTTAGAGATGCTCTGATCAGAAAGTCTAGTTGGTTTCGAGTCTAGTACGACGAGCAGTCTGAGGAGAGAGCATTTATTCTCCATCGGTATTTTGCCACACTGAAGAAGTGATTTGAAGCGAAGATTAGTTATTGATTTCAAACTGTCATGAAGAATACACATGGAGTCAACAGAAGAGAAAAGAACTCACAATTTGATCTACGATTAATTTTTCAAGCATTTGAAGAACAAGATGATTATCGCCCATCTGTGACAAACATGAACAGATGATTCTAGTAATAGTTCTATACGTCTTCCTGTATGAATTCCCGTCACCAATCGCAGGAGATACATTTTCTGCAAAAGTGAGCACAACTTGACCATTAATCTTAGTAATAAAAGGTCTTTGATAGCAGAAGAGATTCATGACATTCATTTAGTTTTCTTTGAGATAACAAATTTTTTCCAACCTAAATGTAACTCTCAGGCAGAAAAACGGAAACTCCAATCGTGAGTCTTAATATTGCATGGGTTTTATTTATAATAAGTGGCAAAACTAAACTTGGTCATTACCAGGATAAACTCGAAACTGTGAAAGTAAAGTCACGTGAAAGCTTGCATAATCGGCAACTTGGATATGCCCAGCTGAAAATGAGGAATGAAGAACTTCCAAAATGCGAGCGACCAGGTGAGGCTCAAGTTCATTGCCTATTTCAGACAAAGAGACGAAAAATAAACATGTTACTAATCCACAATTTCATTTAACTGAAACTGGTGATGTAATCCTGGTTACACTCTACTTCAGCAACTAGGACGCCTAGTAGTATCTTATGATAAGGAAGAATATAAAGCATAAATCAACAACCAAAGAATAAATAATAGGAAAAAGAAAGTAAGCTTATTAATTCACACGTACCCAAGCAACAAGAAAGAAGAGACTTCAAAAGCATGGAATCTACAATGGTGAAATAATAAAGGCAACAGATGGCTAACTCTTGAATATCTTCAGCAAGCTTGAAGAATGGACCATGGAATATGACTGCAATATGAGAGCATGATGTTAGACTTCATTGCATGCAACATGGAACACTAAGAACAACAAACAATGCTTACCTTCCCCGTTCTGACTGCTGAAAAAGTCTCCGAAAGTAAATTGTATTTTGTCAAATTCCTCGTAAAGAGGAGAGTTAACAGGAGCAGTTCGTCCAATGTTCAGTATAATCTGCAAGACGGCCTACACAAAGAACCACCATTTAGTAATACGTAGTTTATAGAATTTAAGAATTTATAAATGCAGCTAAACTACCTTGGAACCCGTTGGGTTTTCAGCATCCAACGACATTAACAATGATGGAAGTCTTCGTATCCAAGAGATACGGTAATATGATAGTGAAGGATCATCCACGTCTTCGCATAGCCAGTTCCTTTCCTATTGAAAGAAGGTGATCACAGACATTTCAAGCCACCCCAAATATTTCAAAAAATAAATAATAAGTAACGCATATACGGTAAGGGTAGCTCTTAATCAATACAACATTCATCATATTTAAAAAAGCACAAATTCAGCATTTACAATTATCCTCAATCTGATATAATGGTTCACAAGTGCACTGGGGAATATCCGGTATATCAGCGTGTAAGGAATACCATACCACCAACGCTGTGTACTTTAACTACTAGTACATGAAAATAAGCAGACAGCGCTGCACTATTAATATCTTACAGGAGAGAGCATTTCTTGGATGGCAGAAAGACATGCTAATTTCATTGACGAATCTGGAGAACAGTTCATAAAGACCACAGTGAATACCTGTTGATGATACACATACCCAGTGTTCATAATACAAAGATATCGTAAACAAAGAAAATTGAGACAGTTCTTTTAATTAAGAATGAGATATATTCAGTAACTGACATTGAGAATCCGAACCCTCCAACCACCAGAAATTTCCATCGCGAGTTTTGGAATGTAACAGATCACTGGACGCAAGTGTTTGTCATAAAATGTTTTACCAAGCGGTATCTGCAGATAAACCATCCATCGTGAAAAGAACAGAACTACATGCCGCTAATAAGTTTAAAAAGAAATGTTTCAACGTTAGAAGTTATTGTATCCAATACCAGTTTATTCTTGATAAACTACATTGTGAATCAAAACTTGTCAAGGCAATCCCACATGCCAGTAACCATAAACAGTAAGTTCAAAAGGAAAAACCTTTGAAACCAGTGCAGTCTCAATGAATTCCATAAGTTTCACCATCAAATCAGGGGGAAAAGAGCTCCAGCTGCTGTATCGTAGAAATACTTGTGTAACAAGCATATTAAGAATAAAGATTCGTTCATTATCCTGCAAGGCATAGAAGCAAACAAAACTAAGGACATTTTTACTCGGACATAGGTTCAAATTAGTGATATTGATGACTCAACCAAGACATAGGGTGAGAACGTAACTGTGACCCAGACAGCCTAGATGTAATATCATAAAAAGAGAGAAATATTAAGAAAGAGAATCGGAAACTTCATTGCGGGTGACATCTTTGATTTGACTGCGTGCAACTGTGAAGCATGCCATTTCAGATAAACTATAGCTTAAAACATATTGAGGGTTAAAGAACCACATCATGCAAAAGGAAGATTACTAATAATGAAACGATACCTTTCCTGAAAGATCATTAGCTAGGGTAAGCGGAAAAACATCAGATAACTTCTTAAATATCATAGGTGAGATGGATTCGTCGTGCATGCTAGGAGAAGCTTGCTGATCACGTAGGAGAGGTTGGAGAACTGACTGTTTTTCACAAGTATCATAAGCCACAAATTTGACAATGAAATCGACACTCTGTAGTATAAGCTGCAAACAATCAAATGATTGCACATCTAAGCGGGGGACGCCATTCATCAATGGAAGAAACTCCTTGATGCAACCAATTAGAACAAGCAAAATATCCTTCAATATATTTGAGATTTCCTTAAGCCCTGAAAAATGTAGATTTGCCCTGTGAATGTAATCATTTGATACCTAATAACGAGTTAGAGAACAAGTGTCACAACAGCACCATACTAGATTTACTACGATGTATTAGAAGCATGCTTTGCAACACAAAACCAGCATCAAACTGCAAAGCTAGGTTATTAAGACTTCATCATACAACACGTATTTTGCGAACAAAGTATGGAACCACACGATCCACTATTAACAAAGAGAATGGATAATGAATTGCATAGTGGAAATTAGCATGTAAACAGTACATTCTCCTAGGACCCGACGCCGGATGAATGACACGATGTACTGAAGATGAAAAGAAATCATTTAACTAATGAATGTTATGAGAGAAAAATAAGAACTTACCATTCAGATCTTGAATAATATCTGGCTCAAAAGCATGAAGAACATTATGCATTGGAATATCCTGTAACATTAGCGCTGAATCAGAATGCTATTGGACACGACAGAAAACAACTATGCACCAAAGCGAAAACCTTAAGTATGCAACATCATTCTCAGTACATTTTAAGCATGTTGCACTTCATGAGCTAGAAAAAAAATAAAGAAAATTGAGTTGAACTAATTTCTCATGCAGTAGCTAGGGACACCGATATGACGAAAACAACGGTACTGAAGAAAATCCCAGTAACACCATGAGATATAGTAGTTTCACAATGAGAAGGGAAGTTCATTGAGGAAAAGAAGAAGAAATTACATTATCTGTCTTTGGACAGTCTTCCCTATCATCACAAGGTAACAGCGATAAGCAGCGGACCAACCCAGAAAGGACACTCTTCAACTGGGCTTTATCCCGTAGGAACTGACTTTTATGCAATATGTCTTCATAGTTTCGGAGAATCTACATATGAAACCCAAATATTTTAGATGATAAATGAAACACAAAATTCAAAAGCAATGAATTGGGGAGCAAAAATGAGTAATAAAGTAAACAAGTCATTTAGAGTGTGCCAAGAGTACTAAAGGCAAGAAAGTAATGCAAAAGAAAAGATGTTTTGAAAGTTTAATGTGACCATTTATAGAAGTAACATCCCTTTCGAAATGGGGAATTATCGAAAAAGTACGAGCATACCTTGTCTGCATACAAGGAAATGAAGATGGGTAAAACTGGACAATGAGGTCGACAAATTTGTAGGCCATCATACGTACATCAACAGCTAAATGGGTCATGGCGTTAAAAACATATGCCATGATCAAGGATACAAATGGTCCTTGATTGTCCTGTTAAGAAACACAAAAATACAATCAAATTGAAATCCAACTAATAAATTGACAAGGGCTGGATCTGCTGCTCTCACTTTTCCTAAGCATACACGACGCCGCCAAAAATTAATTTTATACATAAGCAATCAAGTAGTCACCATATCTACATAATACAAATTGAACGTGCGTATCTGAGACGCAGTTTTGGAAAGCTAAGTCAATCAGAAAAACTCGAAAGTTACAAAACATAGATTTGGTATTAGTGCTTTAAACTAAGATTGTAAGACCAGCATTCAGGATTTCTTATCATGAAAGCATCTCAATTAAAAAAATCAAAATAACAAGAAAAGCATTTGATCAAAGAAATACATAAGTAAGCTTAGAAGGGGAGGGGATTTCCTAAACTTGAACTGGGTCCTGAGGGAGTTGGCACATATTAAACCTTTTTTAGGAAATTCCTATTTGGGGTATGAAACAGAAAGTTCAATTAATAAGTAAAGTGACGAAACAAGAACAAAAAATCACATCACCTTGGTGCAGCCCGGGAAAATGACTGATTTAAAAAGCTGATGAAGTGTTTCACGGACCAACTTATCATCATCACCAATACGTTCTCGCAGTTTCTCCACCACAGCAAGTTTATGCAACTTCAACTCCGCTGGGTGGTTAATCAAGACATCCTTGATCCCCAGCAATGCTTCTGTAGAGATGAACACCATATTAGTAACTTCATGGGAACAAATGAGACTAAGATCATTTATGAAATTCTCTGAGAAATTTATCTTAAAAACAAGTTAGAAAGATATACAACAAAAAAAAAGCCAAATTACGATGGTACAACAAAACCAATGATCATTCACCCTCACTTGTGACATTTCATATTCGATCATACTTAAATTACCCGAACCAAACCAAAAGGGGTGGATGAAAAGCAGAACCTTTCCGAACTTTGGCATTGTGATGGCTCGTCTGCTGAAAAAGTTCCTTCAATGTCAAACCCTTTCTGCTAGTTGCTAGCCCAGATTTTTCAGACGCTATGGTCTGCTCGGGAAGGATTATGGCCTTCGATTTTACCTCGGTGTTGGTAGCATTCTTTGGAGGCGGCAATTTCCTGCCCACTTTTCGCTTAATTTTCTGCAACGAAAAATAGGTAAATTCATGGTTGCAGAAAATCTTGATTTTAGCAGCAGAACAAAGAATGCCAACACAAAGGAATCACTTAAATTAAATTCCAACCTTGAAATCCACCCCTCGCTTCTGAGTCTTCTTTGATTGAGATTTAACTTTCACCATAGTAAGCTAAACCGATTGCTGCTTTTCTAGTTCGACTAACAATCTAAGAGCTCCTTAACCTTGAAAAGAAGGGAACAGTTTGAATTGAATATTAGGGTTAGTGAAAGGTGATTGTTTGTTTTTCTTGATGTTAGTGACAGTTGCTATTCGGATAAAAGCAAGTCATCTCTGTAAATTTACAATTATAACCCAGGTAATTTGTAAGAATAAGATCCCGGCCCGTTATTAGGTCGATCTTACGTGTATTTTATCGAACGGGTTGCAAGAGTGCTAATATTTATTATATATGAAGGAATTTAGAGAAAAGAGAAGAAGAACAGCTAAGTTTAGACAAGAATAGGGAAGAAGAAGATTAGTGAAGAAAAAAACGATAGAGAAGATCGATCATAATTGATCAGCGAGAGAGATACAAACGAGATTGAGCTGAAGAGATTAATTGTTTTTGCTTACCTCCCAGACAGTTCATACATAGTTTATATAATAATAACCTAATACTTGGGCCTACTATATAATAACCCAATACATCATATAATATTGATAATAGCCCATCAACCTCGAGCCCAAACCAATTCAGTAGGATCTCACCCCGACAATCCAAACATCGACTTTTTAAACCATTTCAGTAGCAGTAATATACAAAATACACGTAAAGCTAGTTTAAGCAAACCACAAGTTTCGATTTTGATTGATTCAACAAATAATTTCGCGACCCATCCCTCTTAATCCATATGACCCAATAATCAAAAGGCATAAAATCATATTGGAACAAAACGCATGAAGAAACGAGAGAAAATCGGTTTGAGAGGTACATCGCTTTATCCAAAACTTACCAAATAGTGAATCAATGTCTCCGCTATCTCAAAAGAATTACAATATCCACAAAGATAAACCACATACCAGCAAGGAGAACGCTGAATGACATCGAAGAAAATTTTTTCTTCGGCCAGATGTGTCGAGCTGAGGTTCTTCATTTCAAGGTGTGCAAGGGGTGTTTTAGTAATTTCCATGTTTAGCAGTATCGTTGGATTAATAATTTTGACCGAATCCGTTGGATAACTTATCTTGGATTCGGTTGTACTATTAAACGAGCCTTCACTTTATCAGGGCTGAACAAATTATGTTCTTTTAGCAAGCGAAGGTGATAAGACTGGATTATTGGCTCGGGTTGGACCGGCCGGCAGGGCTGTTTGTTCGGTACGAACCAAACCGAATCGGCTATTTTCAAAACTGGATACCGAACCGAATTTCTCGGTTCCGTTTCGGTTAACCGAATTTTAAAAAAAAAATAAAAAAATAGAGAAGACAAAATTCAGATGGCACTGTTGCTGCGAGACACAAGTGATTGAGCAATGGTATGAGTAGAAATGCTTATATCTTCATATATTCACAATGCAGGTTAAGGCTAAAAGCGCACTTCATGCTTTGTCAAGTCAGAATAATGGAGTTGATGGCTCAAACATCTACATGTAAGAGTGAAGAATATATTATATTTCTGGTATCATTTTATGATCATGTGCTTTATTACAGGTTTGGTACTGAATATATATACTAATTTGAATTTAGATATGGTGAAGGATGGGACTTTGGAGGAGTGGCTAAAAATGCCCGCGGTGTGAATGCATCACAGTTCAACCTCTGCGGAACTGAAATCGGAAGGTATTTTGGTTTGTTCTCGTTTTGTAGTTTTTTCAAATAAGTATGACGGTCTTTAGTTGCAGAGCGAAACACAGTCCACTTTGCCATTGAAATAGCTCTCTTACCTAATGAAAAATAGTTTCTTTAAATCAATGTCTTCCTGTAATAAATAACTTACTGAGTTGGCTCAGTTGCACTTTCCCGACTAAGATTGTCCTTGTTTCAGTCTTTGTTGATGATTTTCATACATCAATCGAAAACCCAAATGACTTGTATGTAATTTTTTTAGCTTTAATGATCGAATTCGAGATGCAATGCTCGGTGGATCTCCGTTTGGACATCCTCTTCAACAAGGTTTCGTAACAGGTCTATTTATGGAGGTAATATATTTTTCTTGGCATTTAATTATTGATCCCCATTTCAGTAACCCTTTATATTCTATTTTTATACTTAACTTATTACCCAACTTTTTATTTTTATTCTACTTTGACCCCAAATTGATAGATTTAATATTTTACAACCTACGCACAGGTACTTTTTAAGGACCAACACAATTTACTTTATTTAATTTTGCCCTTTAATTTTATAAAATTATAATTTTGGAAAAAGTTCACAAGAAGTATGTATATTTTCTGAATTATTTGATTGATTCATTTATAAAACTAATATTTATTATATGTAAGAACCGTTTTTACTCCGGTTGATACAGGTTAAACGACTAAACATTAAACCACTAAAATTTTCGGTCCGGTTCAAAAACCCTCCCTCGTGACCTTGATCCTAAGGAAGTAAAAGCAGCCTATAGCAATCTTAAATGATGATTACTAGTACTATACTACTAGTGTATTATCATTCATGTACATTAATTAGATTACCACAAATAGAACATGTAACAAAAATGTACTGACTTAACTATGTACCAAGCGGATAAAATTCTGATCTTTCAGACCTCAGTTAAAACATTTTTGTTTTTCTGTAAATAAACTAAGAGACGGTAGTTCTTGAGAGTTCAAGTTGGGCGGAAGCTGAGTTTATTGCATCGACAACGTCCATCTTTCCCCTATTGATGGCCTCATCCATGGGAGTCCGCTCATGGCTAAATAAATCAATCATAAGTTCATAGTCAAACAACATTATCTTTTTTTTTTTTGTTTCCTCTGAATTTGATAACAGAATATTAATCAGTTGATAATAATTCGGTAAGTAAACCTGTTTAGCGATGACACACTGGCTCCGGCGAGAACGAGCCTTTTAACGACCTACAAAGATTAACACCAACTTTTTCAGAGGAAAGGAAGCGTAAGTACATACATGGATTGAACTAAAATGGAGATTTTCATTACCTCGACTTGGCCGTTGAGACAAGCCCAATGAAGAGGCGTGTTTTTCTCCATGTTAATGGCGTTGACGTCCTGATTTCGGGAAAAAAAGTGAACAAAAAATATTTCACACCTCAGAAGAATTTATAAGATTTATCCGTATCTGTTGGGATCTGAATGAAAGCCAGCATCTAGGATTTCAAGAGAAACGATACAAAGGCCTATTTCTCTTACTCGGTGGATACACGTTCTAATTTTTCTCAATCTCAAATGTTTGACGCTCTATTGAGAAGGCTCGTAAGTAATCAAATAAATACAATGTTGCCATAATTTCAAGCAATATCACACCGAGATGTAGAAGCAGAAGTGGGTAGCGATTCCTCACCACTCCATTACTGATCAAATAGTCAACTATTGTGAGATGCCCATTTGCTGCAGCCATGTGTAGTGCTGCCAAATTTTGCAAATGCAAAAAATAAGAGAACTCAAACAATAATAGCAGTCGAAAGCGCAAGGCCTTATGCCCTCCTATCCTAGCTCCCCAATATAGACATAATAAACACAAAATATTATACATTGGCAGGATTTCTAAAAACACGTAGGATTTTAAGTATAATGTTTTGCGATGCAAAAGATCACATTATTGAGACTAAATATTGTCAAGAGAGACTAACTATATAAATCAAATCCGACTAGAAAAAATTAGTGTCTATTAATCCTTCCACTTTCAGCATCAAGTTTGTGTCCACCACGTAAAAAAGGTACCCGATCAAAGATCGCCAAACACTATTACCAAACAAACACTATCAAAGAGAGCTCAGACAACTCCAAGCTGAAAATGGAACATAGTATGCAATCCAATGTTTTCGGGACTATTTGGGCCGTTATTTATAGTATACATATATTACGAAACAGAACAAGCGTGGCCCTTTAATCAACCCATACTCCTCATATACGTTTATGTGCCCATACTTTACTATGGTGTGCACCTTAGTTATGATTTAATAATAAATTAATCCGAGTAAGAGAAAATACAGTAATCAATCAATAAAATTTAGCAAGGTAAGATTGGTGTCACCTGTGCGTCCTTCAGAATCCTTGGAATCGAGAGAAACGCCAGAAGATGCTATGCTAACGACATCATCGATATCATTATATCTAGCAGCCTGGTCAATAAATAATGCAACACATACAAATACATAAAAAAAAGGAGATAATATACTTCTCAATAACCATTTCGTAGTCTGCACAATCAATACTCTTGAACACCCCTCCAAAATGATAAAATCGTTTATCAACCAATTAACAACGTCATGACGCAGAGATATCAAACATAACATTTCAAAATTGGCCACATTTCAGTGACAAAGGCGGAACAACCCTGTCCATGAACAGAGCTCAGTATATAGCAAACATTTAACCAAAAACTATATAATCACAATCGACAAAAAAAGGAGCGACATTGAGCTGAGTTCTATCATTCAAAACCCCAACCCCAATATACGGCATTGTCGCATTGTCAAGTGGCTAATTCTTTTTTTTTTATTATTATTTCAGACTAACAGCATCAGTGCAATTTCACAAAAAAGTACCTCGAGCAAAGTGTCGACGCTCTCCGATGTCGTTTCTGATCGAGGTTGCGCAGTATGATCCTCACCCATATTTATTACCGCGATCTTAGACACGATTTAGGGCTGGATTAACAACGTTGTATTAGAACCTTTTCAGCGAAGCAGGTTAGAAAATACATGAAGCAGTAAGCGATACAAGAAATTGGAAATGATGGGTAAAGATCAAACCTGAAAAAATTGTAATAGCTGAAGCCGCTGCACTTGAGAAGGAACCAAGCAGAGACTGCAGAGGAGATAGCTGAGATGGTTAGGGCTTGCAGATTGTAATTTGTAAAATCTTCGGTAAAATGTTGACCGTTGGATGGGCTACTCGTAGATCAAGCGATATAGTTTAAGGATATAATCCATACTTCCGTACTATCTATCTATACTCTTTTATTAATGCTCAGGACCACTTAAAAACTGTCTAATTTTGATTCAATTTGGTGTAGCAATTGTGCCAAAAAATCGAACCAATTGGGTAGTTACTTAAATCTAAAGAAACTGCTATATAGTAAATAATGGATTAGCAACTCCCACTTTAGGACAGAGAAACGTTCACAATGAATAAAATAACCACGTTCTCATCTAATTGCAATTCCTATTTACGTTACGATTGTGCAAAAAAGGAGTCCAAGAGAAACTGACGCTCTGACAAAATAGAATATAATTTATTTATTTAAAATAAAAAATAAATAACCTGCTCTCCTTTTTTTGTTCACACACGTAGGGTGTGTGCAGGGTAATCTAGTACTTTTATTAATTGGGAGCGGGACTTAAAAACTGCCTAATTTGGTCTAATTTGGTGTATCAATTACAGCAAAATTTCAAGCCAACTGGTTAGTTACTTTTTTAATAAGACGTCTCATATATGAAAACCACGGTTTATTGCCCATGTTCTAATAAGCTGTCTCATAAAAACAGAACTGCCACATAAATTATAATATAACTTCTCGCACCCACGTGGGGGTGCACGTGTGCTAGTATTATATAAAGCGTTGGGGTTACCCATAGAATTGGTGTGTAACTACTAACTATTAACCCATCAGAATTTTTTCAGTATGCTTAATAAATACTAAAAAAAGACATAGTGAAACCTAGGGTGTTCATTCGGTAATAACTGAACAGAACAGAACCGTTTCGGTAATCAAAAATTTCGGTTATCAGAAACTTAAACCGAATCGAAGTTAATCTGTTCGGTTCGGTAAAAATCAAAATTATTTCGGTTAATTTCGGTTATTTACCGAAATACCGAACTAAATAAGAAAAACGAAAAAATGGTTGAACCGTACAATCAAATGTAGTCTTGTTCTCCATGCCCCACGTATCCATTTTATTATATTAAACAAATAAAAAAATAAAAAATAAACTACCCACTAACAAAGTGGAAAATACTATATTATATTAAGTACACATATTTTTTCACACACGTGAAATGCATGGGCATAAAACTAGTATTGTATATATAACTATATATTAAATAATAAGATTTATCTAATAGTATAATTATAATAAATAATATGATTTATCAATAAATTATAATGATTTTCATATTTTTTTAGCTATACGTGGTACTTAATAACATAAATAATTAAAAATGTTTATTAAATTATATATATATATATATTCCACTTGAATTCTTCATTTTTTTTCCCTATTGTTATATTATTTTTCCAATTTTTTATGTTTTTTCTTACTTTTTCCTATTTATTATTATTATTTCTTATTTATTTTATGTATATCGTATATAATATATATATATATTGGTTGTTTCCGGTTAACCGAAATTACCAAAAATTTTTGGTTTACATTTTTTAATACCGAATATCGACCCGAACCGAAGGGTATTCGGTTTGTACCGAACTTTCGGTATCGGTTCGGTTGGGTAGGTTTACGACTTTTGAACACCCCTAGTGAAACCCACATGATCTAACTTTGGTGTATATTATCATTAATAAATTAATAAAGAAATATGATAAAAAAAAAACCCCGTTACTCAACTACACATCTCATTAGCACGTTTAGAGGTGAAACATGAGCCGAGCCGGCTCGACAAAAGCTCGGCTCAAGCTCGACAAAAATAAGCTCGAGCTCATGAGCTTGAGCCCAAACCTAAGAGCTCGAAAGCCCATGAACATGCTCGCGATTTATTTTTTATTTTTTATTTTTTCAATTTTTTAAATAAATATATGAATTTTCAATTAATTTTTTACTATATTTTTTGAAAAGCTCGCTCGAGCTCGACGAGTTTCATGAGCTCGACCCCAAGCTCATCAGAGCCCAAATGAGCTCGAGCTCAGCTGTCCGGCCTCGAGCTTGAGCCCAGAAAATGAGTCGAGCTTGGCTCATTTACAGCCCTAAGCACGTTAAAATTTTCTATTTCAAAATAGATTAACAGAACACAATTTTTTTTGTTTCAAAATAGATTATGATTTTTATTTACGGAGTTACATACGGAAATAAAAACGATAATGTGGCAAATTTTGTTTTAGAAACGGTATATTATTCGTGTCCAAATTTGCTACAGAACAATACCTACATAATCAGACATAGATAATTCCATGTCTAATGACCCAATAGATATGAAATTTTAATTTTAGACACCGAATGTTTAGTGTCTAATATTTTTTCTAGTAGTTCCAGAAAATATAATGGCTACTATAAAATAAAAGGAGGCTCTCATCTAAATTTGGAAAAATAAGGTCAATATTATCTCAACTCATAAATATTTTATTGACATTTTAGTTTGCAAAAAAGTAAATATAACAATGTTACATATTTTTATATTTAGAATATTATTTACGTGAATATTTCATTATTACAGATGGGCGTATGCGGGGTGGATTATATTAACAATTAGTTAAACGAAAAGCTCTAATTTGCTACCGATAATGTTATATTGAAATAATGTAGATAGTATTAATATTACCTAAAAATGGTTACTATTTACGTATTTATTCCTAATATTGATAACTTCATATATATTAATATTTTTAAGTTAAGTCTACAATGTAGATTAGTTTAACATAAATAAGAATAAATAATGCTTTGAATTCAACGAATTAATGAAAAAATTAATAAATAAATAACACTTAATGCGTTTAATAAAACGAGTTAAATCAAAAAATAATAAATATATGAATAATCAAATATTATTGAGTACAAGGTAGAAAAATGTTACATTAATAAACTTTACTGATTCCCAAGTTATTTTCACCCCCAAAGGGGGTGCCAATAGTAGTACCCAAGTAGTTGTGTTATGAAGACGATCCTAGCTTTTCACGAAATCAAGTTTCATGATAACGTGTATCTCATTTAAAATTCACACAGATTATTATAGTCAAATAATTTAAGCACATTGACACGCATAAAATATAAATACATATATTATCAGGGATGGATCCAGGAATTTCCGACGGGGGGCCGCAATATAAATAGCGTTGGCAATTAGGTAAATGTAGAATAGAAATTACCGTTTGCTATTTTTCTTTGAAATACAATTATAAAAAATCATAAATTTTGTACAATTAACACACAGAAATACCAATATAAATAATCTAAACGAAGGTCAAACAACAACAAAACGTCGTGACATTGGTATTAGTTAGCAATTAGCATGATAGTATTATGATATAATATTAATATAATAATAACAATAATAATTTGCTTTAATAAAATGAAAGAGAAAATAATACAGGTCATATGTCGTATGGATATCAACTGCAATATCAATTTATTCGACAAGTGAGCTGCCTCGTTGACAACGATAGTTTGACATGTTTATTTAATGAGTTGACCGACTTTTAATTTTAATAAGGTCAATATAAAAAATATGGATGAAAGTTTTTATAAATTGATTTTGTATTGCAAGTTCATGATAAATTTTAAATAGACCTGGAAGTGGATCACTATTTAATTTTAAATAATTTGTTTCCAACACGCTCCCTCGCGTCTAAGCTGATTTCTATTATCTAGCCGTAGACGTGTAACTCTCATAAATGAGTGGTTGTGAGGATTCATACCCAGGGCCTAAGGTCCCTAAGCTCTAATACCATGTTAAGTGACCACTTTTCCTAAAAGGTAAACATGAAGGAAGTGCACCACTATTTAATTTAATATAAATTTGTTTCTATATATCATGAATTTACCTGTATTGTCAAAAAATAACAAAAAATCCTAATAACTAAAGAGAAACAAAATACTAAAAAGAATAAAATTATAAGAAAAGTTAGAATATATAAGGTGCAAATTAAAAAGAATTATAAACGCTAAGGAAAAAACGCTATGGCACTGGAAATAAACTTAATAAAAAAACAAAAATAATGGAAAGCTGAGTTGGAACCTCGGTTGAAATCGTCTGTCCCACAATCTCTATCTCATTTCTTATCCCACTTTGTAGAAGTAAATTAAAATGATTCATATTACTAAAGAAAAATATACGATATGGATATCAAATTGATCATCATAAAACAAGGAATAGAATTGATATACTTATTTATTTTTATTATATAATCACAAGAAATAACGATTATTGATGATTTGGTGGAATACATGATTAAAAGAATAAAAAATAAAGAAGGAAATTTGTAAACTACATGATTTAACATCCAACGAATCTGTTTGTTTGTAACATAGAGAGGGACATAATTTGTGGGGCAAAAGATTTCAAGCGGTTGAACCCCCGTCTTTCGATGATGGAATGCACACGGCTTCCTCACCACTAAGCTATATAACATTTTAACACTTTTGGAAAATAGAAAGTTAATAAATAATGACGCTTTATACTACATATAATATAATACTAAAATTTTCGAAAAAATCCCGTTGGCCGTGGCCCCCGGGCCCTAAAGCTAGACCGTCCTTGTATATTACTTAAGAAGAGTACTATTTCAATTTTACGGTTAAATGAAATAAATGAAAATTAAGGGTAAAGTGTGATTAAGTTGACAAATTAAATGTTTTTTTCCAACGATGGCGTGTTGTTCTTTTCTTTTTATAAAAACATAGATATATAGGTTAAACAACCCGTTAGGTCTTTCCGTTAACAACGATGAATCGGCGTAGACACATGTGAGCAAATACAACTAAATCCAACCTAAAGGAAAAAAAAAACGGAAAGGAAACAAAAAACAGAAAACTAAAAACCCTACTGCAAATTAACTCAACTCCATAAAATTGCTGATGAGCCAAACCACTCAATACTCTCCACTTTTTCTTATCTTCAACTTCAATAATTTTGTCTTATTGGTAAGAAGCTCCCATAAAAGGAGAACCAACTCCTACATTAAGAGACTCAAGCTCCCACCAACGGGAAAAATTTAAGAGCACCAAAAAAAAGCACCACCCGATAATAATTAAGAAAAACCAAAAAAGAAATCAACAATCCTGAAACGTACCAGATGATGACGAGACTCATCCACCTCTATTGAAGCATAACGAGGAAAAAGAGTGGTTCCCCGTCATCCGTAGAAGTTGGGAACAAATGCACAAAAAAAAAAAAAGAAAAAAAAAAGAAGTTGCAACCAAGGTTCTGAAACGGGTTTTCAAACCGGACCGGAAATTTTAGTGGTTTAAGGTTTAGTGGTTTAACCGGTATAAAACCGGAATCAAACCGGTAGAAAACCGTTACCTCTAAATTTAATAAATATATATTTTGTGAATGAATTAATCAAATAATATCGAAAACATACACGCTTTCATGAACTTTTTTCAATTAGAATTTTATAAACATTTTGAAATAGTGTTGGTAGTTAAAATTAATAGTATAATAAATCTCAAAAAGTAAATTTATATATTTCAGGGGTCAAATGAATAAAAAAGAAATATTGGGCTAATAATTTAATTAATTAATAGAGATGTAAAATGGGTAATAGGAATCGAACCCTGGTCAAAGCCCACTAGATTTCCACATGAAGACTCTACCACTAGGCCAATTCAATTTTTGTATATTTACTGGTTTAGACATATTTGCACTATTTTAACATTTTTCTTTTTTTTTTAAATTTAAACTTAGACCGGACCGGGACCGAAGGATTTCTGATCGGTTCACCGATTTCCGGTCGGAACCGGCCGGTCCGGTCCGGTCATGAAAACCTGGTTGCAACATAAACATGAACCTAACATTAAGAACCTAAAAGGGCATGGAAGAAAAATTCCTCCCCATCCTCCGATGAGGGGAGAGTTTTTTGTTTTTTTTTTTTTTTTTTTGTTTTTTTTTTTTTGTTTTTTTTTTTTTTTAACGGCGCTCGAGAGAAGGCAGAGAAAAGTAAGAGAGAAGTTAGTGGGAAACGAGATTGATCGATTAAGCAACAATTAAATCTTCACATATCAAATGTTTTAATTGAATGATAAAATTGGACTAAACAAATATTGAAGGATAAAACTATATTTAAAAATGACATGCCAAAATATGTCATCAACTACCAGTATTGAATATTGATACTTCAAATATGTCGCGCCGATGAGAATCAAATTTATGTTCAAGGAATGGGACTATTAATGATGTCCCTAATCAATACCCTATCGAACTGGCCAAGGATAGCTTACCAATAAATCTTAACTGAAATAACCTTCATAATGAAGTCTTCTTCGCCACGATCGGTTGCAATACAAATACAACTATCATAATTTTGGATTTATTGTTTGAATTTTGACAACATATTGAAGATAAGATTAAACAATTTTAAATATTAATTGTCAACGAGGAATCGTTTATTTTCTCAATCCACTTCCTTTCACTATCGCTAGCTATATAATTAACAAACAGCAGTCGTACGTTTTTTCTCCATTCCAACACGACTTGAATTAAAACCGCAGACGTTCCACATTCCACTGCTATAAAAATAAAAATATCTCGATATAAAAATAAAAATATCTCGAGTCAAAATCTAGAAAGCTTGACCATTCATCAATGCATTCAAGCAGATGGGCTCCAAGATATTACTTTTTTTCCCCAGCTACATTACCTTGACCAAAGAACTTCAACTTAAAGCGTTTGAATACCGACTACTATATATATGCTTAAAGAAATAGCGGTGTGCTTATTCCTTGTAATAACGATCAAAGAAAAAAAACATGACAACTCCAAAAATCACTGCAACCTCTCTCCTCCACATCTTCCTTACCATCACGGCCACAATCTGCGTCGTCGAGTGCAAGAACATCGACCCGCAAGAGCAGAAAGAAGCCTTTCTGCGGTGCATTATCAAGTCGTCCAACTCATCGGATAACTCAATCCCTTACTACACTCCGAAGAACACTTCCTACCTTTCGACCCTCCAATCGCGAATATGGAACCTTCGCTTCACATCCCCGTCGACCCCCAAACCCCTCGCAATCCTAACCCCCGACCGCGAATCCCAAATCCCGACGGTAATCCTCTGCGCCCGAAAAACCGACGTGCAAATCCGAACGAGGAGCGGCCAGCACGACTTCGAAGGGCTCTCCTCGACCGCTTCTTCCTCCCGCGTCCCCTTCGCAATCCTCGACCTCGTCAAGATGAGCCGAATAACCGTCGAGCCGACCGCCCGAACCGCGTGGGTTGGGGCGGGCTCGACCATAGGCCAGCTCTACTACCGAGTCAGTCGGGCCAGCCGAACCCTCGGGTTCCCGGCCGGCGGGTGTCCAACGGTGGGCGTCGGCGGGCACTTCAGCGGAGGCGGTTACGGCTCGATGCTCAGGAAGTACGGCCTGGCGGCCGACCACGTGATCGACGCGAGGATAGTCGACGCCGAGGGCAGAATCGCAGACCGGAAATCGATGGGCGAGGATTTGTTCTGGGCCGTGCGCGGCGGAGGCGGGGCGAGCTTCGGCGTCATTACCGCGTGGAAGGTCAGCCTCGTTCCCGTCCCCGAGACCGTCACGGTCTTCTCCGTGAAGAGGACTTTGGCCGAAAACGCCACCGCGCTCTTCGACAGGTGGCAGTACGTCGCGCCTTTCCTCGAGAAGGACGTGTTTTTGGCGCTCGACGCGAGGAGGGAAGGCTCGACCATCTCCGTAAATTTCCTGTCGCTGTTCTTGGGAGGCGCCGAGCGCCTCGTGGACTTGTTGGGGGAGAAATTTCCCGAGCTCGGACTGAAGAGGGAAGACTGCATGGAGGTGAGTTGGGTTCAGTCGGTACTTTTCCTCGCGGGATATTCGGTCGACGAAAATCCCGAAGTTCTGGAGAGTAGGATTTCGTTGCCCGTGCTGAGGAACTTCAAGGGCAAGTCGGACTACGTGACGAAGCCTATCCCGAGGAAGGGCATAGAGGGAATATGGAAAATGATGCTCGGGGAGGACGAGGGGAAGTTGTCGGGATTGGTGGTTATACCTTACGGAGGGCGAATGGCGGAAGTCGAGGAAGATTACGTTCCTTTTCCTCATCGGGGCGGGAATTTGTATAAGATTCAGGAGCAGGTTTACTGGGACGAGCCCGGGAAGGAGGCGTCGGAGAGGCACTTAAAGTGGATGAGGAGATTGTATTCTTACATGGGCGCTTACGTGTCGAAGAATCCGAGGTCGGCGTATATTAATTATAGGGATCTCGACTTGGGAGTTAATGATGTAAGGGGTGGAAATACGAGCTATGCTCGGGCGAGGGTGTGGGGGTTGAAGTACTTTAAGGGCAACTTTGAGAGGTTGGTTAGGGTGAAGAGTAGGGTTGATCCGAGCAATTTCTTTAGGAATGAGCAGAGTATTCCTTCGGTCGCTCGTTGATTGATTGGTCTTTCCTTTTTCTTTTCTTGGAGGATTGTGTTTGTTTTGATTTTTGATTGATTGGGTTTTCGTAGGGAGTTGGTCGTAGGTTGATTGTTTGTTTGTACGGTGTGGAAGAAGGGTGAGTGAATTTGAAGTTAAGTATCTTTTAAATCGTTGTATGATTGGAATGTTTTGTATCTTACCTTGGTTGTATCGCTTTACGGTTCCTAGTCCTTTTTAGTCGTCGTCATCAACTTGTATGTATTTAGATTCTTCTGACTGGTCTCGAAAAGTAATTTATCAATTTTGAGGTGTTCTAGCGAACTATAGAAACTAGTACAGTTTCGCGCACTCGGTGAGCGCGCTTAGAATATATGAAAAGTGCAATAAATAGGAAAATTGGAAGTTATATGAAAAGTATTCAATTAATTAATTACCAATAGAAGAACTGAGTTGTAAATAAGTTGGCAGACCAAATTTGACAGTTTATCTTATAGCCTAACCAGTTATATAAGAGTATTGATGTCAAACATGCAAAATGGGGCCGCTTGTTTGATAACGCAAAATAATGGGTTGGTATTAAAAGCATGATGATGACATAGGGAATGTTAGATTATGTAATTGTATTGGCATGTCATTTTTTTCCATTTGCATCCCTAATTACTATGTAGAGTAACATTAATTACTCAATTATGCAACCTCATATAAAAAGAAAAAAGAATTTTAATGTTAATAATCTAATTAATATGTAGAGTTAACAATAAAATAAATACTTACCAAATTAAAAAGTGAATTTTAATGTTAATAAATATTTAAATTTACTTGAAAAAATTATTTAATTGTAATACTGCATAGTTTAAACCTTCAAATAGGTAATAGACAATTATAAAGAATATATATTCAATAGGAAAAGTACTTTACTTTTTCATTTCTTTAAAATACTATTTATGCTATGGTAATATCAAAATCAATGTTTAAACATTATTTGAAACATGATTTTATATATTATAATAATATAAATGGAATATTTTGTTATTTAAAAATATTAGATCTCGCAAGAAAACGGATAAATAATAGCAAATTTTATTATAATATTTTTAAGTTAATATAATACTGTATATATGGGCATAATAACTATGGACTTAGAGAGGGTTTGTGGGATGAACTCAGGTCTATTCAGCAATCCACTTTGCCGTGGCTTGTGTGGGGAGACTTCAACAATATTCTCTCTAGTGAGGATAGATTGGGTGGAACCCCTGTTCAGGCTAAAGAATATGAGGAATTTGAACATTGTATTAGAGATTGTGGACTGACTGAAATCAGAAGGAAGGGTAACCATTATACATGGTCCAATAAACAAAGTGCTGGAAATAGGATCTACAGTAAAATAGATTGGGCTTTTGGTAACTTGCCTTGGTTACAGACCTATATGGATACTGAGGCACATTTCTTGAATGAGGGAATCTATGATCATTCTCCTATTTTGCTGAAAAGCATTGGGTCTACCCAGCCTAGGAGAGAGGGAATTCAAATTTTTCAATATGTGGACTGACTCCCCACTGTTCCTGCCTACTCTGGCTCAGAATTGGCAGCGGGGGGCTTTGGGTACCTACACAGGGAAACATCTTAACCAACAATTAAGCTGGATAAGAGGGCCTTCGAGGAAGCTAAATAAGGAACAGTTTGCCCAGATTGTGACTACAACTGAGGAAGGAGGCTGAAACTTGAGGAAGCCCAGTCAGAGCTTGCTAGGGATCCTATGAATGGTACTCTTATGGACAGGGAGGCTGAGCTGGCAGAAAGATTCAGATACCTCAGCAAGGCTTGTGTCAAATTTTTGGCCCAAAAGGCCAAAGCTCAATGGCTGGAAGAAGGGGATCAGAATTCCAAGTACTTCCATGCTCTGATTAAGCAAAGAACTTATAGGAACATGATAACTTCCATATCCACTGATGATGGAGTTATCCTTATGGACCCATCTGATATCACTTCCTATTTTGTATCCTATTTCACTCACAGTCTTGGTACAGCTGATGCTACAACTGATGTTGTAGAGGATCTGGTGACTGCTCAAGGTCATACCCTAAATACTTCAGAACAAATAGGGTTGGTTAGGCCCTTTTCTAGGAAGGAGGTGAAAGAGGCTTTATTTTCAATACATAGTGGGAAAGCCCGTGGGCCTAATGGGTTCAATAGTGAATTCTTCAAGGCCGGATGGTCTATTGTGGGTGAGGACTTCACTAATGCTGTGTTGGAATTTTTCCAAACAGGGAAATTGGCTAATGGATTCAACTGTACCACTATCACTCTTGTGCCTAAAATTGAACACCCTAACACTGGGCAGGATTATAGACCTATTGCTTGTTGCAATACAGTCTATAAATGCGTTTCTAAACTGCTCTGCTCCAGGCTGAGGGTAGTACTTCCTCACCTCATTCATGAGAATCAAGGAGCTTTTATTCCTGGGAGAGCTATTGGACACAACATACTGTTGAGCCAAGAATTACTGAGATTGTACAACAGAGGCAATGCCTCTGCAAGGTGTATGATGAAAATTGATCTAAGGAAAGCCTATGATAATGTGAGTTGGGAATTCCTCCTGCAGCTCCTTGCTAAGATGAAATTCCTATAAAGTTTATAGGGTGGATAAAGGAATGTGTTACCACAGTTACTTTTAAGCTGGCCATTAATGGATCCCTTGAGGGAAACATCAAGGCAGCTAAAGGATTGAGACAGGGAGACCCAATTTCACCCCTACTGTTTGTGTTGATTATGGATTACCTGACTAGGAGGTTGCTATTGGCATCTAAGCAGGAGGGTTTCAGATTCCACTCCCACTGTAAACAACTGAATCTGGTTAGCTTATGTTTTGCAGATGATCTACTCATAGTCTGTAAAGCACAGCTGGGAACTGTTGCACTGATAATGGACAGTTTGAAGCATTTCCAACAGGCTACTGGGCTGTATGCTAACCCTCACAAGTCTAGCATCTATTTGGCTGGTACTACTATGGCTAAGAAGAGGGCTATACTGGCTCTTACAGACTATACCGAGGGGGCTTTTCCTATGAGGTACTTAGGTGTACCTGTTTCCCCCACTAAGTGGAGGATTTCAGAATGTGATGCTCTGGTGGAAAGGATTGTGAAAAGGATCAGATGTTGGTCTTCAAGGAATATGTCCTATGCGGCCAGATGTTGTCTTATCAACTCTGTTCTATCCTCCCTACACAGCTACTGGGGGTCAATTTTCATGATCCCAAGAAGTGTGGTCAAGAGGATTGACCAGAAATGTAGGGAATTCCTTTGGGGCAAAGGAATTGGTGGCAAAATTAAAGCCTTAGTGGCTTGGGAAACTGTCTGTCTACAGAAGAAATGGGGTGGTCTTAACACATCAAAGACTGTGACAATTGGAACACTGGTTGTATTGGTCAGCAGATTTGGGATTTATCTAGTAAGAAGGATAATTTGTGGGTTAAATGGGTGCACACTGTGTACTTAAAACAGACTGACTTCTGGACATATAAAAAACCTAATGGGGACTGTAGTTGGCAGATGAAGCAGATTCTCAAAGTTAGAGACATCTTTGCCAGAGGGTACAGTGAAGGCAAATGGCTTGCTACCCCTAATGGATGCTATAAAACTAACTCGGGGTATCACTGACTTAAGGGGGATAGGGAGAAATCTGGGGTAGCTCGTGCAGTATGGAACAGCTGGAGCTTACCCAAACACAGGTTTATCCTGTGGCTTATTATGCACAATCGAATACTTACAAGGGAGCGCTTAGCTAGCTGGGGGATGCAGATCCCTGATCTGCGGTGCTTACTGTGCCAACAGGAAGAGGAATGCGCGAACCACCTGTTCTTCGAGTGTACCTACAGCAAAGAGGTCAAAGAAAGGGTTAGCACTTGGTTGCAAGTCCAAATTCCGGATGATATTGAGGGGTGGAAGACTTATCTAAAGGCGAAGGGCAGCAAGAAGTCGCTCAAAAACAGGATCCAACTCGCGGGGGTCGCCGCCATCGCTTACTACATCTGGAAGGAGCGGAATCGGCGGTTACACGCAACGGGGGAGCACTCTGCCAGCGATTTGGTTGAGATGTTGGAAAAGGAATTTAGGGTTCGACTGAGATGGAGCTTGTGTAAGAAGAGATCTGATCGAGTTGTTACTTATGTCAGAACACTTCTAGGGATTTCCTAGTTAGTGGCATGCGATTGGGCTAAGATGTAATTGGGCCTCATTGGACCTTGTGGTAATAAGATCTCTTCTTTACCAAAAAAAAATAATAATACTGTAGCAATTATTAATGTAGGGGTGGTACAATGAAACATAATTAAATATTACATCAATGTGCGTTTGAATAAAATAACTTAGTTAATATGTTTTTGTAATCAATTATTGCTAATTTTTTGGAAATTAAATTATTATTGTTGATCATGTGATTATTTAAAGAATTAATATAAATTGGGGTGTAAAGGGGTGTAGACTGTAGACAGAGGGTAGAGGTGTTCAAATGTCGGTATACCGACCATACCGTACCGATACCGAAAGTTCGGTACAAACCGAATACCAAAATTTCAGTTCGGTTCGGTATTCGGTATAAAAAAATGTAAGCCAAAATTTTTCGGTTATTTCGGTTCGGTAATTCGGTTGACCCAAAAACCGAATTACCGAAATACATAATATTTAATAATATTATATACGATTAAACATAAAAATAATTAAGAAAATAATAATAATAAATAGGAAAAACTAAGAAAATATAATAAAAACAGGAAAAATAATATAAAAATTGCAAATAACAAAAATGAAGAATTCAAATTAGAAAATATATCTAATTTAAAAAACAATTTAATATTAATTTTTTGTTTTTTAAAATCTAATTCGGTATTTTGGTTATATACCTAAATTAACCGAAATATTTCGCTAATTACCAAATCGTTTCGGTTTTCGGTATGAGATTTTTATAACCGAAAATTACGGTTACCGAAGGTTCGGTACGGTACGGTTCGGTAATTACCGTTTCAACACCCCTATTAGGATGCAAATAATAGAAGTAAATGTGAAACGTGCGTTATAATCAATTTGCATCTAATACGATACGTAAATGTGAAAGTTAACATAATGTAACCATTTTAAAAGAAAAATAATAATCTAATAATTGACAATTCTGCTTTCCAGACAAAGTGGACGACAACCTTTAGTGGCCTTATCCACTACACTACAAAGGAAGTGCGCAATAAATCATGGGCATTCATTCCCATTCCATCAAAAGCCCAATCTTTCTAAAGTCAAAATTCACAGCAATTTGTCCCATCCCAACTTCAATCTCTATAAAATAATAGGACAACGCGCAAGCAAAGATTTGCAATAAGCACGTTTACACCCTCTGTTTAAACCAAAAAAAGAAAACAGGGCCAACCCTTCGATGGCTCTCTCTATGCTTCAGCTCGCCGCCGTGCTTCTTTATACCCTCTGTTCTTACGCCGCCGCCGATACCGACTACCCAACCTTCTCTCGGTGCCTATCGAGCCAAAACCTCACCGCCGACGAAATCTCCGAGATACTCTACAGCCCAGACAACGCCTCCTTTGCCTCCGTCCTTCAAGCCTACATACGAAACCCTCGCTTCTCCACGCCTCAGACCCGAAAACCCACCCTCATCGTCGCCGCCGCGAAAGAAACCCACGTCACGGCGGCGGTCGCCTGTGCCAAAACCGACAACCTCCACCTCAAAATCAGAAGCGGAGGCCACGACTACGAAGGCATATCCTACGTGTCACCGTCTCCCTTCATAGTCCTCGACACGTTCAACCTACGGTCCATAGAGATAAACCTCGCCGCCGAGACCGCCTGGGTACAGTCCGGCGCCACGGTGGGCGAGCTCTACTACAGAATCTGGGAAAAGAGCAAAGTCCACGCCTTCCCAGGCGGCGTCTGCCCCACCATGGGCATCGGCGGCCACGTCAGCGGCGCAGGGTACGGAAACTTGCTGAGAAAATTCGGTCTCACGGTGGACAACGTCGTCGACGCTCGGATCGTCGACGCCGCGGGTCGGGTCCTGACCCGGGCGACCATGGGCGAGGACCTCTTCTGGGCTATTCGCGGCGGCGGCGGCGCGAGCTTTGGGGTGGTGGTGGCGTACAAAGTCAAGCTCGTCCGAGTGCCGCCGGCCGTGACGGTGTTTAGAATCCCTAAAACCTTAGATGAGAATGCGACGGATATCTTCTACCAGTGGCAGTTCGCCGCCGGCAAAATAGACAGAAATCTGTTCGTTAGGGTTTTGGTGCAACCTACGACCAAATCGAAGAAGAAGACGATGAAGCTCACTTTCGTCGGGCTTTATTTAGGAGATTGTAATGGATTATTATCCGTACTAAAATGTCAGTTTCCCCAATTGGGCCTGACGAAAAAGGACTGCCTTGAGACTAGTTGGGTGGGGTCCGTACTTTACTGGGCGAACTTCGATAACGGTACGTCGGAAAAGGTACTTTTGGACCGAAAGGGAGGTTCGACGATCTTCTCGAAACGTAAGTCGGACTATGTCCAAACTCCGATCCCAAAAAGGGGTTTGGAAGGGTTATGGGATAATGTAATAAAGCTCGGGAAAGCCGGGATGGCCATAAATGCCTACGGCGGAAAGATGGCCGAGATTTCAGAATCGGCGACGCCTTTTCCCCATCGGGCGGGAAATATTTTCAAGATACAGTACTTCGTCAACTGGGAAGAGGCCGGGCAAGAAGCAGAGGAGAAGTACATCGGACAGACGAGAACGTTGTACAATTACATGACGCCTTACGTGTCCAAGAATCCGAGAGAAGCGTTTCTCAACTATCGGGACCTCGACATTGGAGTTTCAAGCAACGGTTCGAGTGCGTACGAGGACGCGAAGGTTTACGGCCTTAAGTACTTCAAGAAGGAAAACTTCGATAGGCTGGTGAAGGTAAAGACTGCGGTCGATCCGGATAATTTTTTCCGGAACGAGCAGAGCATTCCACCTTTACCACACTAGTTAGACGTAACGAGCTTGAAAGTGAAACGTTTATTCAATACAACATAAATGTTATTTTATTTAAAAATAAAATAAAAGGTTAGCAATTAGTTGTCTCTGTTATCCAACGACTTTGGCTTCGTCGGAATGCTCTGTTCGTTCCGAAATACGTTGTTCGGGTCAACCTCGGTCTTAATCTTCACCAGCCTGTCGAAATTGTCCTTGAAGTACTTCAACCCATAAACCCTCCCTTGTTCGTAACTGTCTCGACCGTTATCCGTCGAGCCGATGTCCAAATCCCGATAATTCAAATACGCCTCTCTCGGATTCTTAGAGACAAACGGTTCCATGAATCCGTACATCTCCCTAATTTGACGAACGTACTTGTCATCCGCCGCTTTCCCCTCCTCGTCCCAATTCACGGAATACTGAATCTTGAACAGATTCCCAGCTCGATGAGGAAACGGCGTCTCGGCCTCCGATATCTCGCTCATCCTCCCGCCATACGAATTGAAAACCAGTCCCACCTTCCCGACCTCCGTGATCTTGTCGAAGAGCGCCTCCAAATCCCGTCTCGAAATTAGGGTCTTGACATAGTCGGATTTTCGCTTTAGGAATTTGATCGAATTCGGCTCGCGGCGGAGAAGAGCCGTCGGAGATGTGGCGTTGTCGAAGCTCGCCCAGAATAGGACGGAGTCGATCCACGGCATCTCGTGGCAATCGGGCCTTCGCAGGCCCAATTCGGGGAACTGCGAGTTAGTCAATGAAAGAAGCCTCGAAGCATTTCCCAGGAAGAGACCTAAAAACGTGGCCCGAACGGTACTCACATTGTTCGTCGTCACGGGCTGGAGAAGAACCCTAACGAACAAATCGCGGTCCATCGTCTCGACGATTTGCTGGTACCTGAACACGGCGTCGGTCGTATTACTTCCGTTCGATGCGTATTTTTCGATTCGAAAAGCGGTGACTGTCTGTGGGACTCGAACTAGTTTGACCTTGTAAGCGAATACGACGCAGAAACTCGCTCCCCCGCCGCCACGGATGGCCCAGAATAGATCCTCGCCCATCGATTTACGGTCCAAGAAGCGGCCCTTCGAGTCTATTACTTGCGCGTCGATCACTTGGTCGACCGACAATCCGTATTTTCTGATTAAATTCCCGTAACCGCCGCCGCTTACGTGTCCGCCGACTCCCACAGTGGGGCAAACGCCCGCCGGGAATCCGTGTACTTTGCTCTTTTCCCATATTCGATAGTACAGTTCCCCGAGCAACGCCCCAGATTGGACCCATGCCGTTTCATCCTCTATGTCGACGTCTATCGACCTGTTTCCATTACTCCGCACGAATGAGAAAGGAATACGAAAAAACTCATAACATCGTCGAGTAACTAAACCTTTTATTCGAATAACTTGCATGAAACTCGTTTTTTTTTCATATAACTTGTCTTCGTGTTTACACCGTTTATAGTAAAATGTCAACACTTTAATTTTCCGGCCATTTTTCACTGATTCAGGCAAGAAATATATGATTTGTTCAATTAAGAAAATATGATAACTTCAAAAAAAAATAATTAAATTTGTTTAGTGTCAACTATAATTAGGGCTGTGCGTTATTCGGTTAACCGAGCCGAATAACCGAAATACCGAAAATTCGGTACAAAACCGAACCGAACAGAAAAATTCGGTTCGGTATTCGGTTATTAAAAAAGTAAAATTCGGTAATTCGGTTCGGTTTAGGTTTTTGGATTTCGGTAATTCGGACCAACATTTTAAAATTAATATATATTATATTTTATTAAAATATAAACATAACTATAATTATATTAAAGTATATATTAAAAACGAATTTTCAGTAATATTTAAATAATTATATATAATTTAAATTTAACTTTTTTTGGTAAAATTCGGTTTTTTGGTATAATTTAAATTTAAATTATATATTAATTTAAATATTATTAAAATTCTTTTTTTATTATTGAAACGGTTAATTCGGTAAAAAACCGAATTAACCGAAAAAAAATTCGGCAATAACCGCTCGGTTCGGTATTCGGTTTCGGAAATAGGGGACCGAAATTTCGGTTCGGTTTGTACCGAACGAACACCCCTAACTATAATTAACTCGCCGCATTTTTTATGAACCGAGTGGCACAAACAAGGTGGGAAAATTATAAAAATGACTATTCATGATAAAACGGTGTAAGTCGTGTTGGTTTAGTTGATAGGTTTATATTTAGGAGAGTTTAATTAACTAAGGGATTATATAAAACAAATTTATAATAAAATGCGTGTTTGGTTATTGTGTTGAAATAAACACATGTGAGGAGGTGTGTTTATTTAAACCCGTCTACGTGTGTTTAGAATGGTTTTATAAAAACACATGTTTTGGATAAACCTACGAGCCAAACACACTAGCATGTCTTAAACACACCTTCAAATTTTTAGTTATGCTTAAACAATACAGACTAGTTTCGGACATGGACGAAATTAGAGGACGAAAAAACAAACCTGAAATTGAACATGTCGAGGACGACGAAGGTGTAGTTCGAAACGTAGGAAAGGCCTTCGTAGTCGTGGCCCCCGCTTCGAATCTTGAGCTGCACTTTCAGCTTCTCTGCGCATATTACGGACGCGCTAATATGCGTTACGTTGGTCGGCGCGACGATCAACTTCGGCTTTGGGGTCGAAGACTGATTGAACCGACGATTTCTGATGTAAGATTCGAGGACGTTTTCGAAGGAAGAGTTGTTTTCGGCGTAGAGTATTTCCGCGATTTGATCTCTCGGTAGGTTTTCTTCTGAGAAGCATTGGACGAAAGAATCGTACAGAGATGAATCCTCTTTCGCATGTACTGCTAAAGTTTGGTGGAGATAAGGGAAGCAGCAGTAGTAGTAGAAGAACAACAAGGGAATAATGTTGCGAGTAGTAGTAGTAGTAGTCTTCATTGTCTTTTGAGATATTGTAATAATATATTTAGACCATTTCATAGGTTCATAGATATATGTGTGGGTATTTCTTTGTTTTCATCTAATATTTGTTTTTGGGATTTGTTGCATTGGCCGGCTGGACAATGAAAGGCTTCGTCGTGTCATGAACTTTGTAATTAAAACTATGCGATAATTGAGAGACCATTTCTTTGATTATTATGCCTCTGCAAACAGAATGAACATTTTGCCAAATTAATTACATATATTTTTTTTTATGAAAGCTGAAGGAAATATGCCAATACGAAGATTTATGTTCATCTATCTAAAATCCACTCGGCATTTTTGCTTGGGGAAGGGTCCCAAACACCTTATCCCACATCGAAGATGTGATCCCAAAGCCCATATTTTGCACGCGGAAATGATGGTTGAGATGATATTTCTGCATCGAAAAAGAAGTTACGCAGTTAACCCTGTTTTTCGATGGATCATTCGAATCTCAAATCAATGAGCTACATAAGTTCTATAAACAAAAAAGGAAACAAAGACATATGCAGTGGAGTTCTTACCTTGAGATTCTTGGTTAGTTCCATGGATGGATGGCAATGATGAACGTAGTAATGAGTTACATCGTACATCACATAGCCCAAAAGACCGCCGCCGAACAAGCCAGGCGCAATCGTAGGCTTCGAAAGCAAATTAGCCAACTTCCAAAACTTCACATTTCAAAGAAAAAATTCGCAAAATTTACGAAAATACGATACTACGATGCGAAGGAATCGAAAAACGTACTGGGAATAAGAGAATGGCGGTAGCAGCAGGCGGGAAAACGAGGCGTAGGCTGTCCATTGGGTGCTTATGATGACATCCGTGGAGAAGATAGTGAATCGTGTTTCCCCTGCAAAGACAACCCTTAACATGGGAGGATTTGCTTAGCTTGTAATAATTTCGTTGTTTTTTTTTACCAGTAAGTCTTGGTCTTGACGTGGAAAAGGAATCGATGCAACGTGTATTCGAGCAACGTCCATGCGAGTATCCCAAACAGAATCATCAAAATCACTGATTGGATTGAATGGCCATAAAGAATGGATCTTGATACGGAGTAGGCGACGAGGGGAAGCCAAACGGCGGGGATAACCCACCATTTAGTAAGCGTAAGAAACTGTATCAAGAAATAGCTTTCAAAAATTCATGATTGTTTCCATGGCTGTGAAGGTTTACTATATATAAACTACCTCCCAGAAATTGCTTTCGAAAAATCGAGGGCCTTCCTTGCTGACGATTGGCTGGTGAACCCATTCTTGGTAGCGTTCGCCGAGGTGGCCGACCTAAGGAGAGAAATTTCGGACAAGTTTTGCATCAGCTATGTTATGTGCATAGGACTGAACAAAAGAATGAAAGAATCTCTTTCCCAATGAAATGAGCAGCAAAAGACTAGCTTTATTACCTGGAAAACGAGGGGTTTATTCAAGTCCACGGTGAAGCACTGGGCAACCATTTTCTTGATTGTATATACCTCTTCAAAACCAGACAATTCTTGAAAGCTGCTGAGACAGAAGATAGATAGATGGACCAATATTTGTAGTAATGGTTAAAGCTACAATCATATTATTCAACATTTCAAACACTGATCGATTGATTAAAGGGAAGCTTAGGGCATCTCTTTTACTATTTCCAAACAACTCAGATTACGTTGAACAGAAGTAGATAGCAAAATGTGAATTGTGGACATGGAGTAAGGTAGACCTTTCTCACAGAAAGCTCGTGAATACTTTTGCCTAAGCAGTCCACATTTGAACGTGATGTTGATGTATAAATACGCAATTTTCAACCTACGACATAATTGAATTGCAAGAAAACGCCCACGGAACCTTTAGCACATTGTAAGAAATTTTCATCACTCACCCACTGCAAGACACTTGAAATCACTGATTAAGTGTAGCTCAAATAAAAATATACAGCCCAAAAGCTTGCAATGCAACAGCAGTATGCTACTAAAGAACAACCAAGAACGAGTTTTAATTAAAAAAAAGAAAAGTAATTTACTCCTACTACGCAAGATTTATGCCGATAAGTGAGCGGTGAAGTGTGATGGGGTGGATGATAAAAGATCGTTGCCCAAGATTTGAGGGAATCAGCGAGCATATTCTCATGCATGATTTTTAACGTTTCCTAATTGCCAGCCTGGAATTTCGGGTCCCAATTCACGAACAAACATCCATTGCAAAAAAAAAAAGCTGTCATTTTTAGTTGAATTATCTTGTTCGAATTTGGACCCAGATTGCGTGTGGACAGTGAAGATTCGGGCCTCCCACATTACTTTTTTTTGTCTATGACTACATTAAATACACTCAAATAATTACCAAGATTCATACAAGACGATTGTTATGGACCCAATGATTTTGCGTTTGAAGAGAGGTTTGCTTGGCATTATATGCAGACCAGATTATTTAAATAAAAAGATTATCGGAACATAAGCTTAGAGATGTATTCCATTGTCGATCATTTTTAGAATGCAAAGAAATATGCTAGGGAACTATTTCATCTATTACCCAATTTATTTAGAATGGATACTTTGGGTAATGAAAAGAAGAGATTTATTTCCTAGCGTTATCGATCATGCATATCGTTATTTATATTATTTGAAGTATATAAAAATAAATCTCCATATCTGTGCAATCCCCTTGTCCTTATCAAGATCAAATCAAACCACCAATACAATACAAGTCGACATTTCTGCTAATAGAAATAATAAAATATATCTCAACTTGTATCATCCTCTCTAAAAAAACCAAAATGGCATTATTGTAAATATAAGCAAATCCCAGCCCCTAAAAGCAACAATTTCATCAGCTATATTCCCTCTTCACCACTCCTTGAAGCTCCAAAAACTGCTTCCCACGAACCAAATCGCAAATACAACGCCCAACCATCATCAATCAATCATCATCATCCAATCCATCTCAAGGCAGGAGGAAAAAAAAAACCCTGAAAGATGAGAGAAATCCTCCACATTCAAGGCGGACAATGCGGAAATCAGATCGGCGCCAAGTTCTGGGAGGTCATCTGCGACGAGCACGGCATCGACCACGCCGGAAAGTACAGCGGCGACGCGGATCTCCAATTGGAGCGCATCAACGTATACTACAATGAAGCCAGCGGCGGAAGGTACGTCCCACGCGCCGTCCTCATGGACCTGGAGCCCGGAACCATGGATTCGGTCAGATCCGGTCCGTACGGGCAGATCTTCAGGCCGGACAACTTCGTCTTCGGTCAGTCTGGCGCCGGCAACAATTGGGCGAAGGGGCATTATACGGAGGGCGCCGAGTTGATCGACTCTGTGCTTGATGTCGTGAGGAAGGAGGCTGAGAACTGCGACTGCCTTCAAGGTACATTTGAGCTTTCGTTCTCTCCTTTCCATCTCGTTACGTTGAAGAAGAGTAGTTTCCTTTAGATCTGTAATTTGCTATTCGATAATCAACTGTGTGTTCTTCAAACAGGATTTCAGGTGTGCCATTCTCTGGGCGGAGGAACTGGATCTGGCATGGGAACCCTTCTAATCTCCAAAATCAGGGAAGAATATCCAGACAGAATGATGCTGACCTTCTCCGTTTTCCCATCTCCAAAAGTCTCCGACACAGTCGTCGAGCCCTACAACGCCACTCTCTCCGTTCACCAGCTAGTTGAGAACGCCGACGAGTGCATGGTTTTGGACAACGAAGCCCTTTATGACATTTGCTTCCGTACTCTCAAGCTCGCCACGCCGACCTGTAAGTTTTTTTACTTTTCTTTTTAAGATAACATTGCTTAATGTTTCCATATGGGATTCACCTTTTTGTGGGGTTTCTTTCTTCTTCTTGTGTAAGCAGTTGGTGATCTCAACCACCTCATCTCAGCCACGATGAGCGGCGTCACTTGCTGTCTTCGATTCCCAGGACAGCTAAACTCCGATCTGAGGAAGCTCGCCGTAAATCTCATCCCCTTCCCACGTCTTCACTTCTTCATGGTGGGCTTTGCACCTCTGACCTCTAGAGGCTCACAGCAGTATCGAGCCCTTACTGTCCCCGAGCTGACTCAGCAGATGTGGGATGCCAAGAACATGATGTGCGCTGCCGACCCACGCCATGGCCGTTACCTTACAGCCTCGGCCATGTTCCGTGGTAAGATGAGCACGAAAGAAGTCGACGAGCAGATGATCAACGTTCAGAACAAGAACTCGTCGTACTTTGTCGAGTGGATCCCAAACAATGTGAAGTCCAGCGTGTGCGACATACCTCCTACTGGGCTTAAGATGGCTTCGACGTTTATAGGAAACTCTACTTCGATTCAGGAGATGTTTAGGAGGGTCAGCGAGCAGTTCACTGCCATGTTCAGGCGTAAGGCTTTCTTGCATTGGTACACTGGCGAGGGCATGGATGAGATGGAGTTTACCGAGGCTGAGAGTAATATGAACGATCTTGTGGCTGAGTATCAGCAGTACCAAGATGCCACTGCTGATGATGATGAGTACGGTGAGGACGAAGAGGAAGAAGAAGTGAACGCTTGAAGCGGTCGAAATCTCAGTGGTTTGTGATGATTATCTTTTACGCTTATCTTTTTCGTCATACGTGGTTGGTGAATGCTGTTTCTCATGAAGCGTGCAAATGCAACTAGTACTTGGGCGTATATGTATTGGTGTGATTTTTGTTCTGTGGATTTGTTTGAGATATTTGTGTACTCTTTATTTCTCTGTGGTGCTATCACTCTGGTAACTGGCAAGTATTATTACCTTTTGTTGGATAATGCCCCAGTTTGGCCATCGAAGTAAGAAAGCTAAGCTATGTCAATTTGACAAGTTTTCTAAGTTCAAGTGTAGTTAATACTACTTGTCAAACTGCTCCCCATATGTGAAGAACTTGTCTCAAAAAAATTTCTTTGAAGATTTACATTTAAAATATGATCTTATGCACATCATCGAATTTATGAATAGGATTTATTACAGTTCATCCTTACCAGAGAAATAATGCCGGAAAACGCATGAGAAGTCTTTCATCTCGTGACCTTCGTGGCAAAGCTCTGTAAATCTGCAATCAGCATTTTCATACATAGATTCATCATACATTCTCTCGAAATTACGTTTTAATTTCACAATGGGATCTTATCTTACATCTCAGATGCTAGAAATGTCATCGGACTTCTTGCCCTAGCTTCTTCAGCCGATTTTGCAGCAAGGTTCAGATCTTTGGCCTACCAAAAAAAAATATTGGACAAAAACTTAGTCGAAATTTGAGCAAAAAAACACTTATAATGTTAAAGATATACCATAAGTTTCGTAGCGAATCCACCTTCGTAATTTCTCGAGGCTGGCACTCCCTTGATAACGCCAGGAACAGGGTTATAAGTATCACTGTTAAGCAATTTACCATTATTTATTATCTTTTGAGTTTATTTTAGATCGAATGATCAATATTACGAGGCAAATGTATTTTACCTGCTCCAACACCTTGCGCTAGAAGAGTTGAAAATCTTCGTTAAAGTCGAAGCTGTGACTCCAAGCGATTGGCCGAGGGCAAAGGCTTCGGACACTCCGAGCATACTTACAGCCATAGCCAGGTTGTTGCAAATCTTTGCTGTCTGAAACATAACAGATACCAAAAACCGTGAAATGAAAAACCATAATGCACTTGTGATTTCGGAAGCTAGCAAATATGATTCTTATTTCATCCCAAACCCAACTAAGAATCAGATTTACAATTCGTCTCTAGAGATTAACTCATGCAAACATGAAGGAAGTACCGAGCCGTTTCCTGGGCCACCACAGTAAATGACGTTTTTGCCCATTGCATCGAGTAAAGGCCTTGCCCAATTACAAGCTTCCTCTGAACCACCAACCTGGTATTGGTTAAATAACTGTTCAGTAATCAAACGTTTTAAACTACAAAAAAAAAAACCTTATTTTTAAGGCTGATTAGCAATACGTACCTAAAATGGAATTCAAGAGAAACAACGGCGTTAAGTGTTCTAAATGAGATCGAACGTTTTTTTTCCAAGTCTATTGACGTTCTTACCATGAATGTGAGTGAACCACTTTCTGCAGATAAAACGCCGCCAGATACAGGAGCATCTAACATATAAGGAGAGCCATTATCACCTATATATATATATATGTATGGATGAAGTTTAGATCTTTTAGTTGTTTCAATGAATTTTCTTATACGAAATGAATAGAAGTTCACTAATGTAAACTTTAAGGAGTCATGGGTCACCTTTGTCTGCTTCTAACATAGTATTAGACACGGCCTTTGAAAGCTTTCTAGACGTAGTGGGATCGATAGTTGAGGAATCTATAAACAACTGCGATCTAAGTGATTTTGTTCCGTTAAGAATCCCTCTTGGCCCTGTGTAAACATCCATAACCTACGAATGTAAGAACATCGAGTCATAATTATCTGAGAGGAGATGCTAAATGGTAGCATTTTGCACAAGCTCTTTCGATTCCTTCGTACTTACATGAGCAGCAGAGGGCAACATTGTAACAACAGCATCACTTGCTTCAGCAACTTCGAAGGGAGAATCTTTAGTAAGAATTCCTTTCTCCGAAAATTTCTTCATAACGCCTCGATCTCTGATAAGTCCGAAGATAAGGTCATTCCGAAAAGATCATTCGAACATTACAACATTAGCAGTGTGCCTCTCAGTCTTTTTCATTCGTTACAAGCATTAAAAGAAAATTCAAGAGAAGAAATACGTAGACGAAACAGATAATTTAGCTTACACGTCATGAACAACGAGAGCATATCCAGCCTTGATCAAGTTATCGGCCATTCGAGATCCCATGTTTCCCAGTCCTATGAATCCAACTCTCTGTGTGATTGTGTCCAAGAAATCAGAAAACCACATCAATCAGCTGCAAGTGAGTGCCGAAAATTGGTGGTAATTGTCTTGAGAAACAATAAAATCAACATCAATGGAGTAGGCCCGGGCAATCGATGGGAAGCAGTGTATATATCAGACAATCATTTCCAAGTAGTGCGCTTCACATGATAATTTCCGAGAACATAGAAAGGGTGCAAGAAACTCACTTCAAATCGAGGTGGGTCAGATGAAGAACAGAGCTTGCGAGCTGAAGACGATAAAAAATCGAGCTTGGCGCCGCGTTTGGTAAGGGACAACAAAGATCTCATATTGGCACTTGAAGACTGAAGTTCGTTACGATCTTCTTCTTTCCTTTAAGCAGACTTATTCCACCAATTTTCCTTTTCTAGCGCTGTTAGAATATTATTTTCTACATGTTCATAAACCATATTAATTTCTATTTCTGCAGTAATTTTTCAGAAATCCTCAAACTGGATAAGCTCAAAAGACGTTACTGTTACGTGTACAGTCTCCGCTCTTTCAAGCTTCTTCCATTCTAACGCCTGCCTGCCTGCCCAACTAAACGCAGACATACGCTGAAGACCAAATTTCAACACCCCAAAAAATAGGGGATTAATTTGCTATTGTTTATTCTTTAGGGTAAATTTCGATGTTCAGACAACCTCATGGTGTTTTTGATATTAGCCATTTTAGCGTTGTATCTTTTGCGATTTACCCCCTATATATTCATTTTTGCCATATTTCTATATCATGATTGTGTTAAGTAATTTGATATATATATATATATGCGTTTGTGTGTCTTTGGGAATATTTGATAATCGTCTTATTGTATAAGTGGATTTCAATGTTTCTCAACCAGATGAAGTGCCATAATACATGGAGGTTTTTTTTTTTTTTCCTTTTGTTCGTGAATGGGTTGGAAATGGCAATATACACAATGTTCGTGCACACATTTTAAATGGTATTATTAATCTTCATGTTGGTGAGGGTTATTAGGCTATACTTTAGATTTTTGTTGGAAGAAATTAAATCAACTCAATCCATTATACAAATCAGAGATTGTTACTCCAACTAAAACTGTTTCAAGATTGGAAACTCTCAATTTAATACGATATCTTGACTGGTTTAACCTGCATGTTAGTACGATGCTTAGAGCTTATCATCACCGAATTAATAAAATCACGTATAGTACAGTACATATTGATTTTTGAAATTCAGTAGAACATGTGATCGTTCATAAACAAGACGGGACCAAATATTAATGAGGGTTTAGTTGAAACTGTCAATTTAGTTCAATTTTAGTCTGTCAAAATTTGATTGTTATTAAAATAAAATTTTAAAATATAATTATAACATTCCACGTTCTACAACTACAATTATTATGATCAACGTCCTAATAGAATAAAAAACTGCCATTAGAAAAAAACTGCCGCAATGTTTACTTAAAATATTAAAATAATCATAAAATTATTAATGAAGATATAAGTATGTCTAAGAGGGGGTGAATTTTGCTTTAAAAAATTTTGCTTCTTCATTCTAAGAATCCTATCAATGTAATATCTGCTTATGCAAGTGATCACGTTATGTATTGGTTCTATCTCACAGGAAAAAAGTAAATAACTGAAAAGTAAATGTGACACATGATTTTTATAGAGGTTATATCTCCACCTGGGGTTTACTCCTCCTTTAGGTTTGCTCCTCAAGAGTTTAATCACTATAAAATCATCTTAGTCAGTTACAAAACTTATTGATTGACCCAATACACAATCGAAACAAGTAGAACCAGTGTTGTAAAATACGCCATAGGCGGTCGCCTAGGCGCTAATCGGCATCAAACGTGGCGAATAAGCCCAACTCGTCAGTTTTAATCGGCCTAGGCGCCGAACAAGCCGATTAATCGCTAGACCGCCTAGGCGCCGAACAAGCCGATTAATCGGCGCACAGAGCGATTTTGGAAAGCCCACCAAGTAGCCTAAATAATTATATTAAATCCATCCAAAGCTCACGAAAGGTGGTTGTGCGGACGAGATGGGGGATTAGTTTAATGCGGATGTGAGTATATATATATGGGAGAGGCTTCAGCGTTCAATACAATCGGTGTGGGACACTTACCTTAACAAAAATATTGAATGGAATATTTTATTTAGAATGTTTGGAAAAATCTACAATATTGGTATATTTGATCATAGAAAAATAACAATAAAAAATTTGACCGATTAAGTGGGAGGTGCGTAAAAATAATCTAAATCATCTAGGTGGCTCCTTGCGCTTTTTACAACCTTGAGTAGGACACTAGACACACTAGGTTACCACGAGTCGAGTTTCGTTCATAGGAATCTCCAATTCCTGGAAGGGCACAACTCGCTCCCGAAGAACCTCCCAAAACTCGTCCTTTCCTTCACGTGCGCGTAAACGTCTTGCCTCCTTGTATATTGCTCACGTCCGAAGACAAAATATGTGGATGGAGGATGGAATAACTTAGTACACTCAGTACTTCGCAAGTGAGCGCTCAGGCAGAATGCTATCGTAAGTGAATGCTCAAAGAATCATAAGCTTTTGCTTAATCTTTCGTATTCGTACTTTGGGAAATTCTAGGTGCTCGACAATCTGAAGTGTTGCGCATACATATAGACCTTTTTCAATCAACACGTACATGGAAACTCAATCATAAAATTAAGAACTAAATTAAGCACTCACTCCATGTAATTTTGGGGTGATCGATCTGCCATATAAATCATGCCAATAATATACTTTCACAACAGTCGTTAGCTCATAATACCATGATTTTAATTCATATAGAAGCCCAGATTCGAAGTCAAGGCATTTTGATACACTTCGGACGATATTTTCAGCACTTTCCATATGTAATATCCAGCTACATCTTGTAGAATAAATCAATCAGGATCTATTTTTCATATTCAGCATATAACACATGAGAATGTCAATAAATATCACAACATATCCACATTAGATTATCGTAGCATGTGAGACCTCTATAACATGCGATTACACAGTTAAAACCCACGCAGGAACTAACACAACCATTCTTCCATTTCTCTAGCATTGATGTAACAACTAAAAAAGTTTCGTTCTACCATCCGCCGGATTTGATGATTGTTTTATCTTTCCGATGTTTTTTATTCGTTTATTTTTGCACTCAATGTTAAGTTGGGCAATAATGTCTATGGTGGTTTAATTTCATTGACATTAATGTTAGATTTAATTTCTTTAACGAGTGTATTGTTGATGTTCTGTATATTCGTTTTCATTTTAATGGTTGGGCTCTTCTTTTCTATAGCCATTTGTTCTGACATGAAATATGCCGTTTCTATTCTCATGATTTTTTTGTTCGAATGATTTCTGGTTAGTACTGATATCATCTGTTAAAAGATTAGAGTTTGTTCAATAATATCTTTTTATTAGCGTACCTTTTCAAATAAGATGAGGTTGTCGTTCTCAAAGATGGGAACTCGTCAGTTGTAAGTACTTTGAAGAAACACTTGCAAATAAAATTCTTATCGTTGGGACTACACATATACATAATATAAACGGCCCCATGTTATAATTCAAACCAACTTGCTCCAAAGATGTGGACTGGACTAGAATGGAGTTCTTTGCAATAAGTTGGCCTCAAAAGTGGTCCAAATATATCTCAATCTCATCTCCATCAGTTTCTTAAGCGTAGATAATATATATTATAGAAAACGAAAAACACACTATTAATCCTCAAAGATCTTGTCTTTGTTTTTTGGGGCGGGGCAAAGTAACCAAAGCACATGGGGAAGCACTAAGCAGTTGTAAGCAATCTCCTTCATAATCTCAATTATTCATTGCTCGGCATTTTTGTTGGTTGGACAATTTTATTTTATGTTAGGCAAAGGCAATGATTGGATTCCATATATATGATTTTGTTCAATGATTCAACAAATCTTAGGTGCCCAATTGAAAATTAAAAAAAAAAAAGCGAATCTAAAGTATAATTAAATTCTAAATAGTCGCTTTTTAGTAAATTATATAATTTAAATGACCAACTAATCTCACTAGAGAACGGCGAAGTAATTTATGTAAGAATTAAAAATTCGAATACAAATACAAAAAACATAACTTAAAGCATACGAATTATGTGCAACCAGTATTGGTAGACAAAAAAGATTAGGGTTTGCTTAGGGTGTAAAGGATTGACAGGAGACGCATGAGGGAATATTAGTTTGAGATTGGGATTAAAAGTTGGTAAGATTACGAGGATCTTTGCTTAGGTGTATTCAGACCACATTAATTGCGAAAGAAAATCTATATAATCTTCAGTGAATTGCTTTGCTATTTTTGAAAAGGCAGTCGTCTATAATTAGGCAGCAAATGATATAAATTATGATGCAATATCGAGTACGTGGAAACGAAAACCCTTAACAGTAAAATAACACTAAGTAAAATTTTACCTAATTAGTTTTACAATTCTATTCAAACTTAGAAGTCAATAAGTTCTAGATTATTCTGATCCAATGCAAGAAGGAAAAACAATCAAGTAATTGGGTAAAAAGGAAGTTTACTCATCGAGGGAAGAAAATTGAGAGCGCACTTGGTAAAATCTTCAGTCAAAAAAGCAAATAAGATCATAAAGGATCGATGCAGACATTAACGTTGTACCTAACTAACACTTAAATAGGATTATATTATTGATTATTGATTTCCATTACCTAATTAGCACTTCCTGTCCTTACACCAATTAATATATGTGTGCTCTAATCAAGAAAATTTGATTCTATGTCATAAGGATAATATATTTTTACGTGATTCAGTCTAACTAACTAAACCAGGCAAAAAAGGTTAGAGACAAGACAATCTAACTTAAATCGACCTTAGCTTCGACGCATTCCGTGTGTGGGCCTCATATTACAACAATGACTCTTTATTTCCCATTTTGACAATCGTAGAACATTCTCTAGTGGTGGTAGGCCTTTGATGTTAGAGTATGTCACGTAATAGCGAACCTATTACGTGTTCTACATTGTTTTTATTTAATAAGTTAAGCATATAGTACATATTTTTTCTATTAATACTTTGATATTTGTATGTTAGTGCATGAGGATTTTTCGTAGACGAGGAATAGGTTCCAGGAAGCTATGGTGATTTCATAGGACCCTCGAACCTAAGTAGATGTTTTGCTGTCTCGAAAAAAAGTGGCTAATAATTTAAAGAAATTGGAAATATCTTTGGGGGTTCAATTGCGAAATATAATGGCATTTTATATCCTTTTACATGCATCTATAGTACATAATTATCGGACACATTGATATCAATCATAGTTTTTATGGTAATTAGTATTCAAATAATGGATATAAGAATTATAGCTTAATTGCTTCTCCACTCAACGTATTAATCTCCCTACCCCATTGCAAAACCTACTCTTGCACTCGACTAATCACTCATTCAATTTAATCATATATATAAATATAAAAATGTGTGTATAATATGATTTAATTTCCCATTAGCTTAATCTCAGAAGCTTAAATCTACAATCCCATCTACTGTAAAACGAATTGACAATGGAATGAATACTCACAATGATATATTCTATTCCATGTACTTGTGATATCATATCCAACAATTTATATTCATATATATATATATATATATATATATAAAATATTCGATGTTCATAAATAAATTAAACACTGCGGCCTGCATCCCTTTGTTTGGAGGCGGGCAAGATCATTGGTTGCTTTTCACTGATTACTATGTTGCTCAAATACCATAACCACAACTCAGAAAATGAGAGAGAGAGAGAGAGAGAGAGAGAGAGAGAGAGAGAGAGAGAGAGAGAGAGAGAGAGAGAGAGAGAGAGAGAGAGAGAGAGAGAGAGAGAGAGAGAGAGAGAGAGAGAGAGAGAGAGTATCATGCACGAGCTTGGACGACATGTGTCTTCCTCGTGAAGTTGGCAAAGCTTCGAATCCTTGTAATGAATCGGAATATGCCAGATGGGATTGGAGATGATGTTCTCATCGTGCCCAAAACTGCTCCTCTTCATCCTCCATCAGAATCTACTTGTCTCTATCTGTATCTTATGTCTTCACCAATCTCATTACATCATCATATATATACCCAACATGATCTTTATGGACAAAATACTGTCCTAACTGATGATAAGTCAAGTGATCAAGTCATGACAGTGCAGACTTGAAACTAAACACATGAGTCCTGCAATTAGACCTGCTGTGCTCGAAGTCGGGGTCATCTCATAGTCTATAATAGAACTCAGTTCACTTCAAACTGAACTTCTTCGTAATGGAAACTAGATTGCATTGCTCTAACATAAATACATAGAGAATTAAGGTTGACTTGTGTAAAAGTTAACTATAAATAAAATGCAAAAACCGGTGTATTAGCGCGGCTCATCCAATTTAAATCGTATTGTGAAATGATCACACCGCGTGAGAGAATAATAATGGCCTTAATTAAATATAATTGTGGATCCACGCTACTCACACACCCGATTGAATAAAAGATGCTATTTACACCCCATTACATTAAATACTTGACATAAATAGTGTAACGTGGTATTTAATACGTTAATACTTCACATATAATCCATACACGATTTTTATTACAAAATAGTTCAATAATTCTTCAACGATAATAAATTTGCTAGTTACTTTATTTTTTCATTAACACATTGTATCTAACAATATTTTATTTTAAAATTAGTCTTAACTTTACACTATGTAAAAAGTATTTATAAATACTAATAATTAACTTACTTTAATATAGTTATATAACAATATTTTTTATTAACTTATACAATTGAAAAAGAGTTACTAGTTAACTTAGTCAATTACACATTATACATAAAAAAGACAATATTCCTATGTTGTAGATGGTATAAATATAATTCGTATGACTAATGTAAATAAAAATCAATACTTATATATTTGTTGAACTACGATATAAAACTATATAATTTTGAAAAGCTAGTAATGTTGTTGGTTGAGAAAAATAGTAATTATTTACATTAAAAAAATTTGTAATACTTGTAGGCAAGAAATATCAGAGAGAATTATCTAATAAAGAATTAATTAAACTTGAAAACATTCTATTTTTACTAGGATTTACTTTGGTAATAAAGATGGATATATCTAGTAAATAAAGATGGATATATCTAGTAAATAAGGTGGCGTCAATAGAATTAACCGTTGGACTCTTATTGGTTAGTTAATCTAAGACATCCTATCCCTTCAGGCTTCAATTATATGCCTCCCCAATGACCCACTATATGTCTTATGGTCTCCATGGAAATAAATAAAACAAACCCGGTAAGTCATGTCATATGTCATAACAATAATGATAATAATAATAATAACATGCAAAGACAGTTTTTTGTTTCATTTTCATGTCAATCTCTCATAGCGTATCCACCACGTGGTCTTCGCCTACATGTTTAAGGTGGACCAACTTTTCCTTTTTTATATTATTTTCCATTTTATTTTAGAATTGTTTACTCTCCTCTCCCCTCGCTCTATTTAAACCCCACAACTCAATTTCTCTTGCTCCCCCATCTTTCTCAGTCACTCTCATCTCATTCTCCCACTTACAAAAACCATTCAATTCTCTCCCCATATATTAACTTTTAAATTCAAGAAATTCTGCGTTTTTATGTTTCACAATGGCAACGACGCCTCAAATCCCTTGTAAAATCCCAGCGATTCCAAGAAAAGCCAATAGTAGAATCCACTCTGCTCTTCAGGCGCCGTCGATCCTCACTTTTCCAAAGCAAACTCTCATCCACCCACCGCCGACAATCCCCACCGCCGAACCACCGCCGCCGCCGCCGCCGCGGTGGAACATACTCCAGAAAACCGCCGCCAAAGCACTAGACTTGGTCGAGAGCGCCTTAATCTCCCACGAGCTCGAACACCCCCTTCCCAAAACCGCCGACCCACGTGTCCAAATCGCCGGAAACTTCTCCCCGGTGCCCGAGCAGCCGGCGAGGCGCAACCTCGAGGTCGCCGGAACCATCCCACACTGCATCAACGGCGTCTACGTAAGGAACGGCGCCAACCCACTACACCAGCCGCTCGGCGGCCACCACCTGTTCGACGGCGACGGAATGATACACGCCGTCACCATCAACGGCGGAGGCGGGAGAAACGAAGCCGCCTACGCCTGCCGCTTCACCGAGACGCAGAGGCTTATCCAAGAGCGCGAATTGGGCCGACCCATTTTCCCCAAAGCCATCGGCGAACTCCACGGCCACTCGGGGATAGCTAGGCTGGCGCTGTTCTACGCGCGCGGGCTCTTCGGCCTGGTCGACCACAGCCGAGGCACCGGCGTGGCTAACGCCGGCCTTGTCTATTTCAACCGACGGCTATTAGCAATGTCCGAGGATGACCTTCCTTACCACGTCCACGTCACCGACGCCGGCGACTTAGAAACGGTGGGAAGGTACGACTTCGACCAACAGCTGAAAACCACCATGATCGCCCACCCTAAGCTCGACCCAGAAACCAAAGAGCTCCACGCTCTTAGCTACGACGTCGTTAAGAAGCCGTACCTAAAGTACTTCAAATTCTCGGAAGAAGGTAAGAAATCGAAAGACGTTGAGATTCCCCTCAAAGAGCCCACGATGATGCACGACTTCGCAATTACGGAGAACTTCGTCGTCATCCCCGACCAGCAAGTGGTGTTCAAGCTTCAGGAAATGGTGAGGGGAGGTTCGCCGGTGATCTACGACGAGGGAAAGATTTCTAGGTTTGGGATTCTGTCCAAGAACGCCGAGGATGGTGGAGGTATTACGTGGGTCGACTGTCCAAACACTTTCTGCTTCCATTTATGGAACGCCTGGGAAGAGGCGGAGACCGGCGAGGTGGTGGTGATCGGCTCTTGCATGACGCCGGCGGACTCGATCTTCAACGAGAAAGAGGAGAATTTGAAGAGCGTTTTGTCCGAAATTAGGCTCAACTTGAAGACCGGCGAATCGAGGAAAAGACCCATTGTTCAATCGCCGGCGGAGCAGGTGAATCTTGAGGCGGGGATGGTGAATAGGAACAGATTGGGTCGGAAAACGAGGTTTGCTTACCTGGCGATTGCAGAGCCGTGGCCTAAGGTGTCTGGCTTTGCAAAGGTGGATCTTATTACAGGGAAGGTCGATAAATTCTTTTACGGCGACGGTAAGTACGGCGGCGAGCCGTTTTTTCTGCCTAGTGAAGGTGGAGAAAGGGAAGGAGAAGAAGAAGAAGACGATGGGCATGTACTTGCCTTCGTACATGATGAGATGACGTGGAAATCTGAGCTTCAGATTGTGAGTGCGAAGACGATGAAGACTGAGGCTGTAATAAAGCTTCCTTCGAGGGTTCCGTACGGATTTCATGGGACGTTTATAAGCTCGAAAGGTATCGAAGATCAAGCTCGATGATGATTTTGATTGAAAGAAACGTTTGATTAGTTTAGTTAGTTAATTAAGATTCTAGTGTGTGTACAGATCGTTAGGTATAGAGGAGTCTTGCAGAGAGACTAAGTGAAAGGGTCTCCGATTCTCCTCTATTTTTGTTTGACCTTTTTTGTTTTTTTTTTTTTTTTTTCGTGGGTTTTTTTTTTTTTTGTGTTTCTTGGTTGGGGAGGAGCCAAGCTTGTAGCTTTTTGGTGGTGAATGAAGCTCAGCTGGTTTCTGTAACGTTTTTTCTCACGCTTCGATTATAAAATGTTACTTTTTGAAAAATAAGTAAATATGGGAGGTTAAGACTATATTTATCAATGACCCGGACAATCGATCATCAGAATAAAATATTAATTTCTCTCTCCTCCACATGTACAACCTACACCCCAACCCAACCTCAATAATTTTCAACTTCATCAACAACCCAACACAACCCATAATATTTATATTTTAGAATTATTTTAAGTAATATTTGAATGTTTATAAATAGATTACATTATATGATATAAAATTTAGTTTATGTTAGTCATTGGATAAAAAAAATAGTATGAATTATGATATATTATAGAATGTGATAGAGAAATAAATAATTTAAAATTGTGATTCAAAATGTATCATTATTGGTCTCTATTTGTAGAGAAAAAATCATGTATTTTGGTAAAAAAAAAATAAAATAAAAATTTAATAAAATAATTAAATAGTATCATAAAAATCAATAACAACCACAAGAACAGTATGCCGAAAACTGTGCACCAACCGGTTGTGGAAATTATTGAATTCTTTTGGTTTATTTTAAATATTTTTATTCATCGACCGGTCGTCGATGTTACCGATAAATATAGTCTAAGGTATTTGATATTTGATAAGATTTTTCATTTATGGCCATCTCTCTCTCTCGCTCTATACGGTAATACTTAAATTAAAATAAGCTATAAATGAAGGATAAAATAGCAAATAAGTTTACTATAAAAATGAGGTGCTTATTATCTGCCATCACCATAAATAAAATAAAATGGATAGTTAATGCTCATTTTCCAACATAAATTGTTCGTATTTCTTTTAAACCATAAAATAAGGGCTAAACTATTTTATGTCAACACGCGTGTAACGCAGCCTTATTGCGTGAAATGTTGAATATTTTGTCTGTTGTTCATTCCCTCGTCAATATATACATATATATTATTGATTTTAGGTAGCAATGCATATTGATCGTCGACAAGCTTAATAAAAATAGTACATTGATAGGATTCCTTCATCTTTGTAACCATTCTGTATAACGACAGAAGACAGACAGACTTCCATATGCTTTATTGACTATTATGAGCAACTGAGCATGCAAGAACTATTGACGAAGGATATATATAATTTGATTTGATTGCCTCATTCCAAGATTCATTGAACTATAGGATGTCGATCGAATTCTTTTTTTGAAAACACGTGCTTTTAAAAACAATGATTATTACATGTACTATCATATACCAAAAATTAAGGCATCAAATTTCCTTACAACTATGTCTCTAGAAATCTCAACGTTCGAGTGTCATCGGAAAAAAAAAAAAAGGAATTAGTTTCAACCGCACGTTTAATGGGAAATTAGTTATTGGAAAGAATCATATATTTTGAATTTGCCGGAGATTGAATATAAGCCATGGGTTTACTACAGCATTGAGTTGAATACGAGGGCCGAAAAAGTAAATGTTGACTATTATTTTTTTTCATTTAATAATGAACGCTTTTTGACACATACTGTTGGGATTAGGTGAAAAGAATACGGATCGTAGTTAAATATTGTCTCTCTGTCCCTTTTATTTTTGTTGAGTTAAGCTCGAGTCAAATTTTCTCGACAGCAAATCACATAATACATGCTATCGCATAATTCGATCAACTTACATCTCAAGTTTGATTGGGTAATCTAATTTAAAATAAATGCAACCTCTAAAATGGTAGGTTTGTGATCGAAAGACAAAAATGATTAATGTGGATTGTTTGGGACCTCAAAATAATGGAACTTCCTAGAATATTTAATTGCTATAGCCTTTATCATAAATGTAACACCGAATCAGCTTCTTTTTAACATATAGGGAGTGTTTGTTTTCGGTGATCCAACATCACGGTGCTACTCACATCATCGTGATGTGTCATCACTGTGTTTGTTTCGGGCGATATTTCATTTTGCATATCAATGTGATATTGGAATATTGTGTTTGTTTAATCGCAGTGATGTGTGGGGTGTCATATTTAACACTATGTATGTTATGTAGCTAAAGTGTTTTAATACGTACATTTGAAGTAATATTTTTCGTAAAGTTACTACTATTTGAAATTCAAGTATTACTTTTAAGCATTAATTATAAGTATTTATATAATTCTTCAATAGAATTAGTTTTTTTAAGCTTTAAACGTAGATTTTTAAATGAGTTATTAATTCTAAGTATTTTATATAATTCTTCATTATAATTATTTTAGAAGCGTTAATAGATTAATCAATTATTATTTATAAGTCTATAATCCTTCAACATAATTCTTCTATTTTTTAAGCATTTAAATATTAATTTTTTATAAAATATGTTAGTTATGTAATCTAATAATATGAATAAGGGTATATAAGGAATGATGTGAAAAAATAAGGGATAATTTTGTCCAAATAAATATTGAAAGTATCACCCCATCACGGTGATGGAGCATCACCCTGCTTTTTGGGGTGATCCAAAAGTTGGAATATCACTATCACGGTGATAGCTCATCACTCCTGAAAAACAAACACGGTGATGAGGAAACAATGAGAGGATCACGATGATGTTTTGGAGGATCACCTCAAAGCAAACACCCCGATATAGTGGAATAAAAAAAAAAAAAGAGGTTTTATATTTATTTGTCGTATGGTGTTGCATATCCTATAACAAGCAAATTTATGAATCTTGGCACTTATCCTATTCTTACAATATCTTTTCGATAGAATTAATATTATTATTCGTCGAGTTCAAAAAATAACAATATATATATGATATAAACTAGAAACTCAGCCCAGAATTGAGGGGTAAGCTTTACATTAAAAGACAAGAGCTAGCAAAATCTCGACTTGATGAAGTTCACGTGAAACCCACGAGGAATTTACGTACTTATTCCTCAACAAAATCGGTGAAAAAGACTTCCACATTTCCAATAGAATCCAAATATTACATTATATATACTTGCGTAAATATCTAGTATACCAGATAATAATAATTTAAAGTATTTATAAGAAGTAATGGTATGATTCCGACATTAGCCGTCATATATTTTGGGGAAGGTGTCTCAGTTGCCTTGTTCGCTGCCCAATTTCCAGGAATATATCTTATCCCAAGCCACTCCCATATTTATTACATTATATTAATTTTTCAAATGATACTTCTTCATCCTTAATCTTTATTTAAGATCAACTAAGGCTTTCTGCACACTCTCTAAGGCCTTTTGTTTAATACGAAATTCCAATTATATGCTAAGTCATGAAACCAATCACACTTCTTAGAGTCAATCATACGTAATTTTAATCGAAATTTATCTTATCCTTCGGGAAAATAAAATGTTATCTACCATGTACATGTGTGTGCGCGTTATATAAAGAATAAAAGAAAAACGCGTAGTGGGCACACATCCTTTATTTGAATTAATGTTTATATGAAAAAACAAAGAGTTTATAGTGGACATTGGAAAGTGACGGATCAAGTGAAATGATTAGTAAGTGTAGTTTAAAAAGTTTTATGAAGACGTGGTCGGTCAAATATTAAAATATTTTATAACGAGCACATCGTAAGTAGCATCACAAATAGTTTCACGCACCAACCATCGAAATATAATATATATATATAGTAATTTTATGGTGCTCATTGTGAGCACCTTATGTGGGCAACTGTTGATGTGGCGCCGATTCATGCCATTTCAACTCCACTTCGACATCTAAGGTTATGTCGTCTTAAGTAACACCTTCTAGTTCCTATTAATCGACATTTCGGATGCTGATATGGCATATTGACGCGATATATTTCATTGATGTAAAATATTATGTAAGGTGTCAAATGCCATATCAGCATCCCGAATGTCGATTAATGACACCTGAAATGTGTTAATTAATGCGACACAACCTTAGATGTCGATATGAGATGTTGGAATTGCACGAATCAGTGCTACATTAACATGTGCTCACATAAGGTAATCAAAAGAGCACCATAAAATTCTTATATATATATATATATATATATATATATTCATATTTGACTTTCGTTAACTTTTTTTAAGGTAACAAAAGAAAGGAACTGTAATGGATTAAGGTCAATCGAATAAAATTAATGAGTGTGTATGTGTGTGTGTGCGCGTGTGTCATGCACTAATTAACGAATGGCATTGGTTTTCCTATGTTGCAAACAGCACTAAAGCCACGTAAATGTACGTGAAAAATGGAGCGTAAATTAGTGGCGAGGTAAAGCAATATTATTATTATATATAGCGATTGACATATGCAATGACGTTAATAAGGGTTTGTGTGTGAGTGTCCAATTTTATATATGTATATTTATATATATATATATATATATAATCCCGATTTTCTTTGGTTAAGTGCTTTGAGCATTCAATTCTAAGTACTAGACCAAATTTTGAGGATCCAAACGGTTAATGTAATTATAGTACTGTATGCACACTCAAATGCGTATGCATATATAAATATAAAAATTAAGTTTATTTAATTTAAAATAGCTCATTTGTATAAATTATAAAATTAAAAAGTATATGAATTAACTAAAAACAGTAATTAAAATATATAGTTTTTCTGTTTTTCGAAGGACACGTGAAGATTAATCAATGGACCGTTTAGAGATTGATTAATTTTTTATACTTTATTAATTTTTAATTTGTAAAAAAGAAAATATGAGTCCAAATTGACATGCCAAATCAATCAACTCCGTGACAGTTTTTAAGAGGCTTAGAGCCTCCATATAATACAACAGATATGCTCCCATTAGATAATATATGCCCAACAATAAAGCATGTTATTCAAGAATCAATATCAAGATTGCCTTACGTTACAAACAACAGATTATTATGTATTCACTATTGTAGTTCTTATAAACAATGAATTTCTGTAAAGCAGAATCTGGGATATGTGCCCTTCATATCATATATTCTTCCTCTCGCAGCTGAAATTTCTTTATGATTTCGAAGATACGTCGTATCGTACCAAGACATATATAATTAATATATTCGAACAGAAATATCTTAAGAAGTCGTCACATTTTGATTTCGTAGGTGGACTTTTTGCCAGCTCAAACTCAAAGTGCAACGTGGGTTAATGTAGGTCAAAGTTTCAACAACACGTGTCTTGTTGTTTCCTAACATCATTGCGTGAGTTTTGTTGTTTCCTTGTCTCTCATTCCATCACCAGTTTTAATAATTGTGTTATTGGGCCTACGTTGGGCCACTATGGGCCTGACTTGGGCCTATCGTCTGATCTCCTGGACAATAAAATCGGGTCGATCATGTCCTCCTAAGTGCAAAAAAAGAGCATCTATTATATGGAAATACGCGTTTATCTAACTTTCACATTTAATGTTAGTATTTTTAGCATGCCATGCGCGTATGCAATAAATAAATTTAATTGATAATGGTTAGTTTTAATAAGTGATATGCTAAAATAGAATGAGGTATTTATTATTAGGACAAGAGTATATTATTTAAGTGAGTTTTTTATTTTTTAATAATAATTCATGTAAAAACAATCTGATTGTAATTGACACAGTTTTTATGTGTTGGGTCCAGCCAACATGTGCCAAGAGCAACCATCATTATAAAAAATATATATTAAATAATATTATTACTAATGTATTATAATGTTATGTTATATATATAATAAATTAATGAACGGTTCGTATTAAAGGGCGACCCGGCGGATTCCTGGCCACCGGTTTTGAGCGGTCCAGAATAGCTGAAGACATCTATAAATAGGCTGAGGGTTCTTCAGTTATTATCATCCCAAAATCAAGTGAGTTCACTGCGAGAGAGAGAGAAATAGTGAGAGGAAAATTTATCCGGGTGGATAAGGGTGAGAGCGAGTTTAGTTTTACTGGAGTAGTTGGGAGTAGGTACAAATACATTACCCGAGTGGGTAAGGGATCTTGACTTTGGGTTTAAACACGAGCATTAAATCTGTACGGTGTAACATTCTCAATATAGTAAAGCTGGTGCTCTCCGTGGAGGTAGGCAGTATTGGCCGAACCACGTAAAAATCTCGTGTTCTCTATCGGTGTCATTTCGGTTTTATATTGTCCCAACAAAATTGTCGCAGATCCAAAGTCAACCTTCCGCTGGGCCCGAAAAATTACCGCTCAACCTCAACATTATGTTCCCTACATTCCTTAAGGAATAATTTAATTTCTTTGAGCCAGCTAGACTCCAAAGGCTATGGGAGTTTCATAACAGGGGGAGTCTGTAAAATCACACGTGGCGAAAAGGTCCTACTAAAGGGAGAATAGCGTGGAGGTTTGTATCGTCAAGTATGGTACATAATACTCTGATTTCGATGGGTTCACAAAATCGCGCACGCGTGGTGGAAAGGCAGACGGGGTAGGGAAGTCCTGCTGGAGAAGGGGTTGCGTCAAAGTCCCTCTTCAAAATCGACGAGTAGAGTCGGTTTGACGCCGCACAAAGGATTGCCCGGGTGAATCAACTGGGCAGGATCGAAATTCTTCATTCGGATATGTGTAGCTGGTACAAGGAAGGCCAATGGACGATCGTGGTAATTACGAACGGGTTACTCTCAAACAGACTCACTGGAATGAGCGATTGGAGAAAAGGGGTTGAGTGTGGCTAGAGGGGGAGAATTGTTGAGTCCAGTCAACATGTGGTGGCAATGAAACCACCGAGAGCAACCATCATAATAAAAAAATATATATTAAAATAATATTATTAATATTTTATTATAATATTATGTTATATACATAATAAATTAATAAACGGTTCGTATTAAAGGGCGACGCGGCGGATTTCTGGCCATCAATTTTGAGCGGTCCAGAAGAGTTGAAGACATCTATAAATAGGCTGATGATTCTTCAGTTATTATCATCCCAAATCAAGTGAGTTCAGTGAGAGAGAGAGAGAGAGAGGGAGAGAGAGAGAGAGAGGAAAATTTATCCTGGTGGATAAGAGTGAGAGCGAGTTTAGTTTTACTGGGGTAGTTGGGAGTATGTACATATATGTTACCGGCAGGGATCTTGAGTTTGGGTTTAAACGCGAGCGTTAAATTTGTACGGTGTAACATTCTCAATATAGTAAATGTGGTGCTCTCTGTGGAGTAGGCGGTATTGGCCGAACCACGTAAAAATCTCGTGTTCTCTATCGGTGTCGTTTTGGTTTTATATTGTCCCAACAAAATTATCGCAGATCCGAAGTCAACCTTCCGCTGGGCTCGAAAAATTACCGCTCAACCCCAACATTATGTTCCCTACATTTCTTATAAAAAACATAAATTACATGGGCAACATACAATTGAAAAAAGATGGACTACATGACACAATATAATCAATCAGTCAATCACATAACTCGAGTTCGAAAATCAAATTCACCAAAAGTCTTACTGCATAGCATAATTCAGACTATTCAAACTCGCGACTGAATTTGATATAATTATTAGTCGGCAGGCAATAATATTGCATGCTCTTGAGATGTTTGTGGACCATATCAGTCAATCAGATTGTTGGAATAATTGAATATCAATTATATGTCGACTACAAGATAATAAGATAATTAATAATAATAAATTTCGGGGTGTTTGGAGACAGCTCCCTTTATTACAACTACTAGGAAAAGTTCCAAAGCGTTTAGCATAAGAACTCATACGTGATTGAATTTCTCATCTATCTATGTATACTACGAGTATGCGATCCATGTTATGAATTTATTTTCTTGGTAGTTGCTAGTATATATATATATATAATATATATATATAATATATATATATATTATATATATATATATATATATATTAGTCTTTATAGTTTGGGACATAATCATTCATCCACTCCAACATAATAGTAAACTCTCAGTCACTCAAACTACAAAAAATGGAAAGAAAATGCAATTTAGAACTTTGCTTAGCAACACCTTCTGTTTCTTCGCTTGATAGGGAAGAAATGCAAAGGCTCACTATTTTCTACGATGGAAGGATCGTCGCTTGTGATTATGTCATGGAACGACAGGCAATCTGTATTATGTTGTTTTAGAATTCAAGATCGAGTGAAGAGAATGAATAAATTTTAATGGGACTAATGGAGGACGAAGTGTTTTTCTGGGCAAAGTTTATTTTCACTTTCTCACACACGTTACATATGCTTTTCTTTTTCTCTCCCACTAACTAATTCTTCTTACATGCACTATGGGGGTGTTTGTTTCAGGTGATCCAACATTACGGTGATACGTACATCACGGTGATGTGGGTGTCACCGAAATGTGGATCAAGGTGATATGTCATCAGTGTGTTTGTTTTAAGGTGATATTTCATCTTGCAGATCAACGTGATATTGAAGTATTATGTTTGTTTAATCACTGAGATGTGTATGGTGTCGCTGTATAAATGTCATATTTGACCCTGTACATATGACTTAAATAATGTGTTAAATTTTTTTAAGGTGATATTTTATGTGATGATCATTATATATTAAAATATATATTTACTATAAGCATTACTTAAATTTATACTTTTTTTAAATATAAGTTTTAATATTTCTAAATAACTGAAATATTTTTTAAGATTTAATTATGTTAATCATGTAATTATATTTATAATGGCATATAAAGTAATAATGTTAAAATATGAGGGGTATTCTCGTCCATTAAAAAGTTAGATAGATTACCTCATCACCGTAATGTTGGATCACCTAGGTTTTTTGGGGTGATCTGAAATATGAAATATCACCCTATTTTCATCACCTAGGTGATCCATCATTCCGGTGATGGCTCATCACCTAGACTAAACAAACACAGTGATAAGTGGTAAACGAGAGGATCACGGTGATGTTTTGGAAGATCACCCCAAAACAAACACCCCCTATATATAATAGAAAAGTAGACATCTATGATAACGACAACAAGCCACAATGTTGAATTTAGGGACTGAGGCTGCGCAGTGTTAATGCACACTTTTCCTTCTTTTTTCATTGTGCGCAGCCTTCGCAGACTTGGTTCTTTTTTTTATTGTATTATTTTTTATTTTATTTTATGATTGAGCTTATCCAACAAATTCCCCTTAAGCTCAATCATCTTTCGGTCTTTCAACCCTCCTTAAACTTAACTCTTTTCGTGTATCATACGTTGCGGCTCGCCACTTGCCGTCAACAAACGTCTTCGAGCACTTCGCTTCAATCATCAGCATGTGCTTTCCAAACCAGGCATTAATGTGAACCCGTTCTTCCCTAGTCTGATCAATTTTCCGGCATTCGTTGAACACCTACCTTTCGTCGTTTCTCTTTCCGGCAAGAGAATTAGCTATGTCCATGATTGCACGATTTTCTTCGTCGTCATTATTGGGCGTGCCAAATTCTTTCTCCTTATCGTGCATCTTGTTGAAATTTTCCACGGTATTAGACTTGAAATGTTCCCTCGCTTCACGAGCACTTCGATCTTTTTGAATTTATTTGCGACCTTCTCCACGACCTCTGCACGGTTTTTGTCGTACGCAATATTCGCGGGTGTGTTGATTGGGTCCTTAGCTCCGGATCGCTTGGCCTTCCTCGGCATCTCGAGGGTCTCCTTCGTTCGTGACCTCTTCCGCGATTTCTCTGCGATTTTCGTCGATATAGTTTTCCTTCATATTTTGGTTATCGCACATCCGCTTGGGGGCTTCTTTGGTCGTCGTCGCGCGTCCTTCTCGTCCGTCTTCAATTTTTCGGCAAGCTTGTACTTATCGTTGCTTCGGGTTTTCAAGTTGTTCATGCATTTTTCGAGGTTGTTCCTCGCCTCGATCCAATCTTTCACCTCTTTTTCTTTTTGGCGTGTTTTTTCCTTGTTAACGCGCTTCATCTCTTTAGGGCTGACCTCATTAGTTCCCCGATCTTCTGGTGACTGACTTCTTCGCTAGTTTTTCGCAGGGTCTCGGTCATGGCTTCATGCGTGACCATTTCATCGCACTCCTGCGTCTCACCTCGTACGGCTTCTTCAGCCCGCTGGGGAGTTAGCTTCTTTCTCGTCTCTTTGTCGGCATAATCGCCTTTCTTTGACACCGTCTCGTATGTCTCCATTGCTTTTACGTTCGCCTTGTTGTAAGCATTATCTTTGGCCTTCTCCGACGACGCATGCATGGCGTGTCGACCTTGTTTTTCATCTCATCGGCATTTTCCGATGTCTTCGCGTCGATCTCCTCGACTTTCTCAGGAGGTTGTCGTGGCGGCATTTCTTCATACGCCTCCTCTTTTTCGAGCACTTCTTCATTTGGAGCTCCTTTTTCTTTTGTTCTTTCACGAGCTCTTCGGTCTTTGGATATTTTTCCTCCTCTTTTGTGGCTTCATCGGCGTTTTCTTTGACGCTCCGCCTTCTTTTTCCTTCTCAGCCATAATTGGTGGTTCATCTTTTTTCGTTTCCTCCACCGTCTTAGGCTCATCAGCGTAGTCTATATCACGATTTCTCTCCACGCCGCGAGGTACGTCTTCTCGTACGCATTCGGCTTCTATTTTGAGGTCCTCTTGCCTCTCTATTTTCTTCTCGTCCTCAGAAAACTCGATATCATCGTCCTCTTTGTCGTCTCAAGCTCGCCATGTTTCTGTGGTCGAACTTGGTTTGTGCGATTAATGTCCTTATACGCTTTCTCCAACAGTTTTCAAGCTTCCTTGGCATTTCTCGTTGCACCTATCACCCTGGAACCGGCAAATTCTACCGCTTCCCGTATGACGAGGAGCACAAGACCATTTTCTATGGCTGCAGCTCGCAGCATCTTCCATTGCGACCTTGTATACCCCGTCGTATCAAGTAGGGTATATCCATCTTCGATGATTTTCCATAAACCTTGCGATCAGCAAAGCTTTCGTTTCGGCGCTCCACCGTGCGTAATTACTTTCGGTGAGTTTTGGCGGGAGTGGCATTCCAACACCTGGTAATTTCAGCATCACCATCGGCTCTGCCGGCTCTAACGGCTCCATTGAGACCATCGGCTTTGATATCATTTTGTTGTTTTAGAATTCAACATCGACTGAAGAGAAGGAATAAAGAGGACGGAGTGTTTTTCTGGGCAAAGTTCTTTTTCACTTTCTCACACACGGTACATATGCTTTTCTTTTTCTCTCCCACTAACTAATTCTTATTACATGCGTGTGTGTATACATACATATATATATAATAATAGAAAAGTAGACAGATATGATAAGGACAACATGTCACGCCTGTTGAATTTAGGGACTGAGGCTGCGCAGTTTTAATGCACACTTTTTCTTCTTTTTTCATTGTGCGCAGCCTTCACAGACTTGGTTCTTTTTCTTTATTTTATTATTTTTATTTTATTTTATGATTGAGCTTATCCAACAAATTCCCCCTTAAGCTCAATCATCTTTCGGTCTTTCAACCCTCCTTAAACTTAACTCTTTTCGTGTATCATACGTTGCGGCTCGCCACTTGCCGTCAACAAACGCCGTTCGGTCTTTCAACCCTCTTTGAATATATGGTTTGCTACATGTTATTTCAGTTCATTTTTGGGAAAATGGTTTTGTATATTTATTCTCAGACAGGAGAGCTGTTTGATCTGTTTGTCTCAAAATGTGGCCCATGATGATGATAGAGTCAGTCGTCTGCAATTGATCGATCTCAATCAAACGTGATCAAGCTAATAATGTGTAGATTATGCAAATTTAATTCAAGTTCAATAGTTGTACTTAGTATGTAACAAAACATGGAATATAGTACATTCAAAACCATAATGGTAAGTAAATTTTCTGCTACTGCATCAAAGTAAGGAAAAGGCACAAAGTCAACTGTCCGTGTCGATAGGTTCTATTCTATGTAGCAAATATTTCTAGTAACGTTATTTTTTAGGTTGGTATGATGGTAAGAAAACTCGTTTGTAGTAAAAATAGAGCTGAAAACCTTATAAACTAGTTGGGCCCTCCGATGAACCTACATTAATTCGCATAATAAATTAAATGTAGATATTTTTATAATGTCGAAATTCCACGGATAAAGAAATAAAAACGTACCTACAAATGAAATCACAGCAAAAATAATCAATCTATCCCATATCGGCTCCTACTGGAAAACGTAGGAAATAGCATAGATCATAAATCTGCCGCGTCAATTTTCTGTAATTAATGAATGCATTTGTTTCGATTAGCTAGGATTGCTACATAATTACATTGGATACTCCGTTTTACTTATGTGATTTTGATTGTAACTCCTTTTTTCATCTCTGGTTTGGATTGGTCCCCAGGATTGATCTTTTGTGATTTCCGTTAAATCTTAGTGGATTATACCCTAATCGTTCGTTAATTGATTGTTTTTGTAGCTCGTTTGCCGTTTTTCTTCTCATGGAGTTTATGGTTCTTTAGTTCGTATATGATTGTTTGGCATTTTCTTTTGTCGTGCGCGGACCCTGGGATTTTGTGTAAATCTAGTCACTTCTGCGGTTGCTTTCATTTTATTTTCGTAAGTTAGGGTTTTTATGAGTAGCTGCCTTTCAGGTTTTCTCTTCGGGACGATTATATTAGTTGTTAATCTCGTTGGAAGGTAATAGTGAAAGACTGCCCCGGGTGTTTTTGTTGTCTGAGTTATGTACAGGTGATGCAGCTGCGGTGACTGGCATCTAATTCTGATTCGGTTTTCGGTCAGGAGAAGATTCTCATCCTTAGCAATGCGCAGAAGTGAGAAACGTTCTCGTTCGTTCAGGGATGATTCAGATCGGAGAAATCAGAGGAGGAGGAGAGAAAACGACAACGGCAGAGATGAAAGGGGAAATGATGAGTTGGTTCTGTACCGAATTCTCTGTCCTGATAATGTAATTGGGAGCGTAATTGGAAAAAATGGTAAAGTGATTAATACGATTAGACAGGATTCGAGGGCGAAAGTCAAGGTCGTGGACCCTTTTACCGGTGCTAAAGAGAGAGTTATTCTAGTTTATTGCTATATTAGGGAAAAAGAAGACATTGACGTAGATGGCGAGTTTAATGATGTCAAACCCCTTTGTCCCGCTCAAGACGCGCTGCTCAAGGTCCACGCAGCAATTGCAAATGCTGTTGCTGTAAATAGGGAATCAGACAGGAAGAGGACAGACAGAGATATAGAGGAATGTCAGCTTCTTGTTCCATCGAGTCAATCAGCCAGTATTATTGGCAAATCTGGTGCAGCTATTAAGAAATTACGGAACTTAACAAGGGCAAGCATCAAGATTACTGCCAAGGATGCTGCCGATCCCACTCATTCCTGTGCGTTGGAGTTTGACAATTTTGTTCTGGTTAGTAGTCCTTTTTCGCATTTTGGAATCTCTTCATGTAATTAAACTTCGATCTTGGAATGCATATAATTAGTAATGATACCTAATGTGAAAAAGTTCGACATGAAGTTTATTCTCCTTTGATATTCGCATGGTTTTGCCACGTACAGCTGAACAGTCACCTCATAACAGAGTTTAAAACTTTTGTAGATATCTGGTGAGTCAGAGGCAGTTAAAAAGGCAATTTTTGCAATTTCTTCAATCATGTACAAGTTCACTCCCAGGGAGAACATTCCTCTGGACACTTCTATTCCAGAAGCACTACCGAGCATCATCATCCCGTCAGATGTTCCTTTATATCCTACAAGTGGACTCTATAAGAGCGTAGATCCTTTAGATTCGGCTAGGTCACTGCCTTCCATTTCCAGTTCTAGACGTATGACAGATATCCCAGATTATGCGGATGCTGGGAGCTCATGGGCATCGTATTCAAATGCACTTCCGGTGATTTCTGGTTATGGTGGGCAACGATCTCAGGAGCTAACTGTGAAAGTATTGTGCCCTTCTTCCAAGATTGGACGTGTGATCGGAAAAGGTGGAATGTCGATTAAGAATATAAGACAGGAAAGTGGTGCTAGTGTCGAAGTTGAGGACTTTGACTCAAACATAGTGAACGTCTCATTTCCGTTGTCTCCACTGAGGTACTCTATCAATGTTTCTATGCATCTGTTGGAAGAAAATGTCTTCTCATGTTTCCATTCTAGTTTGTGCATTCTGTGCTTGGATTCTTTTGCGCTGACGAATTGTATGCATATCTTCTTGTCTTTGGGAATCATTTTACTGTGATTTACTGTTAGCATCTCGCCAAGCATGATTGTGTTTTCTGAAGAATGATCCAGTTTGAGGATCTAGATCCTACATCTTATCTACCTACGTATTACCTTTTGTTTTTGGCAGTCATCAGATGATCTCAAATCCATGAGTGTTGAAGCTGTGCTCTTATTACAAGGCAAGATAAATGAGGATGATGACGAGACTGTTACTTTTCGGCTCCTTGTACCTTCAAAGGTTATCGGTTGTATCATTGGAAAAAGTGGTTCTATCATTAGTGAAATCCGAAAAAGAACTAGAGCAAGTATACGGATTTCGAAAAGCGAGAAGCCTCTGTTTGCTGATGAACGTGATGAACTTGTTGAGGTTTCTGAACTTGATTTAAGTTACACTGTTACTTTGGTAAATACTGCAGTTTTTACTTCTTTATTTGCATGGAATTGAATTATATGTCTGGTACAGATTTCTGGAGAAGTTGGCTGTGTCAGAGACGCAATTATTCAGATCATTTTGAGGCTCCGAGAAGATGTTTTAAAAGACAGGGAAGAAGGGCGTGGTGCGCGTGCTAGTGCTGAGAAGCTACAGTCTGGTAGTTCATCTCATCCGCTGCGATCAGTTTTGCAACCTCATAGTGCTGCACTGGCATATGAGCCATGGCCTGATACTGGAAGTGATTTGAGATTGGTGCCCGCCACTGGCTATGGATATGGTTCTTTGCCTGTATGCTTCTCTTTTGAATGTCCTGCTTTTTATATTTTCTATACTGGTTAAAGGGAAAAATGGGGGAATCATGTTTTTTTCCCTTTTGCATGTTGCGTTCTCTTCTCCGCCCTTTTCAGTTGTGTTGTGAAGATAAATGAAGTGCATCGATGTCTGAGTTCCTGCAAAATGTGATACGCGAAAATCGCTGCATCGGACATAGTTTCTAGTGATTGGATTTTTGTCTCGTTATCGTTGTATAGCTTATGTATTGTTGCATTAATCTATTGTTCATGAGCATAGACCGCAGATCTCTATGAGTTCATCTAGTGTCTTGCTTTGGGGCACGGATGAAAGCATATTAAGTAGATGAAATTGAACTTTGTGTGGCTCTGCTGCTGTGCAGAATTGTGTGATTGTATTGCTTTGCTAATCTTTTCTTTTATTGTTGAAGGTCGGTGATCATGACTATGGATCATTGTCTTTGTCCTCATCGCTGTATGCAGGGTTAGTCTCGGTTGTATTGATTTTATCTTCTAACTTGTTTGAAAGTACATGCATGATTGATATTTCCTTAAATTCAGATTGCCTCCATCGGTTCTGGAAATGGTTATCCCTGCGCATGCGGTTGGTAAAGTTATAGGAAAAAGTGGAACAAATATTGACAATATTTGCAAGGTAAAGAAGTTGAAACTTTTGGTATTTTTTTTTTTGGCCGGTGACGATGATATCAAAAGTTCTTTTGGTTGATTTATTTCAAGTGGCCAAAAGGACGAAATTAATCTGTTTCAACTCTGTAGGATTCACATGCTTGCATGCATTTATTCTCTTACCAGATATCTGGAGCTGCTATTGAGATATCAGATTCCAAGTCGTCCCGAGGTGATCATGTGGCTCTAATATCTGGCACTGGCGAGCAAAAGCGCACTGCTGAAAACTTGATTCAGGCATTCATCATGGCCACTTAAGGGTTCTTTAATCCAAGTGAGCTCAAATCCAATTCTCTGTCAGGGTGTTTAGCTACTTCTGTTGCCCCATCCCTTCATGGATTGAGTTGAGTCTTAATCTCTAAATTCTCTGTTCCATAAGAGATCGATCTTTCAAGCTGTTTCGAAGCGTAAGACTCTAACCTGGATTTGAGTTTGGCCCTATTATGCTTTGCGTCAAAGGGAGGGGTCATCTTCTAGAGCCTATGAGCTACAATAGGATTGTCTTCCCTTTTCTTAGTTTTATCTGATTCTCATCTTTGCTGCACCAACTCTTATTTCCAGCTTTGCTTTGCTTCATGATTTCAAGTTACGTTCGGTTCGAGAAACCTATGAAGATCACATAATACCTCTATGATTTTGCTATTGTCGTATTGCTGTGCCTCAAAGTCTTTCTTGCATACCTTTTCTTGCTTTTCATATATCAAAAGTAACTCAACTGATAGTGGATCAGTAGCATCTCACTCCATTATGGATTTTCATACTTTTTTTTTTTAACTCGCAGAGTACGAAGTTGGTTGCTTTCAAATAACGATACTTTGCACCTGGATTCTTTTTTAAAATGCGAGAGATGGTGGCTTGACTTATTGTACTTTACTACACTTCACCTTGGTTATCTTATGATTTCTGCCTGAAGCTACGTATCCTTTTCTAACATCATGTTTTCTGCCTGGTGGGAATCAATTTGAGGATGCACTAAGAGCCTTCTGTCTGAAGTTTTCCATTAGCCTTTCGTTTCCAGAACTCACTTTGTAAGAGCAAATAGCTACTGACCCTCAGTGATGTGTATGATTCATTCATTATTCTTGGCCCACGACATTATCGACTTGCTTTTCTGAATTTTGATGCACCTCGATAGATGACCGAACACAGATAGCCTACTCTCCAATATTAACACAATCTGATCTCAATGGGTTCCAAATGCATTCTGTCACAAACCCTCGACCTAGATTTTCTTTCGTTGAAAACGCCAAGTCCTTCTAGTGGACGTGGGATTTACCTGACTGGTCTTTGTAAATTTTATTCCCCATCAAGTCTGAAAGAATTCAGGAACGTCTCAGCATGCTAATCTGATCGACTCAGATCGATTACATTCGCTCAACCCGAGGAGTGATGCTCGCCCGAGCTGCCTAGCTTGACATCCTCAGAGCTAGAGCTTCTCTTAGCCTATTAGACTTGGCCAAAATACGGCCAGGCCCGTGGCCTAGCTCAGATGTTTCGCTATCACATAGCTTATGCGCTCGACACACTCACGCCATGGTCAAGATTGTGGTACACATTTGCTTCTTTTTCTGTCATATTCCATGTACCGAAGGTCCCTCTACTTGCAATTCCTTCCTTATCATTTCATTTGTAGCGTAGACATTTGCTGAGCCACTGGCTATGAACACATCTACTCATTAGAGCCTAAGCTTACACATGTGCCTTCGGGAAGTCAAGAGCACTTGTCGTTAGATGCCATATTGTATGTACCTCTTTGTGTTCTGAGTTTGGAAAAGCTGACCTTGACCGAATGTGGACGGCGGTCAAGGCATTCTCTGCCTTTACTTGCCTCTCGTTCTTCGAAGAGGACGCTCATGGGTGGGCGAGGATGTTGTTGAAGAGGAAGACCTATTGCTTGGAGATGAATTAGTCTTTTTTGAGATCGTTTGGTTTGCAGGTAAAGATGATTTTTCTTGAATGTATTGTTGTTGTGCCTTCTCTGTTGAGCGAGCCTAAGGATCTTCAACAAGATTGTGCCCATATTTGAAGCCACCGAGAGTATGCGTTGGAATCGTGCCGTGAATATGTTAGTTAGGTCTTGAGTAGAGCTTTCTTTCGTCTATGAATTAAATCTAAGTCGAACTAATGGCTTTGCTTGGTATCCATCTATCTGTACTGAATTTGCGTTGCAGAGCTTTGTTGATCAACAGTAAGATTTAATGCAGAAACATGGACAGTTTAGTGACGAATGCACACAATCTCCCTCTCTCTCTTTCATGTATCTAGCTTCGATTCGAAATGCACAAACAAAATATCCCTTACATTATGTAATAATTTAGCCCGTAATACAAAAGATTCTGAATGCACTACACCACCACGGATGCCCTGAAGAGACGAAAGCAGCGCTTTGCAGCAGCCGTTTCTTCTTCCTCTGTAATAATAATCCAAGCAAATCAAAGTCATTAACCAGAAGGAAAAATGGGTTTCGTTTGGCTTCTTAATCTTCGGTAAAAATATATAAGCAAAGAAGTAAATAATAATAATAAACCCTGATTGTTTTTCAGTCTTGAAAAAAGAATTAATTAACATCTTAGACAAAGCGCACATGCAATGCAATGCCACACGTTGAGTTGAGCTCCCCCGTGACTACATCAATGGTGGGACAGTAGTAAAGACATGAGATATTAAAAAAAAAAAAAAAAAAAAAAAAAAGTGAAAACACACGCAAACACACGCAGTACTATTGCATCTATCTAAAGGATTCGACGAAAAAAAAAGAAATTTTTTATAAAGTTCATTCGCCAATAGATAGACATGCCTTTTGGTGCAACGACCAAGAAAACGAATAGATAGAGTTTTGAAAGAGAAACCCTCAAAACCCGTGCGAAATATCAAGCAGGAATAATTAAGATAAATTGAACCGAGTACGAGCATTTTATTACCATAAATGAAGATGGGAAACGACGATACTGATCAATTCCTCCCTTTTGCTTCTGAATGCTCATTTCCAGTACTACCGTTACTGCTGCTGTTATTATTACCGCCGTGATGACTTGTTGTTGGATCTCCATAGAACAACTGCATGCGCCCAGCAGCTTCGTACCCAGGCAGGAGGAACTTGTAATGTCCATTGCCGCTACAATCCATGGGTGCAAGAAATAAGCTCTGAGGAGAACCATGGTCAACGCTCGAAAACCTCTGAGGAGGCAAAAACATAGAAGACGAAGAATAATTGGACTGAAGGGTCCCCCGATTGTTGCAAGCACGGCTCGCGCTTGGAGAGGACAAAGAAGATGCCGTGAAGTTCAACGCAGTACCGACGTTGTGCCCGCGCCCGCCATGATTGCTGCTTTCATTACAACTGTTCACACCATGGGCCAAATGGTGGCGGTAATGAATATCTGGGACGAAAGAGAACTGCTGTAGCTCGCCACTGTGGCCATTGCTCTCCGATGGCGTCATGCTAAACATAGGATTCGAAGATACGCGCATTTGCAGACCGCTGCTGGTGAAGTAATCCAGCGTTGGAGTTGTGGTGGTCGGAGACTGCTTCGAGAAGCTAAAAGTCGACTCGTTTAAGTTGTTATTACCGTCTCCGCCGCCGCCGTTTGGACTGCTTTTACTGTCGTCGTTGTCGTTCAGACCCGAACTCAACAGCTCGGTGAAGGAACTCGTCATGGATGATGCTTGAGAAATGGAGGATTCCTTATTCTCTTTCTCGGCTAGCAGAACCCTCTCCTTGGCTCGCTCGCGGGCTTTTACCCTAATCTCAGATCTTGAAAGCAAGGAAAGCGCCGGCGAAACTTTATTACCTGTCTCGGTCGTCGACGCGCTGCTTTGGTCGTGGAGCAAATAGTTACTGTTATTACCGCCGCCGTCCCGGTCTCCAACCTCGCCGGAAGCTGGGCCCACGTCATCCAAAGCGAGGTGGTCGAAAGTTCCGTTGGACCTCCTTTCTTCGTAATTGGGCGTGGCCGGAAAGGGGTTGTTGGGCATCGGAGGGAGGTCGGAGATGGAACCCTCCGCCGCCTTTAGGAGCCATTCCACGGCCTTGCTCGGCTGATCGTAGCCCAACCTGTCTTGCAAGTCGTAGAACTGTATGGCGGTGTTCACGGCGAGCCTCACTCGCCGGTCTCTTGGCCCCTTCGATGTAAGAACCTTGCTGTGGCGGTCCTTCCCGCCGGAATTCCGCGAAACCCTGACGATTCTTGAAGAAGGCCAGCTGTAGAAACGGCCGGCGAGATCGGCGTCGTTGGTTCGCTTGATGCCTGATTTACTGTCTCCGCCGCCGCCGCCGCCGTCCATGGTTTGAGCTAACGATCCTCCGATTTGTGCATGGTGGGTTCTTCGGAAGATGTCACTGCATTGAAAATTAAGGTCGTCGTCGTCTGAATCCATTGTAGCATATCATAACAAGTTCATGCCTTTATTGAAATTGAATCTGGGGTTCGGTGCGAATTAGGGTTTTCTTTTATGGGAGAAAAAGAGAAAGATGGGGAAAAATAGTTGGCTCGTTTTCTTGGTGAACACTGTACATTAGTTTCCCTAAGCCTTACAGTAATACTTTGCATTGATGATGTTTGATTACTGTTACAAAACTTTGGCCTGGCTTTTGCTGTAAAGATACACACAGCTCATGCTATGTCTTTTTTTTTTACTGGGTTGGAAAGCTGAAAACAAAGGCCTGTCTTGTTCTTACCTCCTTTATGAACATCTTCTTTGCCTCTGTTCTGTTGTGAGCTGCTGCAAGAAAATTGAAGTGGAAAATATATGAAAGAAATGAAAGAATCAGAAGCTGGAAAGCGAAGAGGTAAGGAAAAATCAAAGGAAAATCCACCTTGAGAAATATCTGCAAACTTAGAACTGAAGAATCTTCACTCACTACACGTTGACAAAAACTGCAAATTGTGGGTTTTTTTAAGATCTGAGTTTTCTATCTTTCGTACAGCAGATGGATTGAGAGAGAGAGAGAGAGGTGTTAAAAGCTTCCGCTGACCCTAGAAATTGCAGAACTATGGCTAAATACATATGCAGATTATGCTATGAGGACTTCGATACGAACCACACAAAAAGAAAAGCAATACTACCTTAAACAAATACCACCAAAATAATGACGTAATTAAGTAAAAGAAGCTAAAAACGCAGCCATGATTGTGAGCGAATGTATAGAACCTTACATTATGGAACTGTAGCTTTTCCTTCATACGCTGGTTAAAGATGCCCTTTGAAGATGATGTAAAGAAAGAATGGAGGAGGAGGACGACGTGGTTTTATGTAGCAAGCGAAAATAATCTTTTATTTATGGTTAAGTCCTTAATCAATTAATTTATTGATTTAACAATTTGTTAGTAAAATGGGTTTACCCCAAATTCCAGTGATGTTGTTTCCTTATCTCCCTACTTTTCAAACTTCAAATCGCTGTACAAATGTTCAGATGCAAGCGCAAAAAAAAAAGTTAATTACGTTAATTAACTATGAATTAGAATATGGTAGATATAAACACTTAAATTATATTATAATAAATTATATTAAATTATGATATTTTTCTAAAAAAATTCAGCCTTTGGTTGACCGATAAGTTGTCTCAACCCTCAAATCGACTGAACCCCAGCTCGAAAACGAATAGCTCGTCAATGCTATGCCTAAAGTTACAGCAAATCGAAAGAAAAAGATATATATTTCTTGTAATATTATTTAATATAGATATTTACATAAAATGAAAAATAAAAATCTTTCGCTCCATCCAATTATTAACTTGACCCAAAATGTAGGTCGTCGCCAATGCTTGATAGTTACCAAAACGGATGGAGAATTAATTCAAGGTGATGTTGATACATGCGGCATGACTATCATCTTCTTATGTTTTTAATTAATTTTATTATATTGCTGTAATAATATATGTATCATTTGGCGCAAGATATGTGACAGCAACAATATTTAATTTAAGCTTTACCAAATAGGGGTCAGGGGTGTAAAGCTGAATAGATCCTAACAACGAATAAATAGTTGGGAGTTCATTTGTGTTTCCAAATGTCAAGTTGCGAACGTTTCGCACCGCTTGAAGAGTATCAAATTAAAATAGAGGAAAAAAAAGAGTGATCATCTGTGTTGTAGATATGTAAATTAATTGGTATTTTTAATAAAATAAACCAAAAATTACCTATTAACAACGTGAAAAGTAATAAGAGAAGATTTTGTATTAACATTATACGAGTTACTTAACTCGTAAGAACTAAGTACGAGTTATGGCGCTTGGCTGGCAGTCGCGTGATAACCCGTAACTCGTAATAAATACGTACGAGATAGATCTGGTTTATTATACCAGATCTAATCCACGGCGACGACAAAGACGAAGACCTGATGAGTCGCCCTCCCTCCTCGCCGCTGCTCCTCGACGCCCTCGCCGGTGCCTCCTCAACGCCGCCGCCTCGAAGCCGCCGCCTGACGCCGCCGCCATCTTCTGCTCGACGCCGACATCTTCGCCCGCCTTGACGCCGTCGCCGCTGCCTCGTAGACGCCGCCGCCTCGCGCCGCCTGCGACGCCGCCGGCAGCACCTTCTCTAGACCCACCCGCGTGCCCCCTCGTCGACGCGGCCGCCTGGACGCCGCCGCCACCACCTGCTGCTGCCCGCCGCCGACGCCACCAGCTGTTGCAGCCCGGATCCTCGACGCCGCCGCCTCGACGACCACCTCCGCCGCTCTGCCGCGACGCCGCCTCCTCGACTCCTCCGCCTCGACGACCTTTTCCGCCTCGAGGACCACCTCCGCCGCGCCGCCTCCTCGACGACCTCTTCATTTAAATCAAAATTTGAATTTTCAACTACTTCAACAAAAACCTCAATACAATTGTTCTCCGAATCGGGATGGATGAAAAATTGTAAATCGTTGTCGTTGGAGATTCGGAATAACTGATGAAAGAGACAGGAATGTTGAAAGTATTCATTTTTGCCTGGACAATTAACGAACAACGACTGCTATCAGCACCCGTAATTTCGTACAACAACGACATAAACTCCAAAAAACTGGTGTTGCGACGAATTCGCCTATATGTAATAGGGCGGATACTATATTTAACGATAGAATCGGACGATTATTTCACCGCCGAAATATACTACGACTTGTACACGACTAGACATTTTGTGTTGTGTTTTAAAATAAAAAGGAGTTTTTGTGATGGGTTTTAAAAATCGAAAGGGGGGTATATATAGAGATGTAATTCGTATCAATTACATACGAGTTAATTGCTTTATCGTGCAACTTGCAATAATGCGAGTAACTCGTTTTTAGAGGATACGATTACGCGAATTATTGCAGTATTATTGCCAACTTGCGCGTAACTCGTATAAACTAAATACGAGTTACTCGCATTATTGAACTGCCTGTGCATGGTCATGCAGGTTGGTCGGCCACGAAAGTAATTCGTAAGAGCTTTATACGAATTAGTAACTCGTATTTACACCATACGAGTTACTTTCAAATATTTTCTTTCACGCAAGGTCAGCGCGCCATGGTGTAGTAACTCGTATATTGTTTTCACGAGTTAGTAATTCGTAAGAAAAATATACGAAGAAAAAGCCATGTCAGGTCAGCGTCAGTCAGCGGGCCACCCTGGCAGGAGTAACTCGTATTTTTTCGTTACGAGTTACTAACTCGTAATATATTCATACGAAAAACTGTATTTTATTAATGCTTTTGGTTTTACGTTTATATCTTTAATGCTTAATATTTTATGGTTTATTTTATTAAAATTACCAAATTAATTTCTCGCAACACTCCTCGATAATGGGCTCTAGTGTTTATATTATTGCATAATATAAAATAAAGTAAGCTTCGTCCGTACAAGTAATAATGTATCTCGCTGCTGCCTACCTTCCTACCATAATCACAAATAAAATTTATTTATACATAGATTTAATTTTGGGAATATGCAAATGATGCTGGACCACTTCGCAGCAATCAGACCATTATTAATCTCTCCTTTTACATGCTTATTTATTATTTCAATTATATACATGTAAATGATTTATAACTTATGGGTTATCTATACAATATGGAGGAATGTCGTTTCAGTAACAGCTGGAATGGACCAGTATTTTGGTTAATAAATTCTGAGGAATAAATGTTCTAATCTATATCACGAGACATTAAATTACAACAGCTAATAGGAAATATCCGTAACAATTAATTTCGTTTTCATTTAAATGCAGATTTTACAATGGAGATGGACCACATTTGTTGTTTCATGTCCCATACTAAAAATATATTTCTTCATTTTTTTTATCAATAACTTATTTAAATTCTCATTAAGATTTTTTTTTTTCCGGAAATTGTAACAAAAAAATTAAACTTTTTTGATTTTTAGTTTTGATGAGAGTCATTTCTCGTCGTAACATACAATATTCATTACGGAAGTTGGTATATTATGATTGCGTTGCAACGAACGGTCATATGAATGGGCACAGTTACTATTTAATTAACTAACTTTATTCGCTGAGAAATAGTTGAATTTAAATGGTCATGTTATACTATGATACTTATCTGAAGAACCATGCCAATATCCCACATGCAACAATTGCACTTGCACGTAAAGTAAATTAAAAATTATTTTGCCAACTTAGCACAAGCATGTCTCAAAATGTTTTAGGTCGTTTATTAGGTCCTACAATATACAGTAACTTACGATATCGATATTATTATTAAAAGTACAATCATTTAATATTTCGCCCTCCCTCGAATACAAAATCCTTGATCTAGTGACTACATAAATACAAAAAATTTATGTTTTGATAACTACGTAGGTTATGAAAGGCAACGAACGTTATTGATAATTGAAGTTGAATTGTTACAACTATCAAATTAAATACAAAATTATAGTTTCCTGAAAAAAACATGGCCACGTGTCCATGTCTCTTTGGGCAAGATAATGCACGTGTCACGTCGCTCACTTTGTACAAAAAAAAAACGTTTTCTTGCAGTGATACATTTGCATTACTTTCCATTGATAAAAACGTTTCATTTATTACACAACCGTGAATGTAGAAATTCGGGTCGGGCCTTCAGTAATTTATCCGTTAACGAGGCTCACGACATGCGTCACACGTAGAAGGGATACCCGGTATAAGCTTGATGGGGTTAATTCTTAAAATCAATTGGTGATAAGAGGAGTGTTCCATCAAACTTATAAACCATTTTAATATGTTCACAATTTTCGGTGTGGGACTCTTTGTCCATCACACGTGATAGCTCAACAGTGAATTGTTATAAATTACAGCGTTCCCTACTTAATAATACAATTTCTAATATTTCCTTTTTGTATAAAAAATTACGGAGTATATTTTATCCCTAATGTTAGGTAGGTAGGTTATCAGTATGGTAGTTTTATCATTTGGCTAGGAGAAGGGGCTAGTGCTACAAGATAAGCCTTCTATTCTACTTGAAACACAAAGTATTGAAGATGAAAGTATATTATCAGTTATCGTATATATACATTTAAATGTAGTTTTCTTGTGGTGTTGACACATGTCATGTCCATTAATTTTTTAATTAAGTATTTCTTAAGATGTTGATAAAACCACCCCACGCTCCACTTACCGAAAAAAACTAAACAACCCATGTATCAAAAAATCGATTCTTAAATTAGTTAATTAAAAATAGTTAATTAAGTTATATAATCGACTTAAAATAATTATAGATAATTATGAGCCGTGCAATGCACGGGCAAAAAACTAGTTCGTTCCTATTTCAGTGGAGTAGATAATAACTAAATAAATTATGGAAATTATTTGATAAGGCAAGGTTTAGGACAAGGTTTTAAAAGGTTTTAAAAGCCGGACCGGACCGGGTTCAAGCCGGAAACAGGCGAACCGGCCGGAATCCGTTTCAATTCAGGTCCGCTATAGATTTAATTTTAAAAACTAAAAAAATTTGAAAAACTGATAAATAGAAAATATAAAAATAAATATTCAGATAACAAGTTGTGGCCCATTGGTTATCACATGGGTCTTTCATTTTCAAGATCTTGGGTTCAATTCCTTTCTACCTCTAATAAAGTTTTATTTTAAAGTTGGGATTTTTACACATAAATATCTATTCGGAAAAAAACTTGTAATTTAGTACCCTGTCAGGTTTTTTATATGTAGGTACCTAGTAGAATAAGTTTTTTGTAGATAGGTACCCGATCCGCCGCAGGTACATCATACAACGCATTTAGGTACCATATATCAGCGCCGTATTAGCATATTTAGGTATGCCATCTATAACAGATAAGGTGCGCCGTATAAACACATTTAGGTACCTTATATCAACGTTTATGGTACGCCATACACCCACATGAAGGTACGGCGTGACTGAAGAAACTGGTAAACATTAAATCTGGTACCTATCTGTAAAAATATCTGATATGGGTACCTATCTGTAAAAATGATATTCAAGTAGGTATTTATGTGTAGATGTCACTACTTTTAATTATCTTTATTACCTCATTTATAATTTTCTTTCCAATATATTTTGCTTTTATTTCATATATACCCCTAATTTATAAATTAATTTTTGATATATCAATACAATTACTTTTTAGGTAACTAACATATTTTATTTGATTGATTGTTCATAAAATATAATTTTATTATATTTAGGAACATCGGTTTTACTCAGGTTTGATTCCAATTTTATATCATTTAAATCACTAAACCTTAAATTACTAAAATTTTCGATCCGATTCAAAAACCCGATTCAGAACCTTGATTTAGGGCGGCTATAAACTGCCAAATTTGGAATTTAGTATCTATACTCTCATATAATTGGTTTAGAGTGGCTATAAACTGCCAAATTTGGTTAGCCGACTTATTTACAATTTAGCCATTCAATTCGTAATATTTATTGTACTTTTATTTAGTTTTATATTAAGAAAGTATGTTTCATCTTAAACACTAAAAATTAGTGATCTCATTATAAATAATATTAAAATATAATTATATTTTAAGCACACACATATAGTGTTCGAAATTGTACTATGATAAGGTAAATTACTTGATCAAGATTGTGATTAATAATATGGACCATTGGGCCTTATAACCGAGCCATTTCTTCTAAATGATTCAGACCCGTTTCTCTAATTCTAGAAACTAACACAGTTAGATCACACCCGAAAAGTGTTAATTTTTTTCCTACTAAAAATAAAATAGCTATTAGTGGTAAACCAAAATCTGCAACTAATGATGAAATCCTTACTTATATCTTATCATAAGTTAGGAAAAGTTTTCTCTAATTCGGAAAGTTGATAATGTAATCAGTAAGCATATGAGGTTGCTGCATTCTAATAAATGACTATAACTAAATTATTAAGATAGTTGACGTTTTCATCCACTTAATTTGAAATTAAATGGAAAAATCAGCTCAAATAGAAAAGAGTCATCTGCTACCTTCTATATATATAATAGAGTTGATAAAATACGTATCATATTGTATTACATGATACTTTTGAGTGACCAACTATATCCGAGAAAAAGGAGACATTAACTGAAAAAGGTCGATCCTAAAAAATTATCAGGCGGCGGCGGCGGCGGCGCTGTAGCAGATGTCGCGCGTCTCGAACTCGAGCATCAGCCACAGTGAACCAAAACAAAATCAAATTAAGATAAATATATTAACTATTCAACATTTTTACCTCTCTTTTGCGGGGATTTCTGTTCTTTCTCTGACAGTCAAAACGTCGGCGTTTCTTCGCACCGTTGTCGGCTTGTCGGAATTGTTCGGTTTACGACGACGACCAAACCAAAGTCAACATACATGCTCAGCTTATGTAATGCATATATGTCTCTGCGAACATACTTTTACTCTAAGTAGCCCATCAAACTTTAATTACTACTTCAAAAAAGCTGATGAATTACCCTCAGTTATTGTAATATATATTATATCAGCTTCGTACGGTTGGCTGGTTCTATGACAACAATGGCTCTTTTGCTTTATCGTCGATCTCTCTCTAAAGAAAAAAAAGAAAAGAAAAGAAAGTAACCAAAACCATCACCATTTTCTCTCTTCCCCTCTATCTCTCTCTCTCTATGACGACCTATTTAATTGTACTGTACCTGTATATATATATATATATTTGAATATCATGAAATTCGAGTGAATGATATAAATTTTCTGTTGTGATATCGGTAACAATTGGTGGGGACCGACCGAGGAATAATAACCTATCGTACTGTCCTGTGAATTGATTCACGCATTTTTCAGGAGGAAGAAAGAAGACCAATAATTTTATAATACTACTACATTTTATTGCTAATTACGAATATAACCCTTACATAACATTATGAGAGTATAGAACGTTAAAGGGCGAAAGTGTAAATCTAGAACGAACTCATCATAACGGTTTCCATGATCATATCTGCAACGCAATGATAAATGATTATTCATTCGCTCGACTATACCACCAATCAACAATTAGTATATACATAAATTCAAGAAAGTAAATCGGCGAAATTCATGTGATATATATCAATAGAGTGATGTTTTCTATCACAACTTTTGCATTGATTTCATATATCCAAATTATTATTATTATTATTATTATTATTAGGTTGCGTCGTTTACTACGTACCAAATATATAGAGGCACAGTATTAAACAGATAGGATCAGACCAAAAAGCATGCATATAAAAGCCCTATGAGAAATCATGACAGAATTTGCCTGGTAATTAGTACAGTTAACAGTACAGTACAAATCTCTCTCTCTCTCTCTCTCTCTCTCTCTCTCTCTCTCTCTAAGCAGCACATAACGTATGAACGCAGATGCTTATATATACATACATAGCACTATCGCCATCACCTTAAAACCTCAGTAGTTCCTCTGCGCAGTTTTAATAATCTCTTATTACAGTTTTCTTTTTTCTCTCTTCGTCTAATATTCAGTTATATCTCTCAATACTCGGAGAGAGAAGGGAAGAACCTAAGCTCACAACTATTAATGGAGGTGGCAGCAAAGCAACTATCGACGCCGCCGTCGTCCCTCGCCGAGGCGCCCGACCGCCGACGCCGCCATCATCGTCAGCACGACGGCGACGACGACGCTTACGAGAAGGTGAGAACCATGGTCGCCGGAAACGCGGTGGTGGTGTTCACCGTCAGCGGTTGCTGCATGTGCCACGTGGTCAAGCAGCTCCTCTTCGGCCTCGGCGTGGGTCCCGCCGTCGCCGAGATCGATCGCGACGCCTCCGGCGGCCAGATACACGCGCTTCTTTCTCAGCTCTCCGGCGGCGGAGGGGGTGGGAGGTTCCGGCGAAGTCAGCCGGCCGTTCCTGCGGTCTTCGTCGGCGGCAAGTTTCTCGGCGGGATAGAGGCGGTGATGTCGTGCCACATCAACGGCGCGCTCGTTCCTCTGCTCAAAGACGCCGGCGCTCTGTGGCTGTAATGGGCCGCCGCTTAAGTTAGTGTCGTAGCAATTAACTAAAATGATCCTTTTTTTTCTTCGGTTTATTTCATCATTTGTTAGAACGTACGCTGTTTTGCCGTGACTTAGCAGCACTCTCTCTTTAGTCTTTACTAACTTCGTTACATTTTATTACTGTCTTCGAATTGCCATTGCATGCACAAAGATTGGCTGCTGTTTTTCTCTTTGCAACTAATGATCTTTTTCTTGGCTGTTCTCTTCTATTGTTTGAAACATAATATGTTGTCTTATATTATATATGACAGGAGAATATGATATGTATAAGCATAACTTCATATTTTCATATCATCTACAAAATTGACATCGACGACTACTACATTACAACCCAAGACACTCAAAACCATACAAAACCCCCCCATTGCATGAATCTTCGTCGTAAGAAAACTCTTTTCTGCTTCTCTCATCGTCGCCATCTTCTTCAGAACAAACGATGATTCTCGGACTTGTACTAACTGATCTCCACACGACTTAAGAAACGTTTGATAATAATCTGTTAATAAAAAAGTAGGATGCAAACGAAAGAACAATGGGAAGAATACAGAGAGCTTTCTTTGTGAAGTATTCCATTCTCTGATTCGACGAAGGCGTTTCCTCGGCTATGGTCTCGAGCCTCGGCCACGTCGAGGCCTTGTGAGGATAAACCATAGGTGAAGGTGCAACTTCAATCCAACTTTGCATCCTCATTTTTTCATTTGGAGATTTTGCTATTATTTCTTGAAAGAGAGAATTAGGACGAGCTTTCTTCTTCCTTTTCCTAATTTTTTATTTGCATTTGCGTTTCTCATGGAAGGAAATTAAATAATAAAGTATTGATGGCAAAGGGTTCAACAGTTCAAAGACCTTTGGCTGGCTGGCTGGCTGTTATTAGCTTTGACTGTCCATTCATGTCCGAGAGATTAGGCGTTGACAATTGTAATAAATATACTTCCATTATCAATGATTAAAATAAATATAACTGATGATGGAACGGAAGGGTTCATAATAACGAGAGGGAAATGGCCACTCAGATATCTGATTATACAATTACGAAGTTGTTATTTTTTTCCCAAAAATAATACTTCAGAGTCCCTTAGTTGAAACCATATTTTCACCTTAAGTTATCTTTGCCTAGGAAATGTTTTCTTACCGCTACTTCTTTCGTGTCTCATTCTCTTTTCTGATTTGATGGCCTCTTTCAACCTTTCCAAAGCTGAAACAAATTGAGAGATAGACATAAAATTGAGTCATACTTCCAAGAATTGTAAAGCAAGCAAGATAATGCGACAAATCATTCAGTTAGTTATTCCTCTTTACCTCGTTCATATTCGGGCAAGCGTGCGTCTACAGACTCGGATGGGACCGAACTAACCTGACACGGATCACTGCTTGCCTTCCTTAGCATCTTTTCGAATTTCTTTACCTGGGATGATAGATACAAGTAGTAGTTGCTCAGGTGCTATAGCAAAAAACTAATTTCAGTTCCAAGAAATTTAAGCAACGAAAACTTCCAAGTGTTAGTCACCTGATCCTTGTGCAGAAGAGTGAAGCAGTTCCCCGCCCGCCCGGCTCTCGCGGTTCGACCCGCCCGGTGAATGTAGGTCTTTATGTAAGAAGGCACGTCGTAGTTGACTATGTTTGTTATCCCTTCGATGTCCATACCACGAGCCATCAGGTCAGAAGAGATGAGCACTTGCGTTTCTCCCTCACAAAAGGACCTCAACGTCTTGCTGAATTAAAAGAAAGAAAGAAAGAAAGGTTTAAATTTCATTAAACAAGAATTGCCTTGCAATAGTAGGAGAGTTAAATAAAAAGTTCTACCTTCTAACTGATTGGCGTTGAAGGCTCGAGTATTCCTTAATAGTAATTTGGAGGCCGTCGAAGAAGCCCAACAAGGCGCATAGCCTGTGAGATGACTCCACAGACGATGTGAAGACGATGCACTTCTCACCTTGCAATGTTTCCAAGAGGGCGAGGAGATAGAGGGGCTTTAGTTTCGGTATACAGAGCTGTTCTTACACGAAGAAACAAAAGATGGAAAGTGAGTACCACAATACGAAGCTTAATCTTAATAGCCATAATAGCAGCAAGTTTGTTTCTCAACCAGTTTAAAGGACTTGAGCTGCTCGGGGAGGTGATAACGCTTTTCTCCATATTTTAAGAGCAATGGATGGTGGAGATCGAGTTGGGAGAGTTTGCTTGGGTCTTGAGTTAACGTGGCTGATAGGACCATCTTTGCAAGCCTTGGATGGCGCTTGCCCTTAAACCCTCTCTCAACTCCCCTGCGATAATTTTGAAGTTTGTTCCAAGGTATAAATATATTGCAATGAGATGAACATCAGGCATATGACTCTACGATGTAATATGATGAAAACTGACATGTTCCTGAAAGTCTTCAAAGAACCAAATTCAAAAGGGCCTTCGTCCGAAGAGTATGCCAATTGAAGGACTGTAGGCAACCAAGATTGATACGACTCCCTAAGCATTCGATCGGTTTCATCAACCACCTGAGGCCAAAGCATAACATAGCTTCATATATCAATCTCTTGACCATAAACCAAAGAATCTCATGGCAACAGAGAACCGAGCTATTCTATTACAAGATAATTAAGATGCTCAAGCGTGAAGCCCTTGGTGTTGTTGATATGATCCATTAACCTCCCCGGCGTAGCTATGAGTATGTCCACTTTCATTCTTGGCTCACGGGGAAAATCTTCATAGTCACAATAGAAGCCAAACCCCGTCCTAGGCCGTTCTATGAGCTCTGAGACCTCATCAGCAATGGAAGACTGGCCAACGGCTAAACCAACCGACAAGCCAACTGCAGGAGCCAAAGCATCAAACACTTTCTTAACCTATAACCAAAAAAAAAAAGAAAAAGAAAAGCTCTCAAAAAAGGACAAATAAATAGACCTTCAACAACAATAACAAAAACAAGTAGAGACCTGAACGGCCAATCCACGAGTGGGCAATACTACCAAGGCTTGCAGGCGCTTGACAATGCTAGAGGAAAGCTTCTGCACAATGGGCAGAGCATAGGCAAGAGTCTTTCCACTGCCTGTCGGGGAATTAATACATAGGTCTCGCTCGAAGGAACCAGGTCCCACGGTCTCAATCCAGGCAGCCATTTGCAGAGGAAAGAGCGAAACGACGCCCATCTCACTAAGAGCCTTCTTTAAACTGCGAAAGACAGCATACAATATGAGTACAGCCGCATAATTTGATGAAATTATTCGTTATATAGTCCCTTCGTTGAATACAGCTCCTCAAATCACAGCACGCCAAATTGAAAAGAAAAAAAAAAAAAAGTGGTAAGAGTATCCTGTATGGTTGACTGAATTGAAGAAAGATAGATATTTGTGCAAAAACCGCTCATGAAGGAAAGGAACTGAATCGATTGGACACGGTTCTGCCTTCGACGTGTCGATGGGATCCCTCATCCACGGCAGCGCCGGCACTTTTGTCTCCATTGTTCGCTCTTTTGACGTCGACGGCGACCCAACCATCGCACTTGCCTTGAAGATTTCCGCCGTCGAGCTAGCTGAAGATTGAAACTGGGCCAGTGGTCTGAAGCCTTGACAATAATGGCCTATCACTGATGGACTTGGGCTAATAGCTTTCTTTCAATAAATCATCTACAAAATTTAATTTATATATTATATATTAAGGGACACTTTCTTTCTTAAATCCCTATTTGCATACTTTCTATCACTTAACTCACTAGTCACATAATATATCACTTAACTCCATATTTACAGTCTGAACTACATTCTTAAGTCACATTGTACCTTTCTATGTTTGTATTGTGTACAACAATACGTTGATATAGTGTACCTAAATTGTTTACAGCGTACCTATTTTTTTTCAGATATGTACCCGATCCGCCGCAGGTACACCATTATATCAACATATTGGGTACACAATACAAACATAGAAAGATACATCGTGACTGAAGAAATTGGTACAAACAGTAAATCAGGGAGTTAAGTGATATATTTTTCTGACAAGGAAGTTATGTGATCGAAAGTTTGCCTATTAGGAATTTAAGTAAAGTTTCACCTAATATATATTTGAAATGGACTAGAAACGCAGATTCAACCAGGTCAGGTTGACCATATGTTTGTTATTATTAATATGTTTTGGGAATATACAGAAAATTACGCAATTATATAAATGTTGCAAGTCACTATCCTGTCAGTGTTTCTTATAGGTTATAACCAAGGAGCACGCAGATCCAAAAAACGCATAATATCTCCTCCAAAAATGACTTCTCCGATCGGGGAAGGCGTTAAATATATGCCTAAAACTCACTAGGATAAGCGGTATTATTGATCCGCCGCAAGGTACGCCATATAACAAATGTAGGTACAATATAACAACGTTTGTGGTACATAATACAGTCGAAAAATGACAAATGTACATCATATAACACAATACCATATAGAAATATATATGAGTACCATATAAACGCGTGACGTTGTACATAATACACATATAAAAAGATACGTCAAGACTGAAAAATTGAACACATTGAGGTAGTGATCTGCAAATTCTTTGTTCAATTGAATATTTTTCGATTCACCGTTATGTTTTTCTATATTTGAAACTAATTGTTAATGGCCAAAACCAAACCACATGGCCTGCCGTGTTTAGTTCAACCTCTTTAAGTTAGACTTGGACACGTGTGTTTGCATAAATAATAAGGTTGTGTTAATTGATGGTTAAGAAATTGAATTTCCAAAAGATGGGGTTTGTGATTTGATTATTCCTACAATGCAGACAGACAACAGAGATTAACGTCGGCTACTTATCGTCTTCGTCACCGCGTCCAAGCGATGCCTAGCTGAATCTCATTTTTCTACTATTCGCTAGAACCGTAATCCGATTCGGGATTCCCTTTTTTTCCTCTTTGCTGTTCGCGGCCGTCGCGATCGATCTGAGCGTTCGTAGTTCCCTGCTGAAGTTACTCGGGGAGAGATGTTTCGTATCAGAGGGTTGGCTCGAGCTTCGAGAACGCTTTACAATCGGTCTCGCCCTTCATTGGGCAGTGATTTTGGCAGCGCCAATTCGAGGTTGATTGAACAGTCGATACACTTTGGGTCTCCGTTTCAATTTTCTCAAGAGGTGAAGTTCTCATTTCTACTCTTACTGGCTGTCTTTTTATGGTTAGTAGGATGAGTGAGGCTCTGCTTAGGTCTGTGTATTTGTGTGCCCTTTTATCGTGCGAGGTTTTTGCGACATGGCTACTTATAGTTGGTGTGTTTTTGGTGAGTTTGGGATATGGTCGAACAGTTGGTGGTTGTTAATTGGATCCCGCTATCATTTTACGTGCTTGTTGGATGCGTGTCTAGGACTTCCATTCTGCAATTATTATGAGAGTAATTATTCCTTACAACTTGTGTCACCGTCGAATCTTAAGTGCGAAGAATCATTATATTAGATTAAGGTCGAACTTTGATTCTGTATGCTTCGTGACATTTTCTATTCCAAAAAATGATATTTGATTTCTAGGCTCCATTTTGTTGTTGTTTCTGGTGATTAGTAGGTTTTGGGTTGCAGAGTTATTTATTCGTGGGTATCAGGTGCTCTAAATGCTGTTGGGCAACAGACTCGTCTTCAAGGAAGTTCCGAGGTTGGTTCTTCTTGATTATTTTTTTCTGAAATCTTGGATATGCATTTTCTTCTTTGTGAAGACAATGTGGTGAATTTTTATCATTGAATATTCGCTGCACCCGATGCTCATCTTTAACTTTGACAGGTATTTTAATTAACTAAACATTCCCTCCTGTATTGTAGGAGCAAATAGATCCATTTTCGCTTGTTGCTGATGAATTGTCGCTTGTCGCACACCGGTTAAGGTCCATGGTAGTTGCAGAGGTAGATTGGAATGCACTATTGTTTTTTTATATTAATGATAAATTGTGTAAGTAGGTATAATGAGTTCATGCTTGATCCACATTTTACAGGTCCCGAAACTTGCTTCTGCTGCAGAGTATTTTTTCAAATTGGGTGTTGAAGGAAAGAGATTTCGACCCACTGTAAGACCTTCATTCTTTCCATTGGCAGTCTGCTTCGGTGATTAGATCACTTTTTGTTTCTTTTTCTCCCTACGTGCAGTACAAAAGTAATGGCTGCAGGTTTTCAATCAAAGAAACACATGGATTCATTTACAGTGCAACTAATATCTCAGGTCTTGTTGCTGATGGCTACAGCTATGAATTCACCAGTGTCCCTACGGAATAGTGCTGCTCAAGTTGACACATTGTCCACAGAGTTGCGTTCAAGACAGCAATGCATCGCCGAGATAACAGAGATGATCCATGTTAGTGAATTTCACCTTCTTCATGGAGAACAGTAGATGTTGGCATCTTAATATCTGTAGCTTTTCTTAGGAACCTACCATTGTTAAGTTCGCTAATCACTCTGGTTGAGTTGGTTGACTGTTGCAATTTTTTTTATTAAAACGAATAAATCTGAGCGAGAATTCAAAGTTGACCTTCTAACTTAGTAGACTTCAATGGATTTGTCTCTGGTTTCATATGAGTCTGATCCGACTGAAAAAGAACTTGGACTAGAGCAAATTCTTTACGTCTTGATGGGAAGTTATGCCTTTTCATAGTGCATGCATGTCTTTTCACCTAAAAATAATGATTTAAGATGGGTCAAGCTAGGAAAGTCTTGTATGTGCAACATATGCGTGAGCCTTCAATTATTTTTGGCTAAGTGCTGTAAAAGTTGGTATCATGAAATTATTGTTCATTCCTTCTGTTTGAACTTTGAGCACACCTCGGGAATAACATATGTTGTACAATACATTAGACAGATCTCGTATAAGGTGAGAACAAGACATTCAATCACTTCATGCATCTGCTTTCCAAATCCAATATATAGTTTATACATGTGAAGCACATTGAGTTTTCTCCTTTACTCGAATTAATATAGGTTGCTAGCCTTCTCCATGATGACGTCTTGGATGATGCTGATACGAGACGAGGGATAGGTTCATTGAATTTCGTGATGGGGAATAAGGTATCTAAGTTTTCCCGACCTGTAAATTGTTGTTTTGGATATGGAAAAGTAGGAGGGCGAAATTTGCGGATTGAAATGGACTGATTCGTTTGCATCTTTGTTACGTTCACATTATTTACATGATTGTGGTCTGATTCTTAAATGATTGAAGACCTACTATGAATTTTCATAATTTATCTGTCATTTGTATGATATAAATCAAGAGTATCCTAGTTTGTAGCTCTACAACGACTGGGGAGCATTCCTAACCAGTTCTATCTTTGTCTGTTAAATTGCAGTTAGCTGTCTTGGCTGGAGACTTCCTACTATCTAGAGCATGTGTAGCACTTGCGTCTTTAAAAAATACCGAGGTACTTAATCCTTTAGTATTACTATGTTTTTTCTTCGTGATTCGTGGTGCCCTAATTAGAGTACGCACTCTTTGTACTGGTTAGTATTTTAAAAATTATGTCCTAACTATCTGCAGGTTGTAACCCTCTTGGCTAAAGTTGTGGAGCATCTTGTTACTGGAGAGACAATGCAAATGACAACGTCATCTGATCAGCGCTGCAGGTGATCTTTATTCTCTGTCACTGGGATTTTTTAGTAGCTTTAAATTCTATATGGACAAACAACTGAAAATTTGTGATTCTAGGAAATTGAAGATGTTGTATGAACGTAGATTCCTGTAACTACTACAATGACTTTGATTATTTATTATTGCTAGTTTCTTTGCATTTTGGGCTACGACCGTTCTTTGAATTTCAGAGTTACTTCTCTTCTGCAGTATGGAGTACTATATGCAGAAGACATACTACAAAACTGCCTCACTGATTTCGAACAGCTGCAAGGCTATTGCCTTACTTGCTGGACAAACAACTGAGGTTTCAATGTTGGCCTACGAGTATGGCAAAAACCTGGTCAGTAGTCTCTTATAATCATTGTACATGTAAAAAATGGTAGATATCGATTCTGTTGAAAATTTTTCACTTATAGTGTTATAAATAGAAAGCCTTTTAATATTTTTGTGGAATCATTTAAATTGCATCTTGGCTTTGTGTTCGCAGGGACTGGCCTTTCAATTAATTGATGATGCACTCGACTTCACCGGCACATCAGCAACCCTGGGGAAAGGCTCCTTGTCTGACATTCGACATGTATTACTTCTGACCTATTCTGCTTCATATTGTTTTATGTTCTTCATAAAATTGTTTTTTCTCATGTTCCTATATGGGGGGCTATATTTGAATCCTTTTAGGGGATAGTTACTGCTCCCATATTATTTGCTATGGAAGAATACCCTGAGCTGAGGGCCATTGTCGACAAAGGATTCGACAATTCTGCAAACGTGGATCGTGTAAGTTCAGTTTGGTTCCAAGTTTCAGCCATTTACTGTGTAAATTTTCAATAGCTTCAATTAGATGGTCTCAGAAAAGAGAAGTACATGAAAGCTTCAACCTATCTCCATTGTTAAACTTATATATAATTTGAATTGCTTTTCTTTATTTTAAAAAACAACAGGCGCTGGTGTATCTCGAAAATAGCCGTGGAATAGAGAGAACGAGAGAACTGGCGAAGAAACACGCAAACCTTGCATGTGATGCCATTACATCTCTACCTGAGAACGATGACGAGGATGTCCAAAGATCGAGAAAGGCGCTCATAGAGTTAACACACAGAGTCATCAACAGAACCAAGTAAGAGATATAAAGCTAACCTTTGCTTCAAATTCAAACACAAGTAGTAGCATACGGAAAAGTTTTGTTTGCAGTCATCATATGCTTTTCAGATTTACGGCTCAACATTAGATCATTTATTGCTCCGATTTAGCAATTATGCCGTCGTCACTTTGAAAATAAATGCTTGAAATTTGATAAGTTCTTCTACCAGAAAGGTACAACTTTTAGTACGTACTGTACCGATTCGCAGGGTTACACCACTGTTGTTTAACTCAGTACTTAAGACTGTTTTATTGATAGATTTGGCTTGATTTCGATAGAGATATTTTGAACTCAAGTTATTCCATGATCAAAGAAGCACGATCTTTTTTTCTGAATCTTTACAATCAACTCCCGTTGAACTTTTTGTCGTTAAATGTGTTTAAAGACAGATTTAAATGTTACAAATTCATGACTGAACTTTGGCTCACTTGAAATTTCCTATAAATAAATGCCATCAAAGGCCGATATAACATCGTCCGTGTCACCTAATTTGCTGAAGTCCATTTGTGAAGTATACAACATTTACATGTTAATATTAGTGCACATTTATTAAGCACAAGGGCTTATCCCATTGGTTCGTCATTCTCACGAAAAAACTAATAATTTTTAAAAAACATCCACTATATTTTAATTACTAATTAATTAATTATTAATTTTAGTTAATCTTATACCTTACGTAACTAAATTTAAATATAATTTCAATTAGTTAATTTCAATTAAAATAAGGGGAATTTACAAAAAAAATACCAATTATATAAAAAATTGCAATTCAGTACTCTGTCAGTGTTTTTTATATGTAGGTTCCTATTAGAATATTTTTTTTTTTTTGCAAATTGGTACTCGTCCCGCCGCAAGGTACGTCATATAACACATTTAGGTATCATAGAGAAACGTATTGTAGTACAAAATAAAGTGAGAAATGGTATATCATATACATTAAGGTAATATAGAAACGATGTAAGTACCATATAAGTGTGATGTGGTACATAAATACACATATAAAAAGTACGTCAAGACTGAAAAAATGGTACACACAGTCAAACGGTACTTGTATAAAATTTTTGCTGACACGAGTACTAACTTGTAAATTTTTTATACAAATTGATGTTTTTCTTTGGTTGCACCTTAAAATAAATTTAATATTATATATTTATCTTTCTATTTTATTAAGTGGGAGATGCTTATAATAACTACTTTCTAATTAATTTGGTGTGTCACTCTTAATTACAAATTTACTTATGATTTTGATAATATTACAATTATATCCTCAAATCAATTTTCTAATACATAATAAAAGCCATAAAATTACACTTATAATTTAATATAAACATAACTTAAAATATGAAACAGCAAAACCGACATTGGATTTGTGGTTTTCCTTTATGCCAACAATCTTTCTCTTGATGGTTGGTCCTCCCACATGTATTACAAGGTGGAAATCTGCCTCGATTTTCAGAATCAGAAACTTTCGAAGTCATCGGAGATTTTCCTTTGTCGATTTTTTTCTCCAAATTCTTCTTGTCATATTTCTTTGAGAAGTTTCCTTTGTGTCTTGCTTGCATAGCTCCTTCCATGATACTCCATCATCGAGTTCATGAGTGATCTTTGCTCATGCGCTTGTAGCTTGCTTATAATTTCCGCCACGCTCAATTTCGAAAGATCGCACGACTCCTCAATTGCCGTCACTTTTGCTTCGTATTTTTCCGGGAGGCTAACCATTATCTTCTCCACCACTCTAGCATCCGTAACATTCTAGAATGTGCATATATACTAGTATATATATTGCACACGCATTTTGGTGCTAATAATAATCCTGAAATGCGAGGGAGACCTACACCATGAAGGTGACACAAACGCATTCAACAGTACATAATTCGGCCAACCATTTTCCCTCGCTGATGAAAAGAAAGCGCGCTTTTGCTTGCTGTTGCGACTTTTGTTGCGTTATAATATAAGGCTATTATAGACATTTGCCCAATAGTTGAACACAAAGGAAATTCATCACTGGCGGGAAATAATACGAGGGTACAATAATATTTCGCTCCACAAAAGAAAAAAAGCAAATTCAAATTGAAATTTATCAAATCGTCGCCCGCCATTAAAACTCAAGTCGTATCAACGCTCTTGAGTTCTTGGAACACATCTCTACCAAATTTTTGTGTGAGAGAGAGAGAGAAAACGATGGCTGACGTATCACATCTCGAGAGGATGGGAAGGGAGCTCAAGTGTCCGATCTGGTAATTCTTTTATTATCTCCTCGGATGAATATTCAACTTCGTCGTTCCTCGGATGAAACTTTATTTATGTTCATCTTTTGATTCTACAGCTTGAGTCTGTTGAACTCCGCGGCTTCGCTCAACTGCAATCATGTGTTTTGCAAGTGAGTGATGTTTTGATCATTTTCTTTCGCGGTTTGCTCTTGTTCCTGCTCAACTTCCTTAATATTTTTTATTTATCTTCTTGTCTGTTATTTTACAGATCATGTATTGAGAAATCGATGAAGACAGCGATGAGTTGCCCCGTCTGTAAAGTTCCGTACAGGCGTCGAGGTACATGGTGTATATTCTTGCACCTTATTAAATGTTTTTGGGGGAAACAGAAAGATTCTGCAGATGCATTTTTTTGTATGTTCTTGCATCATTTGATGTGTTATGCTCGTGAAGTACATGGGTTGAATTGAACAATCCCTATCAAGATTATATATATTTTTTAAAAGAAAAAAAGAGGATAATTTGTTTGTTATGTTTTGCTCGCAGAACTTAGGCCTGTGCCTCATATGGATAACTTAGTCTGTGTTTACAAGAGCATGGAAATGGCATCTGGGCACAACATTTTTGGCACTCAAAATGAAGCGTCAAATAAATTATCAGGTAGTTTTTTTGAACATATGACAACTGACGAGAAGCTCAATATGTTTTCTGGTGAGATATAATTTTCAATCCTATAGGCATAACTAATCATCTGAGTATTGACGATCATCTGACTGATGAGACAGGCCCTTTTTTCATCCAATTCATTGTTTAATAATCTCTTTTCTTGGGCTCTCATACTTTACGTCATTTTCTGTTAAAAATGTAAGCTTGGTTACAATTGCTCCTGAGTTAATCCGCCGCATATGTGAAATGAACGGAACAGAAAACACAACAAAACCCAGTCGAAGATCTTCTTTGACGGAATTGTCGAACCCTTCATTTCCGACTAAGAAGCGGGTCCGAGTATCACAAGTTCAAGATTCTGAGGTCAGAAATGAACCTGAAAAGCTAGAGAAAGGGACTGATGAAAATGCTGACGCTGGGCTAAAAAAATGTTCCGTTATACAACACGATGTGCCTGCTATGATGGAAAAGAGGAGACATGAGTTTCCTCCTTTTTTCTGGTTAAGAGATGAAGATGATTCAGAAAAATCAAGTCAGGAAATCGAAGATGATGAGATGAATTGTACACCACCAAATGTTCCATGCTTCAGTGACATTAAGGATTCAGATGAAGAGGACTCTTTTAAAGCAAGTCCAAACGTAAGCCAATATTTCCACGAGAATTTAGTATCATCACTATCTTTAAGATGAAATATTACTTCTAATTTACTACTTGACGCTTATCCTATCTCCATGCTTATGGTATCCAAATCCAGTTCAATTAGATTTCTGATGTTACATGCTTCTTGGTTGCTGTTAAACTTGTTTGGTTGTGATGAAAGGGCAAACTTCATATGTTTTGTTTTCTATTTTTCAACCTTGTTACAGAAAGGAATCTGTGCTGACTATATTGACAGTGAAATGTTTGATTGGACACAACGGCCTTGTTCACCTGAACTTTGTTCGAGCCCTCTGGCGATGCAGGTGATTCTTTTGTGAACAAAAATGTTGAGTTTCTTTTGCTCTTTCCTGTTTTTTCTTTTGGCAGTTGAATGATCTGTTTATCGTTATCTAGATTGAGGATATTGCAGAAGAACATGTGGCTCCTGATAATGCTGAACTCGCCTTAACTGAGGCAAAGAAAGGTCAAATAGTTCTGTCCGGCAATGGCGAAGGTGTTTCTAAGAAAAGGATGCGCAAAGCCCGTGTCAGCAAAGACTCATCAAGAACTTCGTTTAGAAGAATTAATGATTCAAGCTCAACTGATGCCATAAGAAAAAAGAGAATCAAAAGAAGTTGCATGGCTGAAGTATCATCTGTTCGTGAAAACTCTGACAAGGTTGCTTGTGGAACTATGCCAGAAGAAACTATAGAAAAATCGCCGAGCTCAAAGAAAACCAGGAAAAATAAGAAAAGATGCCATGTTGTTAGTACTCAGGGGACACTGGCAAAAAGACCTGTAACTCTATCTGATGATCCACAGTCCGTGCAGAGCGTCAACAAAAAATTATCTTATCGTTTGGCTTCCGATTATTCTCTTAAAGGCTCCAAAGAAAGTATCAAGTTGAAAGGGAGTGGAGGTAGCTGCAAAACCACCGAGAGGTCTCCTAAACTACAGAAATGTGGCAATATAGGAAAAACTGGGAAGTCAAATTCTGTCAAAGACTGCGCTGAAAAGGAAGAAGTAAACGAAGCTTTGATATCCCCGGCGAACCTTAATTTGTCACCACCCAAAATTCATACTGAATTTTTGGGCAGGGGAAAACGAAGCACCTTTGCGAAAAAAGAAACTAAAATGTCAGGCACCATTAAGAAGGTGAAAATTTCTGTGGAGGGCATGGCCAAGGATGGTTACAATCATACTCCTTTCCGCGGTAACGATGGCACTGTGGTGGGCCAAAAGCTCCCCGACAGCCAATGCACTGCAAAACTTTTGGCAAAAACCAAGGAAACTTCTGCTCCCAAACCCAGAGTTCTGCATAAGTCCAAGACGTTTCCTAGCACTGTGAGCTGTTCCTTTTGTCAATCTTCTGAAGATTCAGAGGTACATCTGTCTTTAGCTTTGAAACTGTCTTTCACCATCATAGTTTTTCAATAATGAAGGTTAACACGTTGCATATATTGCTAATATCAGGATTCTGGTGCCATGGTTCACTACCTCAATGGGAAGCCTATATCTGCAGATAACGATTCAAAGAGTAATTCTATTCATGTGCATAAATACTGTGCAGAGTGGTATGTAATCGCAATACCCTCCTTTTTACCACTGCACACTCAGCTGTGTTTCTTTCGCTGATCTACATTTGTACTTTGGCAGGGCCCCGAATGTGTATTTTGACGGAGAAAAGATATGCAATCTTGAAACTGAGTTGTCTAGAAGCCGAAGAATTAAGTGTTCTTGTTGTGGAATCAATGGAGCAGCTCTAGGTTGCTACGAAAAAAGTTGTCACCGTAGTTTTCATGTTCCTTGTGCAAAGAAGACTCCTGAATGCAGATGGGATCATGTAAGTTTAAATCATGGCTTCCAATTGTTGAAATCTCATGAAGGTAAAAAACTTTTTGTTATCTATCTTATCTACCAGGAAAACTTTGTCATGGTGTGCCCGCTTCATGTTTCATGCCAACTACCAAATGAGATGCCCAAAGCTCAATCCAGGCGCACAAGAAAATCCGCTTTGCCCAGGTTTGAGGCCCCTTTTTGTAAAATGAAAGAATCTGATAATCTTTGTTTTGCTGCTACTGACCAGCCTTTCTTTCAGAAAATCTTGTACTGTTCAGTTGAAATCCAACAATGACTGTCAAGGCCTTTCAAACTTGCCACTGAAGCCGCAGAAAAAGTTCAAGAACCTGATTTTATGTTGCTCAGGTCTCGCTACCGAAGAGAAGGTAAATCAATAGATTAATGTACTATATATATAGATACTTAACTCTGGTTAAATAAGAAGCATATGCATTTCAACTTTTCTTGCTCAAACACAGGAAATTATCAATGAATTTCAAAAGTACTCTGGAGTGACAGTGCTAAACAATTGGTGCTCAAGTGTCACCCATGTAATAGCATCTACGGATGAGAACAATGCATGCAAACGCACACTCAAATTCTTAATGGGAGTGCTAGAAGGAAAGTGGATCCTGAATGTTCAATGTGAGTATCCTTTTCTTGATGAATTTTTTAGTCAAATTAACTTGTACACAAACAAGAGAACGTACAACGGGTATCTTAACAAACTCTCTGAGCTTGAATTTCTCGATCGTTTCAAATCAAAATGCTAATACAAGATTCGTATCAATGCAGGGATCAAAGCTTGCATGGATGCAGGAGAATTAGTTAACGAGCAGCAGTATGAGATTACAATGGACGTCCATGGAATTAAAAACGGACCTAAACTCGGAAGATCAAGACTTCAAAACAAGGTATATTATAGAACAAGAGAAAATCAAATTCTCAGTTCGTCATATCAATTCGAACCTACCAAAAAAATCACTTATCTCCTTCGTCGCAGGAACCGAAGCTCTTCGAAGGATACAAATTCTTTTTCACTAGCGACTTTTCTACTTCTTACAAAGGATATCTCCACGACCTCGTAATAGCTGCAGGAGGAAAAGTTCTGAACAGAAAACCAATTGCAGAAGACAAGACAACGCTCATCATCCACAATCAAGAACTTCCCGTCCACAGCAAGGCATCTGATGCAAAAAGCTCAGCTGCGACTCAAAGATTCATCAAAGCCGATGCTTTGGCTAAATCCACCGGGTCTTCACTAGCAAGCAATACATGGATTCTAAACTCCATTGCAGGCCACAAGTTGCAAAATCTTTGAGTAAGCGTGTGTTGTTCTCTTTTACGCACTGTATTATGACTAATGAGTATTAGCTTGCTCCAACTTTTGATCCTAAGGTTATTATTCTAATCTCCTACAGAAAATTTTATCAATAATCAGCTATTCTGATCGTGTTTCCACCGCTAACATACTACAGTAGTCGGAAAACATCTTCTCCAGGTTCAAAATCTCCTCTTGAACATCACCGGGGAGATCATCAGCACCTTCCCTAAAGGTACGAAACCTTCTAACCGCATTCTCAAACTTCTCCCCCGTCTCCTCCATAGTCCCACGCATCCCCAAATTCAGCTCCTGCGCCTCCTTAAGCTTCCTCTTCAGCGCTCTGTGCCCTTCGAGCGACCTCAGAAGCTTCTCCGAAAGCTCCTTATTCCTCTCTTGGAGGGCGAAAAAACTCCCCTGAGATTCGCCCGACCTCTTCTCCCGCCCATCCAAATCGTCGCCGCACTGCTTCAATTTCCCGAGCAGCGAGCCGTTTTGGGCCCTCAGGTCGTTCAAAAGCTCCTCCATTTCTGTCAGTTCGTGGGCCTTCCTCGAGAGCTCGCCGGCCATGATGTCCTTCTCCTTTCCCAGGCTCGAGCACATCACCTCGAGGCTTTTCTTGGCCGTCATGTTCGCCTGAAGCTCTCTTTTCAGCTTCTCCTTCTCGTCCGAAATCAGGTCGTTCCCTTGGCCTTTGTGCCTCGGGGCCGTGTCGCAGCGCCTGAGCTGCGGCTCCGATTTCGTTTTGCCGAACGATTGGCACCTCTGCAGGCGGGAACGAACGTTGTCGAGGATCGTCATCATTGTTGCCACCCTCAGCATTCTTCGGCGGCTGTTCTGCTCGTTATTGCATGCTTCCTTGTGGTCTTCGATTAGCTTCAGCAGCAGCTTTACGTGGGCAGCTACCCCTGAGAAAACCAAGTTGAGAATATCAAACGTTAGCATTTTGTTTTTTTTTTGTCCGAACGTGACAGACAATGGAAAGGAAAATGATGGGACCTTCTAAAGAGGAATCATCGTATTGTTGGTCTGATTCTTGGGCGGCGGTGGTGGTTGGGGGCCGTGGGATTAGATCGGGGGATGAATTTGCACGAACCCTACTCATTATTTTATTGCAAAAAATCAAACAACGTTAACGTATTGGAATTACGATGAAGGGAGAACGATGTTGACTTTGTGTGAGAATATCAAGAGGCGAGACGTGTGTGCAACTGTGTGTCCATTACACCTTCCTTTTTATTTTGTGCTAAATATGAGTCTATTTTTTTTTTATGTGAAGGGATTGAGAGATCTTTGTCTGGTCGAACGGGTTTTATTGTTATCGAGCAGGCAATCAATGTTTCTTTGGCTGTGATTTCGGTTGACTTTTGTTTGATTTGTCTCGGCGTGCGGAAATTTGATGAACTACTCATACCCGTTAATTTGTCCACCTACTATTTATATATATACACATGCATCTTTTTTGTTACCAGGCCGATTATTGGGTTGTATATTGACTTATGTTTGGTTCCCGTGATCCATATAGTGGGCCTAATGCTATGTGAAATAGATTAACGATGAGACACATAGTGGGCTTTATGACATTTTTTATTTTTTCACGATACGATTTTGATAATGTAGGAATGGATGATTTGTGTCTTATGATGTGCATGACACAAGAGATACTTGAACTATGTCATGTACGTTGATGAATTCACGCCTGAGTCAGTATCCACTTTTCTTTTTCAACGTCACATTCCAATATGACGTGACAATGCTACACTTTTAAGTTTTTTAACATTACACTTCGATGATATTATTACTATTATTGTTGTCTTGAGACATATCTTTCTCTTGCAAGTTGGCAACGCCAGGCAGAAAACTGAAGCAATTTGTGTCAGTGCAGTACTCTTTAACTTGATCCACTAAACTTAGGCAAGCTATCAATATCCACCTCTACTGTTCCTTCGTAGAACAAGAATAAACGAGGGACAAAGAAATTCCATAAAAAGAAGCACAAGATTTTATTCGAAAAAACACGTTAAATCCTTAATTTTTCTATCTGCGTTGGCATTAAAGCTCTCTCTATATATATAAACATATAATATACATATATATAATTCACTGATTTAACGTGTAACTTTAACCCTAGTCGTTTCATCTCCTACACTACTTCGGTAAGGATTTGAAGAGATATAATCGTTCATCATTAGACTTTTGCTTTGCAATGGGGTCACAGATGATCTTTTGGAGCCTTTTGGCCTTGCATTACGTTCTTGGTATGTATAATGAATGTTTTTTTAGTGCTTGCTACCTTTTTCTTTTTCCTCTGCCTATTTTTCTTCGGGCATGGCTTCATTCTATCTCTTATCATGCATCATAAGTGAAATAGTTTGCGTTATTTTATAACCAAAGGTCAAATAACTGCGGCGCAAGTGGAGAAGCCCGAGGCAACGAACCCTATTCCCACCCTATCTCCGCCGGAAGGCAACACCACGTTCCTCGGCGGCACGACGTGGTGCGTGGCCCGGCCCGGCGCATCTCCGGCGGACCTTCAGGTGGCGCTCGACTGGGCCTGTGGTTCGGGCCGAGCTGACTGCGGCCCGATTCAAAACGATGGGCCGTGTTTTCAGCCCGATAACCTCGTCTCCCATGCTTCCTACGCCTTCAACAGTTATTACCAGCAAAATGGAAACTCGGACATTGCCTGCTACTTCGGCGGAACTGCTTCTTTAACTCAGAGAGATCCAAGTTAGCCTTGCAATAAAGATATTTATTGCAATATTTGCCAAGTCTTTCGAGCTTAATTAAATCTTTGATATTGGTTCTTGATCTTCATTAGAAATAATACGATTAAGTTATTGTTTTTTTTTTGTTTTGCAGGTTTTGCGAAATGTGAATTTCCCACTTCAGGGTGAGTGGTGTCTTGATTTCATATTAATAATCTTGTTAATTTTGCTGATTAGATTTTGTAATAATTTTTATTTATCATCATCTACTCTACAGGCACTTAAAGAGTGCTGCCACGTGTCCATCGATGTGTAGCTGCAAGGGATGCTTGTGGTTGAAAATAAGTATAATTCTGCAAGGGCTTCTTCTCATGTATTATCTTGGAAGATAATTGATGTGTAATGTAATAGTTATAAGTTTACTATAGATGATCTAAAATAGATAGGTGATTAAGTAGATTGTGACTTGAGTATACTTTGCTCTTTTGCTAATTAAAGAATATGTGGAAGTGTAAAGTCGCCTATCGATAGTTCAGTTGGTTTTTGTCTTTTTTTCTCTTTAGTTGTCCTTTTCAAGTACTAACAGTAGACACCATGTTCTATTCTCATTTCTCTTGACCTGTAAAATTTCTGGTTCTGAGTCTGGTCTAAGCTTTTATTAAATAAAATAAAAAAGGTATTTGATAAATGAACTATGAAGTACTGAACTTTTAGCAAAAAGCGTTATGGATTGGTGGTTGGCAGGCTCGCTTTTAACCCAATGACTTGGGTTTAATTCCTAACTAAAGTATTTTTATTTAGTTTAGCATTAAATTAGAAAGGAAAAAAAAAACGAAAATTTAGCAATTCATTGTCTAATGATTTTACATCCCTATATTTTACATTTATTCAAATTTTGATCCACTTCATTAATTTATTTTTAACACCCCAACCCCATTTTATAATTGATTTTTTATTCCCAACATATATTATTTGTTTGATAGTTCACACATATAATTTTTGTATATTAATGGGCACCGGTTTGGTTTTAGTCCGGTTTGGTTTCAATTTTATATCGACGGATTAAACCTTAAACCACCAAATTTTTGGCCCGATTCGAAAACCCGGTCTCAGAACCTTGTTAGAAACCTCTCTAACGTAAACCCCTCTTATACGTCACTTTCGAATCATGTGACTTGGAAAAAGTAGACATTAGTTCCGCTGTAAGTCGTGATCATCCACTGAAAAATAGTAAGGACAGGTTCATTTGATGTTGTTTATAGGATTTGGGGATCGGATAAACAAGGAATAAGTAATCCAACTGAAAGTCAAGGTCGGTCCATTGCCGATATTTAGATTTAAATCATTTCAATTTGAAAATAATTGGAGCGATGTATGATACTATATCGGCACCGTGTGTGAGGAGATACATTCATGACGATAAAAAAGGAACGGTATCGGCTTGTCTAGCTAACAAAAAAAGAACGATATGTTCACCGCAATCACCACACTCCAACTAAGTTCAGTTTGAATCGAATCTGAACCTCAACGTCGGTTATGCGACGACCACGACTTTCAATGGGATTAATCTTCCCTGGTTCATGTGACTTACCCTAAATCACACAAATAACGATTGTCACATGATTCGAACTCATGATCAACACTATGGAAGTCCAACTTCCCAACCACTATTTTTTCTAACACAACATTTCTTCTTCTTTTTATTAATCATTCCGTCAAGGTTATGGACATTTGGAGTATGTCACGATTTTTAAGAAATTGAATATTTTAATAATATAGTACAGTTAAAAGGTGAAAAGTATATATTTTGACGAGTCTTTTAAGAATATTTAATAGTATTATATTGATTGTTTGTGGTATTTTTTGCTATAAAAGGAAATGTCCAAAACGGTTTAGGATGCCCGATGTAGAAAATGTCCAAAACGGTTTGGAACGGAGGTAGTATTTTTTATCACTATTTGGGTCGAGTGATAGGGTGTAAATGACTTTTTTGGGCCGATAAATTTGGCCCAAATACATAAAGCCCACGAGCAAAAGCCCAATTAACAACGTGGTGGGATCGGAGGGACCAATCTCTCTTAGATTTGTGTGCGTTTCTACGTTTCGCCCTTCCCCTTCAGACTTATACTTGACCACCTCGTCTCGTCGCCGCTTAGTCATTGCTCCACCGCGCAAGATTGAGGCTGAGATTCTCTGTGGAAATTTCCGAGTTAAAAACGAACACCGAAGGAGCATTTGTCTTGGTAGTTTTTCATCGCGCTTGAGTTTTTGGTAAAGAAATTAGGAGAAGAGCTAGTTCTGTAAGATATGAGTATATGGAACTATGTGGTGACGGCTCACAAGCCGACCAACGTGACCCACTCGTGCGTAGGGAATTTTACCAGTGCCCAGGAGCTTAATCTCATCGTTGCGTAAGTGTTTTTGTTCGTCGGCACTGGTGGTATTGTGGCGGCCCTTTGTTAATTGTTGCAATGTGTTAGTTTCTTGTGTTGTGGATGTGCTATTCGTGTTGCTTCTTTTCGGGATTGTTTTTTATTTTCTGTTTGATGGTGGGATTTCTAATTGCGATGAAAATGAGTTCTTTCTGGGTTTTCTGCTTTAGTGCGAACCTCAGCTTTTGGTTGAGTCATTATATGATTTTATGATAAAATTCGATTGCAGGAAATGCACACGGATAGAGATACATTTACTGTCGCCTCATGGTTTACAGGTATGTTTAATTTGAGTAAGGAATGCTCATATCTTATCTGAATGATTTGGCCGGGTTGTCAGTGGAATTCTTCGAAGATAAAAAAAAATTAGAAAAATGATTCTGTTTGCTAGTAGAAATAAATCAAATTGCCCTCCAATTTGGGTTTTGCTTATCCCGATAAAGTAACGTGGATTATATTTCGCTTTGAGGCAGTTGATTTGATCTTCTTTTATACCAATCCATGCCTTCTGTAATAAGTTAAGCTTTAACTAGACTTGTCGTCTTATGGAGTTCGTGAATTCAATGTCATAATGTATTTTGATTTCTACAGCCTATGTTGGACGTGCCTATATATGGAAGGATTGCCACTCTTGAACTCTTCCGTCCACATGTGAGTTTCTTTATTAAGTTGAGAATACATTTTGCAGTCAGTCTGTTTGAACCCAATAGTTTGATAAACTATTGAAGCAAGATTGTAGATAGAACGTAACATCTAGATATATTTCAGGGAGAACCTCAAGATTTACTGTTCATCGCTACTGAGAGATATAAGTTCTGCGTTTTGCAATGGGATGCTGAGGCTAATGAGCTTATTACAAGGTTCGAGAACCTTTCGAGATTTGGATGAAATTCGTTAGATTATTTAGATGTTACATGTTCTTTAAATAGATGCATAGGTTCCTTCTCAGACACGTTTTTGTCGAATATCTATTTTCTTGCCCTGTGCCTTTTATGCATAATGATCCCGAGAACCATCTAGTTTAATTGCTAAGGATATGTTAATAATGCTTTCGGCCTGAGATCTTTTAGGCACTGAAATGTGGTCTTAGCATTTTATTCATTTTGTTTTATTTCCTTTTGTATTTAAGAGGAGTTACATGTTTTCCTTTGGGTGTTTCTACCATTTAATATAGGGCGATGGGGGATGTCTCTGATAGAATAGGTCGCCCTACGGACAATGGGCAGGTACGAATTATTCTCCGAGTATTGTTACGTCTTGTTTTTTTTTTTTTTTTTTCAGAATAGTCGCCTATTAATAATTTGTTTTCATGTAGATTGGAATAATTGATCCAGATTGTAGATTGATTGGGCTTCATCTATATGACGGATTGTTCAAGGTATGATTCCTTGCGATCTACAATCTAAGCAGTCCTCACCCTTGTCCTTTTTGTTATCCCATTCTTATCATGTTCGGTGTTTATTACCCTGATGATGAGAGTTTGCTTCATCTTTAGGTGATCCCATTTGATAACAAAGGTCAGCTCAAGGAAGCGTTTAATATTAGGTAACATTATATAGCCCTTACAATCATCTTTTACTCTGTGTTAAACCTTTTTTTCTTCTTCTTGTTAATATTTATTCAACTTAAACTGCATGATATTTCCTACTTTTGTGTGATTATACCTGTGTATCTATGTTAGTTGTATTGGTTAACCTAATCGCTAACCTTCTTGCTAAATTGGTAATCTCCACTTTCAAATCCCCAACCTGCATTTTCAATTTCCAATATGGATTTCGTGCCTTCAATCTTAATGTGTTATGCATAGTGTGAATTTTCTGTAATCTATCTCTTAATAGGCTTGAGGAGCTTCAGGTTTTGGATATCAAGTTCCTGTATGGCTGCCCAAAGCCGACGATTGTGGTTCTCTACCAGGTCTGAATTTACCTTATCCCCAATTTTCTTCAGCTAATTGTCTGTTTTTATAGTCACTGATTTTCCATTCATGTAAATTTTTTCTGTAGCATGGATTCTTTACAACGGAAGTTTTTTTTTTTTTTACTGTTCTACTTTATTTATGTTACTCAACCATTCGTTGTTTTCTGAGCATATTCTGATGTGTCATGCACCATTCCCTTTACTGTGCAGGATAACAAGGACGCGCGTCATGTAAAGACTTACGAGGTTGCCTTGAAGGAGAAAGACTTTGTTGAGGGACCATGGTCTCAGAACAATCTTGATAATGGGGCTAATTTATTAATTCCCGTGCCAGCTCCTCTTTGCGGTGTTCTTATCGTTGGTGAGGAGACCATTGTGTATTGCAGTGCTTCAAGTTTCAAAGCGATCCCAATCCGACCGGTAGGTTTCATCCCTACTTTTTTCTGTATGAATCGAGTTTGTGAAACCAACTCAATTAAGTTTATCCTAATTATTGATCATGAATTATCTTTGAAGTCAATCACAAGAGCTTATGGGAGGGTTGATGCGAACGGTTCTCGATATCTACTCGGAGATCACAATGGTCTTCTACACTTGCTCGTCGTAACCCACGAGAAGGAGAAGTAAGTTAATATAGCTTGGAACTATACAAAAGTTTCATGGCGTGTAATATTTTTATTTTTTTCCTCACTAACATTTGGCATAACTCTTCTATTCCGTCTTTATATAATCCAGGGTAACTGGACTTAAAATTGAGCTCTTGGGGGAAACATCAGTTGCATCGTCGATTTCATATCTTGATAATGCTGTTGTTTTTGTTGGCTCGAGTTATGGAGATTCACAGGTTTGCTGATTACCTTTTCTCAATTCTATTGCTTTTATTTATTATCAATAATATATTCGTGATTGCGATTTTGAGCGTGTGGCGCCTGCTGGTAGCCTTTCTTCTCACTCATATTTTATCGGATTCGGAAATCGGAATCCATGAATACTTTCAGATTACGCTCGTAGAGTTGAATGGAGTCTAAGATTTTGCTATTCAATTATAGTCTGCACTCACGGCTTGATTTAGACTTTTGTGACTAAATTTGTGTTGCTGCATCTTTTGCAATCAGCTGTTTAACTTTGCTTGACATATAGTACATCACAAAATGCCATTTTTTCTTGCAAATATGTCTTAATTTATAAGTTTTACATTGTCTGCTGCTTATTCAGCTATTAATTTACTTAACTCAAATCTTGTTAACTGCAACCCAGCTCATAAAGCTCAGTCTTTATCCCGACCCAAGAGGCTCCTATGTGGAAGTTCTTGAGAGGTTCGTAAATCTTGGACCGATCGTTGACTTTTGTGTGGTTGACTTAGAGAGGCAAGGCCAAGGTCAGGTCGTAACTTGCTCTGGTGCCTACAAAGATGGTTCTCTAAGAGTCGTTCGCAACGGAATTGGAATAAACGAGCAGGTTTTCAAGATTATTTTTTCCCATAGCTCATCTGTCAAAAAAACTACCTTTTTTATCCAAAGTAATCCTTTTTCGTGCCATTCACAGGCGTCCGTGGAGCTTCAAGGAATCAAAGGCATGTGGTCGCTCCGATCAGCTAGCGATGACTCGTACGACACTTTCTTGGTCGTAAGCTTCATCAGCGAGACACGCACTTTGGCCATGAACATTGAGGACGAGTTGGAAGAGACTGAGATCGAAGGCTTTCGATCTGATGCTCAGACATTGTTTTGCCACGATGCCATACATGACCAACTTGTGCAAGTATGTTCTCCTACATTGCTAGTTTGTACTTTTAGGGGATCTACGGAGCATTTTCTTTGCACATATTCTTCCTTCTGATTAGTCTTAACGAACCGAATTCTCACTCGTAAAATGTGAATTTGTGAAGGTTACTTCATACTCGGTTCGATTGGTCAGCTCTACTTCCCGAGAACTTCGTAATGAGTGGTTTGCTCCATCAGGTTATTCCATCAATGTCGCCACTGCTAATACCACCCAGGTAGTACTCTCTCATTTCTTCACAAGTTCTCATAAGATTCGTTAATATTGATACACTGAAGCTGTTGTAAATAAAGTACATAAACGCTCCCTTCCCCTTCAACCTTAAGCTTTTAAGTGAAGTGGTCATTCTATATACTATCAGAGCTCATGCTAAGAAAGGTCATGAGAGTACGAACCTCACGACCATCCATTTAAGATAAACGTCTAAGGCTAGATAAAAAAAAAGAAACCAACCTAGACGTGAGAGGTGGAAATAAAGTATACGAAACTATAATATGATACGTTCCTTTCAAGGTTAAGCTTTTAGCCTTTAGGTAAAGTTGTCATTCAACATGGGACTAGAGCTACATGCTAAAAGAGGCCATGACTACGATTCTCCACACCCATTTAAAAAAGTTTCACGTCTAAAGCTAGATGAAGAAAGAGATTAACTTAGACATGACGGGCGTGCTGAAATTAAAAGTATATAAAGGTAAAACATGATACGCTCCCGTCAAATTTAAGCTTTAGGTGAAGTGTCCTTCAGCAGAAGCTTCCCAGTTTCCTAGTATTAGCACGAACACCGTAGGTTGAAATGACACTACTCTTTATTTAATCTCATACTTGGCTTGGTTAGGTACTCTTGGCTACGGGCGGCGGCCATCTGGTCTATATTGAAATCGGCGACGGTGTGTTGAACGAAGTGAAGCACGCGCTGCTCGAATACGACATCTCTTGCCTTGACATTAATCCAATCGGCGAAGATCCTAACCGAAGTCAGCTTGCAGCTGTGGGCATGTGGACGGATATCAGCGTCAGGATATATTCTCTCCCCGACTTGAATCTTATTACGAAGGAGTACTTGGGCGGGGAGATAATTTCCCGCTCCGTACTTCTCTGTTCTTTCGAAGGGGTATGCAATTTCTTTTCAAGCTCTTCGCTTCCTAAAGTCTTGTTTTGCAACAAATTACGAAATCGTATTTTTGTATTTTCAGACATCGTACCTTTTATGCGCCCTTGGAGATGGGCACCTCATGAATTTTATCTTGAATACGAGCAACGGTGAGCTGGCAGATAGGAAGAAGGTGTCCCTAGGAACACAGCCTATAACTCTTCGGACATTTTCTTCGAAGAAATCCACCCACGTATTTGCTGCTTCTGATAGGCCCGCCGTCATCTACAGCAGTAATAAGAAGCTTCTCTACAGCAATGTCAACCTAAAAGAAGTCAGTCACATGTGTCCGTTCAATTCTTCAGCTTTTCCCGACAGGTAAACCTTCTATTTTCTTCTGTTAAAGGTCTGATTCTTACCATTCAAGGGCTTCCTTTCTTTCTTTTCTCCCAGCCTTGCAATAGCAAAGGAAGGAGACCTAACGATAGGCACCATAGACGACATTCAAAAGCTCCACATACGCACCATTCCTCTCGGCGAGCAGGTGCGCCGCATATGCCATCAAGAGCAGACTCGAACCTTCGCCATCTGCAGCTTAAAGTACAACCCTGCGAGCGCCGAAGAAGCAGAAATGCACTTCGTTCGCCTTTTGGACGACCAGACGTTTGACTTCATATCGACTTATCCCCTCGATCAGTTTGAGAATGGCTGCTCTATCTTAAGCTGCTCCTTCACCGATGACAGCAATGTGTACTACTGTGTTGGAACTGCCTACGTAATGCCCGAAGAGGACGAGCCTAGCAAGGTTAGCTGAATTTTACTGGCATTTTTTTACCTTTGTTATTTTATTGTTGAAGTTCTCTTTCTCACCTCTGAAACAAAATATTTCAGGGACGAATACTTGTTTTTGTGGTGGAAGATGGGAAGCTTCAGCTGATAGCAGAGAAGGAAACTAAAGGCGCAGTTTACTCCCTCAACGCCTTCAACGGAAAGCTGCTTGCTGCTATAAACCAAAAAATTCAGCTGTACAAATGGATGCTCCGCGATGATGGGTCCCACGAATTGCAGTCCGAATGTGGACATCACGGTCACATTTTAGCTCTTTATGTTCAGACTAGAGGAGACTTCATTGTCGTTGGCGACCTTATGAAATCAATCTCTCTGCTAATCTATAAGGTGAGAATCCCATAGGAGAACTGAAGTTCATCTGTAGAAAAATTTATCCCCACAAAACCCTATGACTCTCTCTTTTCTTGCAGCACGAGGAAGGTGCTATCGAAGAGCGGGCCCGAGACTACAATGCTAATTGGATGTCGGCCGTGGAGATTCTTGACGACAACGTCTACCTCGGGGCGGAGAACAACTTCAACCTCTTCACCGTACGTAAGAACAGCGAAGGGGCCACCGACGAAGAACGTGGGCACCTCGAGGTGGTCGGTGAGTACCACCTGGGCGAGTTCGTGAACAGATTCAGACACGGTTCGCTCGTCATGAGGTTGCCCGATTCTGAAATCGATCAGATTCCAACTGTCATCTTTGGAACGGTGAACGGTGTGATTGGAGTTATTGCGTCCCTCCCCCACGAACAGTACTTGTTTCTTGAGAAGCTTCAGTCTAATTTGAGGAAGGTGATAAAAGGGGTCGGTGGGCTGAGCCATGAGCATTGGAGGTCTTTCTACAACGAGAAGAAGACCGTCGATGCCAAGAACTTCTTGGACGGTGATCTAATCGAGTCGTTCCTCGACCTCAGCAGGGCTCGAATGGAGGAGATTTCGAAGGCTATGGGGGCTTCGGTCGAGGAATTGATGAAAAGGGTCGAAGAATTGACCAGGTTGCATTAGACTTTACGTACTTTTGTTGCTATATTTATGATGATGTGGTCGATCTTGCTTATCTTTAGTGTGTTTTCTTTCCCGTGTTTGTGTGAAACGTTGGCAAAGCGAAGTCTTTATATATCTTCTTGTCTTTCTCAGTTCACTCATCTTTGTTAGATCAAATGTTGTTGATGTCCAAAAGAGCCTTATATGGTCATCATCAGAAGACAATCAAAAGAACCTATGTTCTAACAACATCGTCGTCTTCTGTTTTCATTACACTGCCTACAATGATCTCAAAGCTGTTAGAGTAAGCACTAGAATAAGCCACCAGCGCATGGAACACTTTGGGCAGGCTGCTCTGAAGGTTGTTCAGAATCAGAACTTTCGTGGTCTTAATTGAACTCATGTACTTCGCCTTTTCGTCGTTCACTAATTTCCTAAGAGCTTCGACCTTAGCTCTCCTAATCATTAGGGGGTGCTTGGAAGAAGATGACTGAGAATATGCATTTCCGAGAGAAGCTACCTTAGCATCGTACCTCATCTCTGCCTCGGAAAGTGCGCTCGTTTCCCTTTCTAGCCTCCTACCGAGCTTTTCTGATCTCTTACGAACGTTACATTCCTCTTGTTGTTGCAAGACGATAGCTTGAACAGCTGACAAAAGATGTTTAATGGCGTCTGAAACCATCTACGAAAGAAAAGCAGCAGATAACTCGGTGACAATTTCGGGCAACGGTTCTTACAGACTCTGCAAGAAACTAAGACAAGCTATCGAGTAAATGTTACCTTGTCTGGCAAATTGTCGAGGGCTAGCAGCCACTTTTGCGTAAGGGCATGTAATGTCAAAGGGCTGGAAACTTGCAAAGGATCGATGTCTTTAAGAGTATTTAGTTCGATCCACTTAGAGATGACTCTTACATAGTCTCTCTGAAACTTGACGAGCTTGCAGAAACTTCGATGCCAAGAACTGACTTCGGTCTGAAGCTGAAGAGCAGCTTGCCGACGGTATTCAGTGGTGGGTTCGAAGCTTTGTTGATCGTTAGGTTTTTTAGCTGCTCGGAGGCATCCTTCTGAAACTGATGGCAGCGATGCATCGTTTGCCACATGTGTAATAGCCTGCGAGTCGACCATTCGTAAGAAAAATACCAACGTTGGATGAAAATATTTCCTTATTACATGAATTCAATGTACTTTACCCCGAAGCAAGTGTGATTATCTGAGGATGAAGCTCCTTGTCAATCAGGTTCAGTATGTTTGAGTAAGCCTTGGAAATCGACGCTTGCAGAGACGAAATGTGAGACTCTAACGCTTCGACTGCCAAGCGAGTTTTCTCAGTCTTGGCCGAATCGTGATCTTCCTCGTGCCTACGCAGGAGTAATGTTCTCCTTGCATATTCCAACTTCGAGTTTTCTTCCTCCTACATACGAATAAACACAAACTGAAATCATCGCAAGAAATGCAGAAACTGAGCAGCCCAGTTTTTTACATCATTAACATATAGTTGTCATAGGTAGAAAGAACCTTAACATCCTTGTAGAGCTTCTTCTCCTCCAAATAAAGATTACGGAGAGTTATTCCGTGAGCTCCAGGCTTACACGGTTCGTCAGAACCACGGAAATCACCACCCATTTCCTTACCGTACTGAAGCGATTTTGAAGACCAACTCCACGTCAGAGCAGTAAAAACTTTCGACGAGTTGCCCCTCTTTCCTGTACGCATAATACATGTATGAGTGTGGTGTAATAAGCAGACTAGAAGAAAGATCAATGCAAATTACTGTTGTGCTCGTAAATATTCTGGTAATGGAAAGTGCCCTTAGCATCGACGTCGACCATAACTACGACATCCTTGAGAACATCAGAAGCTTTCAGAAAGTACTCATCCAACTCCTTAACAATGCTTGCCAAGTTCCTACACTTCCAAACCACCACAGCCATGTCAGAAGAAGAAACATTATCGTCCTTCGCCTCACACCTCATAGCCGATAGTATCCCTTCGTCCACAAACTCAACGACTCGCCCATTCTCTTCACTCATATTCACATCATCATCATCATCATCATCATCATCATCATCATCATCATCATCATCATCATCATCACCATCATCAACTTCTAGAAATTCAGTGTTCGTATCTTCCCAATTCTCCTCATCCGTAATTTCATTACTACTACTACTATCGCTGCGTTCGCATTGTTGTAACGAAGAACCGAAAGGGTCCCAATATTCCCAAGTAGAAGAAGGAGGAAGTGGTGGTGGTGGAGTTTGCCCGCCATCTTCGTTAACCTCAATGACATCTTCCATGGACGGCTGGCCTTCTGGCGGCGGCGGTGGTGGTTTAGGGGACGAAAACCTCCTTGAGTCGGGGCTGAAAGAGGGCGGCGGCGGCGGCGGTGATGGTGGCAGAGGTGGTGGAGGAGATGGCGGGAATCCTAAGGCTGAGGTTGTCTCTTCGAACTCCAACGATTCTGAGTCGGTGAACTGTCTAAGTGTGACGCCGGCGTTTCGCAGCGATCTTAAGTACGACAACTGTGCGTCTGCGAATTCTTTTCTGTAAGCCAACAATTCTTTTATCAGGCGTTTCCTCTCTTTACAGATTCTTACCTTCTCTTGCTTATCGATTCTTGAAGCAACGCAGCCCATGTTGTACTAACTCCTAGTCTGGTGAAAAAAGAATTTCTGAAGAGTATCGCCTTTTTCGCAGCCTTGAAAAGACTTCGAAATTCAACAATGTCGAAGGATACACTGCATTATAAACAGATAATATCTTACCATTCGGGGGAAAATATTAATCTGCAATTTTGTAACATTCTTCAACTATTCTTGATTCAGACCAAAGAAATTGCAGATAAGCTTCACAAACCGAGGGAAAAACAGAACCTTTTTGGCACGCTGAAATCACATTGACCTCAAGATCAATTATCACATGAAATGCTTGCTAGTATATCATTTATTGCGCTGAAACGCAAATCCAAGTTGTTTTAGAACATAAAATCAACTTCAAAGGGGTACAATACAAGCTCAGCACAGGAAAATAAAAGAAAGAACTGAAAAGACAGAATACATAAACGTTACAGAGTTCTTGGAGGAACTTAAAAAACAAAAGAAGAAAAACGCACGTACACGTAGTGGGAGGTGTATGAGAGCAATCTTGAAAGCAGATACTGTTTGTTCCGATAAGCGTTTACATGGCGTGTCTTTTTCGAATCATAGCTTCCCAAGATATAGAAATTAGAAATAAAGGAAGGGATAAGCTTCAGCGAAAAAACTGCAAATGCGAGAAAAAGAAAAGGAAAAATATATCATAAAATGAAGACGAACAAGCAGGACCCAAGGCCCACGCTAAACCCTACTTTCAAGAGCATTTAAGAGAATCCAATGAACAAAGATTAAGATAATAAACAGATATATAGGTAAATAAAAATCAAATCTTTACCAGGGAAACCTAAGCTAAAACGAAAAATGTTAATAAGCTGTAGTAACTCGAACAACCCCAACATGTGAAAACCTGTAAAGCTGTTGATATGTTCGAAAGCTTGTTGGCATGCAATGCAAGAAAAAAGGCCAAACCTATTTATTGCTGTAGTAAATGCATGACATGTCACCAGTGATCAAAATGTAAATTTTGACCTTCAATTGAATGCTCATTTTAATCTTTATTAATGATATTCGTATGAAGATATTACATTAGCATGTTGACAATTCTTCTTTTTCAGGTGTTGCATGCGGACCAAATTAAAGGAATCTTATGATGATATGTAAAGACTCGTCTTTTTGCTGTGTTTGCTCACTTTTAACTTTTTGATTTTATTTTATATATTAAAAGTTGGTGGCCATGAGCTCGTAAAAGTACATGTAAAACGATCTTTTTTTGAATTATCCATACAACCAATTTTTATATCTTTTCGTGTTGGGTTTTCTTACTACTATCTATACTTATTCATTAAGACACATTTTCTTCTCATAGCAAGTCGTCCCTTTATCAACTCTGTCGTACTAAACGAAGTTCATCCACCAACTAATCTCTCAACGTAGTCTTTCAATAAGAGAAAATAAATATTAAAAACATAATTGTTTTCTCAATTTCTCTATTACATGGAACATTTTTATTACTAATTCATTGCATATGGTTCGTATGGCAATTAAATGTCAATTACTTCTTGACTCAACACAGTCTCATGCACCAATTGGGCCGTTTATCCAAATTGGGCTTCAAAGCTGAGCCCAATGAATATCTTGGCGACTTTACTCTTATTTTCTGTGCGCCAAGTAATTATCAGTGTAATAAATAAACACATTTGATGACTTATACCGAAACAAAATGTCTTTGCAGAAACAAACAAAAAGATTAGGTTACTGATGACTTTACCATCAAGATAGATAACGAACCATCGAGTCAGTCGTAGAAAGTTCAAAGCTCTTGTAGTAATTAAGTAAATAACTTTGGACTTTTTGGAGAATATAATATTTATATTTACCATTCATATACTTAGTTCGTCGCGTCTGCCTCAACTGCACATGGTCCCTAGTATCTCTATCTTCGTGCCCTCATATCATATATATATTATATTTCATCATGCGTGGAGTTGCAGAAACATGGCGTAAAATTAGATAATTATTTGGTTCTGAGATCGAAGGAAATTACGAGTAAAACATATACATATTGTGTTAATATAATTGAGTGGGAAAAAATATAATATCTTTTTTCTTTTCCTTGCGTTTGTTTATATTGCACGATAGCGTGCGCGTGACGGTCGTCTATTCATGGCAGGCTTTCATCAATTGCGCGCGCTTCATTCGATACTCTTTCTTCAATTATATACGAAGAAAAGTAAAAATACAAATGATTAGTTTCATTTCATTGGATTAGCAAAAAAAAATACAATATTTTGAGTTAGTTCTTGATATTATTATTGTAACGTGGAAGACAATTTGATGTTGGAGATTCGTAAGATAGGTAAGCAAGCATCATAGAAGAAATCACTTGCTTTTTGACTTGGCTAGAACACGTTAATGACTAGGCCAGAGAATGCTGTTTATGTATATGTACAGATAACTCCGTGCAAAAGCTAAGGCCAGAAAAAAAAAAATTCAACACTTTTAACCTAACAAAACCTACAGCATTCCTAATAATAATTACTTAGGGTTATGATATCAAGTTCCGTTTCTATTTATATATGTTATACTGCTTCTAAAATAGAAATAAATATAAAACCCTAAAGAATCAAATTGCCCGAAAATAATAGAGAATCAAAGCATTTAAAGAAAGGAGCGTGTCGCCACATGGCTTAGCTGGACTTAAAAAGTCTAAAACCAATAGCATTAAGTTCATCCATTTAAATAATGAAAACAAAAATAATTCAACTACTACTGCGCACCACTTCGTTCGTTGTATCAAGACTAATAATCTTGAATCAATTAATAATATAATCGAGACAAAATATAAAAATTGGTTAATGGGGTTTTAGGGAATTGAATAACCATTATCTGGTGATGAGTATGTTTCAAGCAAAAGGAGCCCACCATTAATGATGTTACCCATTTTGAGCTGCCATTAATTAGAAAAACGTATGTCCGAATGCCTATAAATTACTCCGGAAAAAGGAATCCGAAGATTAGTTTCAGCAAAACCCTTTAAATTTTCTCACTTAATTTATACTCAAGACGATATAATTAAGGGTGCTGGTGAGTTTTGGTGTCTCATTCGTCGCAAAGGCTTAAACTTTGGAACCTTCTGGCTTTTGTATAGCTGTTTCTGCGTCAGAGCAAATGGGTTTTAGTTATTTAAGGAGGGGTTGACCTAAATTAGGTGTCTTGTTCTGAAATTTTTATCATATAATATTAAATTTTGGCCTCTTGTTCTGCAAATTTCATCACAAAAATATATTTTCTCGAAGGGCGTTACAATCTGAGACTGAGATTTTGGAGTCAGTTGTCTTATGGGCCGAAAAGATCAACTCTTGGGATGGTTTTCAGTGATGAGAGTAATCGGAGAAACTGATGTAATAGCTCTTTCCTATGTTGTGTAGCAATCGCACTTAAGCAAATTGAATAACTGACGAAAGAAAGCCACAGTCTTGGTGGAGTGGGTTTCTGCAGATCTTTTTACAAGGAAATTCTGAGAGATTATCAATTGCGAGCTTCTTACATGGCTTGCGTGAAGTTGGGATCCAAATCTGATGCGTTTCAAAGGCAAGGACAGGCATGGTATGTCTAATTCCCTCAATTTGCTCAGCTTTTTTGAGTATCTTTTGTGTTTGATCTCTCTGTTTGTTTGCGGCCCTTCACTCTCTGTTTTAGTTACTCTCTCTGTTTGAGACCCATGTGGAAGAAGATGGCTAACTAGTTGGAGCAGTTCTCTTACATCTCAGACATTCGATTCTCTAACATATAATCGTTTCGATGGAATCGTTCTTTCTTAGCTCATTATTGCGATCTTATCCATCGTTCTTTCTTACCGTAGGTTCTGCACGACTGGCCTTCCCAGCGACGTAGTCGTCGAAGTAGGCGAAATGTCCTTCCATCTTCACAAGGTACAAACTCGAATTTCTGCTCCATAAATCTCATATATAGGTGCGAAAATTTAGGCTGCGTTTGGTATGCGAAATTCGATTAGGAAAAGAAAAGGAAAGGCGTAGGAGTTACAACTGGTCGAAGCGCTGGCAGAGTACCACGGTTCGATGCGCTGTCTTAGTTTTCCGTATAGCTTTCCACACACGAATTCTGCATACCAAACGCATCCTCTGCGCCATTGCTTGTTTCATTTATTGAAGTGCGAAAAAAATTTGACTTTTTACATACGCAAAACGCTCATCGCAGTTTCCGTTGCTCTCAAGGAGTGGGCTCATGGAGAAGCTCATCGCCGACTCCTCGGCGCAAGAAGGATGCGCCATAAATCTCCCCGAAATTCCCGGCGGGGCGAAAACGTTCGAACTCGTCGCCAAGTACTGCTACGGCGTAAAGCTCGAGCTAACCGCCGCGAACGTCGTCCCCCTTCGCTGCGCCGCCGAACACCTACAAATGAACGAAGACTACGGCGAAGGAAACCTAATTTCTCAGGCCGAAAATTTCCTCAATCAAGTCGTGCTGAAAAGCTGGAAGGACTCTCTAAAAGCGCTTCATTCCTGCGACGAAGACGAAGACGTCCTCTCCTTCGCCGAGCAACTAAACATCCCAAAGAGGTGCATCGATTCTCTGGCCGCCAAAGCTTCCACGGACCCGAATCTCTTCGGCTGGCCCGTGATGGACCACGGCGGCCCGATGCAAAGCCCGGGCGGAAGCGTTTTGTGGAACGGTATAAGCACCGGCGCTCGGCCCAAGCATTCGAGCCCAAATTGGTGGTACGAAGATGCTTCGACCCTAAGCCTGCCTCTCTACAAAAGGCTAATCTCGGCCATGGAGGGCCGCGGCGTAAGCCAAGAAGTCATCGCGGGGTCGTTAGTTTGCTACGCGAATAAGTACTTGCCGGCCCTCAGCCGCCGGAAAGTCTCCGGCGAGGCGAGCAACCGCCTCGGGTCGACGGTTACCTTGCTTTCCGAAGAAGGGCAGAAAATCTTGCTCGAGGAAGTCGATCGATTGCTCCCTGTGGAGAAGGGTTTGGTCCCGACGAAGTTTCTGTTCGGCCTACTCCGAACGGCGAAGATTCTCCACGCCGAGGATTCGTGCGTGTCGAGGCTGGAGATGAGGATCGGCGCGCAGCTCGACCAGGCGAGCCTCGAGGATCTTCTGATGCCGACTTTTTTGGACTCCATGGAGACGCTGTACGACGTGGACTGCGTTCAGAGGATGTTGGGGCATTTCTTGGCGGCCGACGACGGTGGCGGTTCGCCGGGATCGTTCGAGGACGGACGCGTGATTGGGTCGCCGTCGCTCACGCCGATCACGATGGTGGCGAAACTGATCGACGGTTACCTTGCCGAGGTTGCGCCCGACGTTAATTTGAAGCTTCTGAAGTTTCACTCGCTCGCTTCCGCCGTGCCTGAGTATGGTCGGCCGCTCGACGATGGACTTTACCGTGCTATCGACATTTACCTCAAGGTAAGGCAAAGCAAGCAACTTCTCACTACTGTTGATTTTAACCGATGAGAACATATTTGCCTCGTTTTTTTAATAATCTTAGCTGAACTTTGATTTTGGGTTTAGCTACTTTTTTTCATCCCGTATGTTAAGGAGGGGGGGGGGGGGGGGGGGATTGGAATTTTAGGCTCTAGCTTTTAAAATTGAAGCAGTTGAAGGATTAGATGCATTAGATACCTAGTTTTTTTTTTTGCCTGAATTTCATCTACACCTACCAAATAATCTGGGGATAAAACGTATGTGGCGTCGGAGTTGCTTACTTGGGGGTTGCAATTTAAAGATGCTACCCTTCAATTGAAGCAAATTTTAAGGACACGGTCATGTTTTTGACGCACTGTGTCCGTAAATTGCTTCGATATTGAAATTTCATACCCGTAAACTGCAACCCCTAAGTTGGCTGTCCTGAAGGGCCGCTCTCCTCTCCCTAAACTTATTGGACGAAAAAAGCGGTCAAACCCTTCTGATTTTATCATCTCCATGGATGGGTTTGGATCGATCTTATTTGTTTTTTTTTCTTTTTCTTTTTTTTATCATCCCGGGATGGTACAGTCGCACCCGTGGCTGGTAGAATCGGACAGAGAACAGCTATGCAGGCTAATGGATTGCCAGAAGCTCTCCTTAGAAGCGTGCACCCACGCGGCTCAGAACGAGAGGCTACCGTTGAGAGTGATCGTCCAAGTCCTCTTCTTCGAGCAGCTGCAGCTTAGGACTTCGATCGCCGGTTGCTTCCTAGTCTCGGAAAACCTCGACGGGTCGAGGCAGTTCAGGAGCGGCGGCCTTGTTGGGCCCGCCGACGTCAGGGAAAATCAGGCGCTGAAGGTGGGCATGGACAGCATGAGGATTAGGGTTTCCGAGCTCGAGAAGGAGTGTTCGAACATGAGGCAAGAGATCGAAAAATTGGGCTTTAGGGCGCCGACGGCGGCGAAGGAAGCTACGAGCGGCGGCGGCGGTTGGGGGAGCGTTTCGAAGAAGTTTGGATTCAGGTTGAAGTCTCATCAGATGTGCAGCGCGCAAGAGGAGTCTATCAGTAAGCAGAAGGAGAAGGTCGAAAAGGAGAAGGAGAAGAAGAAGAAGACGGGGAAGAAGAAGGTAGCTTTGGATTAGTAGAGGGTCGTTCCGTTTTTTTTTTTAACATCGTTTCGGTTCGTGTTTTTTCTTTTCCATCTTTGCGCCACGCATGGAAAGGGGTGTCGGTGAACGGAGGGTACAGTGGTTCGTTGTGCGGACGTAGTCGTCGTTTTCGTAATTTGTGTAATCTAAATTCATCGACTTTGTAAAACTGTTTTTCATGATCTGTCTTGAAGAAATTTCTGAATCAGTTTTCGGGTTTTTTTTTTTTCCAATAGTTGTGTTGGTATGCTGGAAAAATGGATAAAATTGAAATCATTCAAAGCTCAATCTATATTAGGGAGGGATGAGACATAATTAAAGCCAGTTAGCTTCGAAGGCTCAACTTGAGCTTCTCTATTGGATGATCGTCAACAGGATTATTGTTTCTAAGTTAGCATTGCGAAAATCTAATATTTCAATCTTCTCTAAGTTCGACGTCTCTGTATGAGTGATTCTTCCTTAAAAAAACACGGATCTGTCAAGTCGTTTTCGTTATAAACAAAACAAAAGCTCAAAGCTAGAGAAAATCTGAAGCTGGGTCAAACTCTTAAAAGATTAAACATGAAGAAAGAATAGTCACTTCCAATTCGACTTTTATAAGATGAAGAATGAATAGTCACTTTCAATTGGATTTGTCTGAAGCTGACTGTATATGCGCTTAGATTGTAGCAACAGAAGACTTGGATTGCAACTGCAATATTATGTAGCTGCCGCGCCTACCAACATAATGGAGACTGCAGATTATAGTTTATCATGTTCTTTTTTCTTACACAAAAGACCAGTTGACGAACACGAATGCCAAACAGTGGTCAGAATCTTCATCGTCAACTACTTTCCACGCAACTGCTTGTTCGTAAGAGATCGGTCTCCCCATGCTCGACACACATACTCCTCCTGGTAAATAGGCATATCCCTTGAAAAATAAAAATTCAATCTTTAGGTTATACAAAATAAATAAAAATCCCATCATTATTTCGTTTATATTATGTCATATATATGTATATATACCCGTTGCATGATATTGGGAAATTCGGACATGAGAATTCCGCGTCCATCTTCATCGAAGATCTTTTCGAGCATTATGTCTTGAAGGGCGACAAGCGTCGTCTCGAGCATGTCGAGTCCCGCTTGGTTCGCAAACGTAAAGACGGCGGAGGACTGCAACGTCGACTTATTTTAAATGAATTTTTATTTAAATATCCGTTCTCGCGAGCACTTCGTATACATACTAACGAGTATTATCGTGATAGTAACGTTAAAGAGAAAAAAAAAATTTAAACTGACGTTCATTTTCACCGAGCAGCACATAATAGCATCCGAATGGCGCCATAGTCGCTTCAGCACGTCCATGTCAGCCGCCGACTCGTCACGGAGAAGATCGCCGCCGGTGTGGGCCCTGTCGTAAAGTTATCGCATATAACAGATTACATATATTGTCTAAAGGATTAGGTTGTTTGTTATAAATGAGACAAGGGGAAAAAAGATTTGAGGATAGAAATGATAATTATGAATAAGGGTCTTTCAAACTTGCATGGCAAAAAAAAAAAAAAAAACCAAGCTTACGAAAATTACCTATAGCTCCTGCAAATCCAATTCGCCAACGCCAATGCCTCGGGCGCTTCGTCGAGCGATTTTTCTACCGTAAGATGACAGCTAAGTGGCGACGGAGATATCGCCACGGCGACTCTTTGAACGGAAGCCACTACGCTTCTAACGTACTGCCTCGCCATTGCAGCGACGCTGTCCCGAAAGTGGTCCTCGAACGCAAACTGAAATGCGATGGTAAGTACAGATCTTAGGTTCTGATTTTCCGAGCTGTCTCCGCCGATCGAATGGGACCCGCTGCGGCCCCCGTCGAGCGCAGAAGCCAGGTCTAGGGTCTGATTCGTCTTTTCGCCGTCCTAAATCATAACAAATCGTGACCGTTTATTTTAAAAAAAAAAAAAAGGCGCATTACGATTCTTCAAAAATCGACAGTAAACGGTAAAGAAAAAAAAGGACGATTTGCCTCAACTGATTTAGCTTCTAAAAGGACGACGCGAAAGCCGGACGCTACTAAAGGAGCGTCGTCGCCAAAAGAATCATCGATGTGCGCAAAGACGAGCTGAGCGCACGGGCCACATGACGCTTCGTCCACTCCGCTGCATAACTGCGGCGGAAAAAAAAATGAAAAGAAAAAATATTAATAAATCGGGCGAAAAATGGCAGTAAAAGTAATAACGAAATCCAATTTGCAGACCTGAAGCAGGTACATGTCTCTCGATAGGGATATGTCGTCAGGCGAGAACGCATGCCCGCCCTCCATGCGAACGACCTCTAGGAACTACGTCGTAAAAATTCGAAATATTAAGAGAAAAAATAAATAGACTATAAAGACAATGACGGAAAAATTTTAAAAAAAAATTTACCTCCTCGTTTTCCACGGTTTGAGCGAGAGGTAATATCATTTGAGTACTAGGAAAGCCGCCGGGCTTTGCACAAGGAACGGCGTAAGGGCTCGCCTTGAGAGAAGAAGCAGAGTAAACATCGACTCCATTGTCGGCCCATTCCGAGCGATGCTCCCTAAGAAACCGCACAAGCAAGGCCGGCGGCACGTTCTGTAAAAATATTACCATACAAAGCGATGTAATAAAAAAGCGTTCTATTATAAAGAAAAAAAAGTTCGAACTTTTTTGCAAAAAATTTAAACCTGGAGAAGCAGCGATGACTTGGCGCATAGGACTCCGCCATAATTAGGCAGCGCCAAAACGAAATCATTATATTTGCACGGCGATGAGGTGATGGAAACAGTGACGTCTTCTACGCCGTCGCCTCTCATTGTTGTCCAGCCATCGTCGGCGAATCCATTGACGGCGTCGTTGAATCCTCTAATAATATAAAAAAAGTGCGCAATTTTTCTTTTTGTTAGATTATGTCTTTTTCGGATTATGGAATGAAATGCGCAGAATGCTCTCACCTGCAAAGTCTCTGGCTCAGAGCTCGGAGAACGGCCGGTTGGCGACCGCCATTAGATTGGATTTCGCCGTTAAGTTCTAAAGAGATTTGCCTTATGTGATGCAAAGCCTAAACGTAAAAGTGATCGGCTTACGCTTAAAACACAAACATAAAAAAAAAAAAAGATTCAGAGGAATAGATAGTTACGGCGATAGTCATCCTCTGTGCAAGGATCTTGGACGATTCGTAAAGCGGCCTTAAAACCTCGGGTACGCTTGAGGTCTGTGGTTAGAAGGAGGTACATGATATGGAGTTTACTTACGACCTTAAAAAGAATTTCGTCTGAATATATTCGTAAAGTCTTACATCAAAATCGATGTGATCGACAATGTGGATAATCGAACCGCCGCCCTCGCAAGGGCGTATTAGGTAACCGCTAGGCAGCATTTCAGCCCTCGAAAAGAAAGTAGAGGTGGGCCCACTTGGACCGCCCGTGGAAGACGTCAAGGACCTCTCGCAAATCTGCAAGAATATAGACTAATGTAGCGTTTTGCAGGTAATAACGAATTCATCGTCTTGGAAAAACGTAAGAACGAAGAAATGAGATCACTTCTACTTACCACAACACTGCCATCTTCCAAACCAGTCGTGTATCTCAGCGTCCAAAAGTCACGAGCAGATGCCAAAGTCGTAGGTGCGTAAACCTATGAACAGATGTTAGAAACTTCGCCAACGCAATGTTATTATGTAGAAGCACGTCGAATTATCATTATATTTTTTTTCCCGAAAAATGACTTACTTGCATATAAACAAGCTCCAAATTAGTCCCTCGATTCCCAGTAGGGATCGAACTCGCCACGTCGACGCAGCGGCAGTCGCGAAACCAAGACATACGATCGCCGAGAATTTCTGCCACCTGGCAAAGAAACATTATCTTGAAAACTACAGAATTTTACAGCTGATTTAAAAAAATAAACTAAAATAAAACTTGTCTGAAATTACCTTTGTCGGCTCGAGGCTTACGAGCCCACAAGCTCGTGCTGCTACCCCTCTGCAGTTTCGGGACACAGCAACGATGCCAATAGAATCCGGACCAGGCTATTAAAACAAATATATACATATATATGCACTATTTAATTGACTCAACATGTAAGATGCAATAACAAGATTCCATTATAGTTTAGTTCGTACCTTCATACCGATAATTTGGACCCAATCGACAGAAGTCCCAGTAGCCTTACCGAGGAACTCTGCCATGGTCTCCTCAGCTATGGCGAGGAGGCTGAAAGACGACGAGAGAAAAGATTAAAAAATAGCACTAACTTACTACAAAGAACCTAAACTTAGGTAATAAAGAGTAGAATTCGATCGTCTTCGAGTTTACCCAGCCGGGGTATTGGCATCCCTGTGGGGATGCTGAGGCGTCGGGATTTTTCGATGCTGATGAGCACTCATGACCACTGAGTCTGAGTTATTATCGGTGTTCGGCGCAGAGACCTATTCGTAAGAATCGAAGCTGAGATTATCAGACATCAGACTATGTAAAAAATCATAGAATGGGATATTGACTCACAGTGTGAATCTTGTGACGCATAGAACCATTTTCACAGACCAAATGGGAGACTTGCTTCTGAAGGCGTTCGTTCTCTTCCATGAGCAGTTTGTTCATTGCTGTAAGCTTTCTGTTGACGGATTGAAGGCGGGATGATTCTTTCTTCTGCTTCTCGCGACATCTTCGAAGGAACATCATTACAATACAGAAAATCAGCGAGCAAATTAGTGGGTTCCCAAGACACAAAGGATGTAACAAGAATTGAAGTATGAACTACATTCTCATTCTTAGCTAGATTCCTAAAGATCAAGATTAAGAAGATGCTTTACTACCTTCATCTGAAAGACAACACAATCCCATCTTTTCCCCAAATTAAAAGAGACACAATAGTTCGAAATTATTCCCCATGAATCCAATCGTACTACGATCAACAAAACAAAATTGCAAAATCAACAGTCGATCTCTACACAAACATGCACGCACACCTTCGATTCTGAAACCAGACTTTGAGTTGCTTCGGCTCGATATTAGAGAGGATAGAAAAGTCCCTAATGAGCTGTTGCCTCCTCAAAGAACTGGGCTTTGGACACTCAGCGTAAACCCTCTCAAGAGCTTCAACTTGCTCGGCCGTGTACCTCACGTACTTGCCAGCATCCACGCCTAGATGCTGCTTGTTATTACCGTTGCTATCTCTCTGCATACAAAGCGCCATTTCCCAGAAAATTTCGGAGCAGTTTAAACTAAAAAACTGATCTTTATTTAGGTGGCTTTTTGCATGAACATTCAGGTTCCGCCAATGTCATTAGAGCCCTCAGCTCTCTCTTATGTGTGAAGATTATAGTTTTTTTCCTCGTCGATTATTGAACAAAGAGATAACAGACGCAGGGATTTTGTGTGTCAATGGAGAAGAAGTTACGATGGGAAAGCGTTGAGCTTGTGTGTGTGCGCGTATCTATAAATTAAAATTTTTGTCAAGTAAAAAAGAGAAAAACTAAACAGTATGATTAGCATGTCGAAACCTTAGCATGATTCCATAAACATGATATCATTATTTCATGCACTAATTTTGTATCTGTGCGGGACCCAAACGCATGACAATAAAGGTATAGACTTATGTTACCCTAAGATCAGCCATTTGATTTTGTCAAAAAATGTCAACGTATACTTTTTAACATGCCCACGGGAAATAATAAACCTATTATTACATTTTATTATTATTACTATTCAGTTTCGATTGGACTTCTCATCTTTTTGGAAGGCAGTCAATATCGTGATTCAAAATATAAGTCCAGCATGTCCCAGTTTTTGAGTTTTTCGTCAACTATAATATCATATTTTTAATGTTTAGGGGAAACCACCTACCACACAACAATTTACGTGACACACAAATTCATGAAGAAACGGAAAGAAGAGAAAAAAAAAAGTGTTTTCCCCACCAACGTATAATGTCATGTCTTCATTTATACGAATCCCAGGAGAAAAAGGTATTGACTTTTTTTCAACTAGGTTGACATTTGGTACGTAGGGTTATATTTTGGTAGTATCCGAAGCTATTAAATTCGTTTTTATTGAAATTTTTAATTGAAATAAGAGATTATGAGGCATCTGACCCACCAATGGGCACAAGGCAGAACCACTTAGCCATATACCCTAGAAATTTCCATTGCGTGAGTTTGCAAAATTAAATCAAAGTGAAAGTCGCTTTACAACCATAACTAGGCCATTTTTAAAAAAATAATATCTGATTATTGTATATGTATAAAATGATTTTTTCTTTTTTATCTTAAATGAATGTAACACGGTAAACAAAGAAAAGTAGCTTATGTTATATATAGTCTAACCAATGTAATTTAGCTGGTGCTTGATATAAACACTCATAAATTAGTAATTTTTCATTTGCATTTCCCTAAACTCAACTTTGGTTTTCATGACTTTGCTTGAAATTTTACATCTCACTTATAGTTTTTGACCGTCATCTCGCTCTATTTTCTCTTACAAGTGTTTGATTATATATACACGCACACATATATTGTCATGGCGTTAAAAAAGGCAGACATGAAAACAAAGGTTAACGAAAAAGGTTCATGCCAAAGGGAGGGAAGAGTGCTCTTGAAAATTTGACCTTTCGCCCACGGAATCACGTTTTAGTACTTTTGCAATGATTATTGAGTGATATGAAAGATTACAAATCTCATTCGCCAACAACTACTATTATGAATGGAATTAATTAAATGAAATATAATGCTCTCATCGATCCACCCTAATGGAGTAAGTCGAGGTTTTCTCTAAATGATGAGGTTTCGTTGAACTTTCATTATTTCTTTTGTATACAAAGGTTGGATGTATATATTTACATATTATGATGAACCCTTTTTTTTAGTAATTTTTGTGGTTGAGAATTTTAGCCGTAAATCTTTTATTGTCTTCTTTGGCTGTGAGAAATAATATACTTGAAATATCATTCATGTCCGTATAATTAAGACATCAATAACAAATCCACGACTCTATCCTTGTTTCGGTAGTGACTTGTAAATTTTTAAAATGGGGCCAATATTAGCGTTCTCTCTAAAATTTATTAGATAATGAAATACAATTTATTATATTAAAATGTTTTTTTACGAGATAATGTAGAGGTTATTACATTTCGTGTCTTGCTTGAAATAAAAATATATATATTTTTTCACTGAGGATTTTACAGTGCTTTAGTAAAATTAGTCTTCAAAACATCTGATTTAAAATTACATTTTCTTAAAATTTGATATCTATGAAGTTTAATTGAAAAAATTGCTTTTACACAAGAATAGATTCCTGCGAGTCCCATCTCTTAATGCTTATTTGGTTCATCGGTGTAGACCTTTTAAATGTTATTTTAGACCATGTGTATATTTGATTCACAGATTTATATAAAGCACGTGTTTATCTATCACAACTCTAAACTCATGCTCTGTGAGTTTAGATAAACAACCTATAAACTCGGATGTGTTACATAAACCCATTAACCAAACACTTTGCTTTATACCCATTACACTAGTGCAGTAAATCACATGGGCGACTGTTGTAACCGTCGCCCAGAGCTCCGTCGCCCATCTTCAGCATTTTGGGCGACGGTTCTCTAACCATCGCCCACGAAAATCATAGGCGACGGGTACAAGAGAAACCGTCGCCCATAACAGAACGTGGGCGACGGCTTCTTAGAGAGAAACCGTCGCCCACAAATTTCTTTTTTTTTTTGAAATCGTATGGGCGACACACTCTTGGCCAGAATGCGTCGCCTATGAGCTTCGTTTTCCTATTACGTTTTCCTAATACCGTTGGCCAGTTCGTCGTATCATCTCTGCCGATACGATTGCAGATAATATCGTGCATGTATCTCATGACGTAAAAGCCACATAACTCACTCACGGTCGGTTGTCGTGGGCACTAGTTTAGAAAGAATTTCATTTAAATTCAATATCGAATGGTAATAATTTAACCCAAATAAACTTTGAAATGCAAACCTTGCATCTCTTCCAAGTAACCTTTGATTTCCTATTACGATTTCCAACTGCGCCCAGCAGCGATGCCGTCAAAATTGGCCTGAAACTCGAAAGTAGATGCAATTAAATAATTTTATAATACAAATTTATTAATATATGAACTTTATTGTATATAGAAAAACTTATGCATCTATTCGAGGACGAACTCTTATCTTCCTTACGCCGATGGGCGGTGTGAGCGAATCGAATACATACACCGCGTTCGAAGGAAAATCGATGACTAATAGAATCCAATGGTTACTAAAACAAATGAAATGAAATGATTATTTATAAAATAAGCTATGAATTAAGAAAATATATCTATATATATATTATTTTCTTACCCGTCACAGTAAGGCGCAAACAAGTAAGTGCCGGCCTGATACGAGTCTTTGATAATATCGGCAAGGAAATCAATCTCGCTATTTGCTGTCTCATCATGTTCCATAGCCGCCAAACGACTAGGGTCGCAACACTTGAAGTTCTCAGTCTCGTTATTAAGGTACCTGAGAATATGATTACTCAACAAAATGTAAAAAAGTAAGTCCATGTACACCAAAGCGTCTTCGTTATTTGGATTGTATTAGACGTCTCTCATACTGAATGAGAGGAAAGCTGACATACGTCGATCGTCGCGTGAGGCAAGGTATTCGAAGAGCTGACGACACTGAGGGCCCAAACTATTCACCACCCTCTGATCGAGGCGTGCGATGTCGTGATCTTGACGAATTGACAGATTTGGCGCCTTAGCTGGCGACTTTCCTTTCTGTGTTTATAAGTACAACACGTTACTAAATATTATTAATCGAAAATCAAAAAATAGTACTTTATTACCGCATTATTCGAACATATTAACACTCTTGGCCACTGAACGTAGCCGCCTAGTGCATCTCCAAGAGTTTATCCAGATGCATAGTCGGTACAGGCAGTTGGACCTCGCCGAGAACGGCGGTATCAACGGAGACAACAATGTTGTCTGCCGTAATAGATGTTCCATGTATTTGGAACGTCCCTCAGCGACGGTGCCAAGACCGACAACCTCTAACGTCCCTTCGATTGCTAACATCAATCGAACCCTAGGATACGATATGATTTTAAACCAATAAACTGTTAATGTTACTAAGACATTAAGACGTTGCACATCAAACAATAATTAAGAATAAATGCATACAGTCACATTCATCGACAATGGAAATGGATCTAAGGTTTCACCACCTGAACCTCGAGAACTCGGTATCTGGTTGGGAGGGTCAAACCCAACATTGTCGCGGGCCACTTTGTCTTGTTCCCTGTTGGGCACTAGAAGGCCCATTTGAGCGAACATAGCTCTCATCTCAGACCTCATCTCCTCCGCATCTCGTCCCCAAACTCAGCCCTCATCTCATCCCGCATCTCGGCCCTCAACTGCTCCCTCAACTCGACCCTCATTTGTTCAATGGAAATCTGGCTCGAAGAGGGCCTCGACCGCTCGGATGGGTTGCCGAACACGCTCCGTATCGTCTCGTCCTTCCACATCCTCTAGGTCGCCCGCTGTGATCGGGCTTTCCATGAATTCTCGACAATGCGTCTTTGTGCCTAACCGGGACAAATTCTCCTCGCGCTTCTTCGGCGTGCACCTCTATCTGTCAAATACGAGTTATTGTAAGTAAGATATATATTGTGTGAGATACTTCTATAAAGTAATATACTTACCAATCTCTCAGCCAGCCCCCGATTCGCCGGGTGGTCAAGGTGATAATGACCATCTTTTCCTTTGCTCATTCGACTACGAAAATAATCCTTAGTTCTATTATTTTCTTGGAGGATAGATTCGGATATTTCCTGTCTTCGGGGGGCATGTGCAAGAATCGTGTAGTCTTTTTCAATTTTTTCCATTCACATGTTCAGAGTTATTATTTTTGCTTACTCATTCACGTGTCTCTGTAAATTGTGTAGTCTTTTCAATTTTTTTTTTCCATTCACATGTTCCAGAGTTACTATGTTTGCTTACTCATTCACGTATCTCTGCAAATCGTGTAGTCTTTTCAATTTTTCTTTTTCCATTCACATGTCCAGTTTTAGGTCCGAGGTTATCTACGGACAAGATTCTTGCAAAAGCTACAAACTTATATGTAGGTAAAAAATCCACGCTTTCAATTTTCTTTTTTTTTTAAAAAAAAGAATATTCTTAAGCCTCATGCCATAATAAATATTCTAGCACAGCACATCAATAGCGTCACTGAATATCTTTCGAACGTTTCATCTATTATTTCCAACTCTTTCCATCTCTCTCTCTCTCTCTCTCTCTCTCTCTCTCTCCAATCCCATGGCTCAACCCAATTGTACTGGTCAAGCAAACACAAATCCACCTCTGAATATCACTCGGTTCGTCAAACTTATGTGTGGAAAGGACCAGGAAAAGATCATGGTATGGTACATGCGAGCTTGAGTGTGTTTGAGTGGAGCAGTTTTCATTTACATCGTGAACTAATAAATTGTCTTCATCTTCTTTCAGGAACTTCCTCCTCGTTTCGAACCCATTCTAGGTAACAAGGTTCGCCATTACTTCCACCTCAAGGACCCCAACGGCGGTCAATGGTCGGTGACGTTGTCGCGCATCAAAGGCTGTCTGGCCTTTACGACCGGCTGGTCCGCATTCTATTCTGCCCACGAGCTTGAGGAGGGATGTTTGGTGCATTTCAAACACGTACAAGGAAATAAGACTCTTTTGGTTAACGTTTTTAAGAAAAATGGACTCGAGTGTGCTTATTAGGCACCGGGTGCGAATGATGAATCCGTGGGAAGTAGTGGTGTTTATTAGGTGTAGGTTTTGTGTTTGAAGTTGAAATTATGATGTAGTTTGGAGTCTCTCTGTAGCAAATTATGCAGAAGCTATCTAAGAAAACAAGGAAGACATAAAAATACTGAAGCAATTGTCTTGCCTATTCACCTCAACCTTCAGCCCTTTTTGTACAACAACGAAACTACAATAAAGGAAAATACTACACTAATTAATCTACCCTTAATCAGATACCTAATATTATGCTAAATCATTAACTAGGATATTTACCATACAAAAGAATATTCTATCCGATCTTTATTACCCTCCCTCAAGTTGGAGCGTGCAAGTCACAAACGCCCAACTTGCGCATTAAATAATCAAATTGTAAACTACCTAGAGCCTTGGTGAAAATATCCGCTAATTGATCAACACTGCGGACAAAGTGAGTCTCAATTTCTCATTTTGAAGCTCGTCACGCACAAAATGACAGTCAATTTCAATGTGTTTGGTCCGTTCATGAAAAACATAGCCATTGATCGATATTCAGCCTCGGCCTCAATATGCAAGGCAGACTTGCTATCACAGTAAAGCTGCATAGGGAGCGAGTGTGAAATCCCTAAACAACGAAATAATGCCTTTAACCACTTAAGTTCACATACTGCCATAGCCATTGATCGATATTCAGCCTCGGCTGAAGAACGTGAAACAACTGCCTGCTTTTTGGTTTTCTAAGAAATCGGAGAACTTCCCAGCAATACAGAATATCCCGTTAAAGAGCGACGAGTCAGAGGACAACTCGCCCAATCAGAGTCACAATAGGCACGCAAGCGCAAATCACAATCGACTCGAAGAAGAATTCCTTGACCCGGTCGCCCATCTAAATATCGCACAATATGCAACGCCGCGTCCCAGTGAGCGTCTTGAGGTGATTGCATGAACTGAGCTAAAACATGAACACCATAAAACAACTCAGGTCGAGTGAGAGTCAGATAAATCAATCGACCGACGAGGCGACGGCAGCGAGCAGGATCGGGCATAAGTTTCCTTGTGCAAGTGCCAGTTGATGATTTTGTTCAACTGGAAGCGCGAGGGACGAGCACCCAAGAGTCCAGCTTCAGCCACAATGTCTAACGCGTACTTCCTCTGACACAAAATAACCATCACAACTGCGAGCAACTTCAACTTCGAGAAAGTACTTAAGAGGTCCCAAATCCTTCATGTGAAAACAAGAGCTCAGATATCCCTTAAATTGCTCAATGATTATTCCCCCCAACAATTAAGTCATCAACATACACAAGTACGGTTAGTTCAGTCACATCTCGAAAATAGGTAAATAATGAATAATCAGCATGAGACTGGAGAATGTCTCGTAAAGCTCTAGTCAACTTGGCAAACCAACACCGTGGAGCCTGTAGGGTTGGCAATGGGGCGGAGATTCCCCGTCCCCGCGGGGATCCGCCCCGAACGGGGCGGGGTATCCCCGAGATTTTATCCCCGCGGGGCGGGGACGGGGAATGATGTCTCACCCACGGGGATCCCCGCCCCGTCTCCGAACCCTCTTGTATATATTATATATATATAATATTACATTATGATTTAAATAATAGTAAAATAATATCAAAATATAAACTAAAAATATTAAATTTAATAGAAATAATATATAAAATTATAATTTACATAATATTTATAACAAAAATATATTCAAATTTATATATTATATTAAAGATATTATTTTTTTAAAAAAAATTAAGGGGCGGAGAATCCCCGTGGGGAATCCCCGCCCCACGTGGATCCCCGCGGGAACGGGGATGGGGATGATTTCGTCCCCGAATGTATAGCTGGGACGGGGACGGGATTAGATCCCCGCCCCCGCCCCGCCCCATTGCCATCCCTAGGAGCCTGTCGCAAACCATAGAGAGATTTCCTGGCCCGAGTGAGTGGATACAAAGCCCGGCGGCAGTCTCATGTACACTTCTTCATTTAAATCACCATGTAGGAAGGCATTATAAACATCCATCTGGTGTAATTCTCAACCTTTAGCAATGGCTACAGAAAGAAACATGTGAACCGTAACCATATTTGCATCCGTTGCAAAAGTTTCATGAAAATTAAACCCTTAATCTGTTTATTCCCAAGAATCACCAGTCGCGCTTTATAACGCTCAACATTCCCATCAGAGCGATATTTGATCTTATAAATCCATTTACTCCCAAGAGCATTTTTACCAAGCGGAAGCGATTCAATGGTCCATGCACCATTTTTTCAAGAGCCGTAATTTCATCAGTCATTGCCTGACGCCACTGCGGGTCCGTCAGTGCCTCATAATATGATTTAGGCTCATGCCCAACAGTCACTGCTGCCAGGAACTATCGATGGGAAATAGAAAATTTAGTATAATCAACATAATGAGTAAGTTCCTAAGGTGTGGAGGAGGTACAACTTACGACACCTATCACAAATTCCTTCAGACGTGTAGAAGGTCGTTTGGTTCGATGACCCCTGCCCAAAATCTCTGATGTATCAGTCGAAGTATCTGCCAGTTCGATCGAAACCACTGGGTCGGGCGAATTTTCAGGTTCGAGCATGACTGCTGGTTCAATCGTTGTTACTTGTTCGGGTGGCGAAGTCGCGAGTTCGACCTCAGTCGGTGGTACAAGAACACCCTCCCTGAATTCCACTTCATCACAAACCGATTCCACTGGTTGTGCAACCACATAAACTCGAGTATCTGGTGCATCAGAAGGAAGAGCATAGGGAAAATCCATCTCACAGAATACTACATCTCGTGACACAAAAAATTCCTTTGCGTCAAGATCAACAAGCGCCACCCTTTTGTCCGAACGGATAGCCCACAAATATGCAACGCCAGCTCCTACTATCAAACTTGTTTTTAGCACGATTAAGAGCTTTAGCATAAGCAAGACAACCAAATACCCATAGACGTGTAGAAGTTGGTGGTGCCCCAAACAGGCGCTCATACGGAGGTTTGCCTTCAAGAATGGTACTAGCGTTCTATTGATCAAGTATCCAGCAGCTAGAACACATTCACCCCAAAATTTAATAGGAAGATTGGCCTGGAATCGTAAAGCACGAGAAACATTAAGGATGTGCCGTTGTCTACGTTCCACTCGTCAGTTTTGTTGTGGAGTACCTACACAAGAAGTTTGATGCAAAATTCCACTTTCATCAAAGAAATTCTTTAAGCACGTAAATTCAGTCTCATTATTGCTTCGGATGACTATCACTTCTTTGTTAAACTGCCGTTTCACCATAGCCAAAAAATTTCTCAAAATTTTTCCTACTTCTGATTTGGCGCTGAGAAGAAAAAGCCACACACTGCGGGAGAAATCATCAACGATCGTTAAAAAATAAGAAGCACCACATGAAGATTTGACCCGATAGGGACCCCAAATATCACAGTGAATCAATTCAAAAATATCTGTTGCATTACTCAAGCTATCGGGAAATACATTACGAGTTTGCTTAGCTTTCATGCAAATGTCACAGACTTTATTCAAACTCCTACTAGTATCTCCCATAAAATTCTTTCGCACATGAGCTTTTGCTCTTGTACTTCTCTTCGTATTAATACATGGGACCATTAAAAAAAAGACCTTTTAAATGTTATTTTAGACCATGAGTATGTTTGGTTCACAGATTTATATAAAGCACGTGTTTATCTATCACAACTCTAAACTCATGCTATGTCAGTTTAGAATTTAGATAAACAACCTATACACTCGGATGTGTTATATAAACCCATTAACCAAACAAATACTTTGTTTTATACCCATTAGTTAGTTTCAATTTCAAACCATATAATTTAAACCCACCTACGTATAAACTAAGCTATGAAGCGAACACTAACACAACTTAGAAGCCCACATAAAGTGACGAACTGTATTGGTTCGACTCCGAAAAACCAATCATTTTTTTCTTAATTGAGTCCATCCCAACTCTGTCTAATATAAAAGAATTCCGAATTTTCTGTAGCGATTAGTAAGTAAGTGGACTCTTGTCCTAGCCCTCAAGTCTTGACAAAATAGTTTGCTCAAGACATTTTTTAGTTGCAAGCTTTTCCTATCCTTCCTATCTGTGATTCGGAAGTTGTCACAAGCATAACATCATCCTCATTAAGTTCATAACAAACATAGCCTAAACTATTCCATTTCACCCTCCAAACGGTAACAAGCAAAAACAATCCCTCTATTATTACACCTTCCTAGCCAAACCTGCCCTAACCTCAATCCAACCCAAAACAGTCCCGAAAACCTCTTCAACCCTCTCAATCGTCTCTCCAATCCAAAGATGCCACATCCCTTCGTACACCTTCAAAGTCTTATCCTTACTAGCAACACACTCAAAAAAGCCCTTCGCCCCACCTACGTCGCAGATCAGATCCTCGCCGCCATGGACGACCAGCAAGGGAAGCTCAATCCCCCCGCAATTCCTCCTCACATGCTCGCAAACCCTAAGCAGCTGAAGCCCACTCGCCGCCGTGGCCTTCCCGTTCGTCCTCCTATTAGGGCTCTTCTCGGCCAACTTCCTCTTCCACCCAACCCTATAAGACTGGCTCGAGGGCGATTTCGTAATTGCGATCCTCCAATAGGGGGCGAGCCAAGCCACGGGCGGCAGGAGCTTCTCTAGGGGCCATAAAGGCTTGAACTTGGCCGATATTTCGCACATGGCTCCGCTCAAAACCAAGCCCTTCCATTCTTTGTTTCCCTGCCTTAGGCATATGAGCGTGGCTATCGCAGCGCCCAATGATTCGCCGTAGAGGAAGCTCGGAAGGCTTGGGTGGCTCGATTTGATGGAATCGAAGTACTGAATGCAGTCTTCGACTAGTGGGTTGATGTCCGAGACATGGTCGCGTGGGCCCTCCGACGAGCCGTGGCCTTGGAGGTCTAGGGCCACGGCTAGGAACCCAGCCTTGGCTAGGGCCACGGCGGTCAGCTCGAAGAGCCAGCCGCTCTCTGAGGTGTAGCCGTGGACCATGCATATGAGCCCTTTTGTAATTAGCTGCTCATCGTCGTCGTCTTCTTGGTTGCTGTTGCTTTTCTTGGGCTGCCATGACTGTGTGAAGATCTTCATGGATTGCTTGTTTGTCATGAAGCTTTCGCGGTGGAGTATGTTATGTTTTTCGTAGAATTCTTCCCTTGTTAGTTCGCCGTAGGGGCTGTCCTCGTTGGCTTCGCGGAATGGGTTGCCGTCGGCCATTTTTCTTAGGGTTTTTAAGGTTTGGGGAGGAATGTACGTATGGAGATGGAGGAGTTATTTATTTGTAGTGATGGTCGGAGAATTATACGAGAGAAAAGAATGTGTTAAAGAGTAGTTGGCAACTTCAAATCTTTTTTTCTTGCCTAACTGTCATCTTGTGGTAGTAATAAATGTCATTAGATTCTATACGGTGCAGCTTTGTGGAATTCATTGCGTGTGAAGTTTTACTAGTGCCTATTTTATTACCGCAACTAGTCATATACAACATTTGCCTATTTAGTATAGACCATTGATGGCTATTACAAAAAAGGATGAAATCGACATCTCACCACCCACGCATTATTTACATGTAGGACCGTAATAATGGTGACAACTACTAAGGGATCCTCGTTGTCCCACAACAACTAGGGCTGAATTATAACTACATGGGAGAGAAGCATAAGATCGATTTACTTCGTCCCCTTATTGTGAACTTGGGATAAGCCAATAGTGAAGTTCTTTTCAGATCGTACTGAATTGGGTTCAACTTAACGTGATATAATATGTCTTCTAAGCCTGGTGGTTATTTATTTATTTTTCCTCACCGTTTATCTTTGGCCCGAAATATGTTGTGCCCTCATCGTCAATCATGGGAAAATGGGGATGACACAAGAATTGACAAAGCTATTAATGTGTGTATATTTATGGTTGGCTATCAAAAGCGTATGATGTAATAAAAAGCAGGACCTTTCTCTACGTCTCCAAATGAAAGCATGTGACCATTTTCTAAAGTTTTACTTCAGAAAGGCGTATCGAAGCCTTTATTCAAAGCAGGAGAGAACTAATTTAGTAATATACAATATAGATAAGAAAATATTGAAATTACATCAATGTGTGTCTTTCACTTCACCTACCATTGAGCTTAGTTATTTAATGTAGTTCTGTGTGGTTTGTTGGGCAAAATAATACAGTTGTCTCTTTTTCTTTTTCGAAATATAAAGAAAAAGGACAGTCGGGGTTTTGGGCTTGCAATAGAGGGCGTTAATTAGTTATATTAATTTCCGCTATCATCAGGTTTACACTGTTGTTAAGAGTCGAAGAAATATCAACGCCATCTCCCCTTTAGGTTTTAGGGTTTAGATTTGATATGTATAGATGACATTATTTGAACATTGCGCGTGAAGTGTAAGAACTGCGCAGTACTTGTTGAATAAATTATTTATTTATGGTAAAAATTCGAAGGACATACATAAAGATTTAAGTATTCAGACCCCTAGAAGATATGAACAAAAGAAGTCTTTAATATAAGCATATATCTCTATTACCTTTAGTTATATAGTGAATTCCCAGAAGTCTTTAATATAAGCATATATCTCTATTACCTTTAGTTATATAGTGAATTCCCAGATAATCTAAGAAAGATTCGTACAAACTTTGGTCTTTTTGGGCCTATGATAAATGGGCATAGGCTAAATTTGATTATCATTAGAATAACATTGGTAGATAGGTTTCACTAAGACAATCTTTGGATTTTTCGCAATTGTATGATAAATTGGTCAACAGTTTATTATACTAAAGAAAGCTGTTGAGGAATGCGAGCCTGGACCTCGCCGGAGCTGCCTGAAATGGCCGAAGAAGAAGGCCGGACGAACTGAAGAATGAAAGAGCTGAAGATGGATTCGATGTACAGTAGCCGTTGGATCATCTTGCGCGCCGGATGGGGACGGAGTTTAAAGCTGGAGATTAAACGTGGACGTTGGATGGCGTGCGAAGCTTTGGACGGCCAAGATGCTTTGTGATAATCTGGCGGATGACGAATGCTGATCGTCGGAACAAGATCGCACGGCTGAGAACGAATGCGGGAATTCACTTATAAAAACGTCACGCGACTTACACTTGGTCACGCACAACGCACGAGATGTGGATCAATCTGGAGCGTCCGATCAGATTAAATAAACGGCTAGCATTGATCGACACTTAAACATTTCCGCTATATAAGTCTGCAATTTCAGTTCGATCGATCATCTTTGTGAGCTCGTAGCGTATTATAAAGTGAGAATCTCTGAGAGGTGTAAACACGAAACTTGTAGAGGGCACGGAGGTCTGTAAGTTTTGTGTTCTCAGTAATACAAGGCGGGGCTCGGTCGATCCGTGGACGTAGGCTAAAGTTAGCCGAACCACTAAAATATCTCTGTTAAGTGTGTGTAAGTTTTCGATTGCTTTCTTGAGCTGATTGAGCTTTCGATAGCTCAAAACAGTGAGAGCGTTCAGCATACACTTATAGACAATTGAATCGGTCTCAACGGTGGTCCTCCATCAACACAATCTCTGAATATTAACTTCAAAAGAATTTTCTACTCCTCATATGAGAGAGAGAGAGAGAGAGAGAGAGAGAGAGAGAGAGAGAGAGAGAGAGAGAGAGAGAGAGAGAGAGAGAGAGAGAGAGAGAGGGGGAGAGAGAGAGAGATGTGGATAGCAATCATTGGTTCTCAGTCCTCATCTTTGCTTATCATATCCAAGAACAGAATCTTTCATCACCTATCTATCATATCAATTCCTTGACTCGTATGACTATGTAATATATCCAACCCTAAACCACGTCATGGGTTCGGACCACAAGTTCTTTTCGCCCAATCAAATTCCCAAAAAGAGCATCTTCTTTCGAGCAATGACGAAAAGGAAAAAAAAAATCTATCCAAAATAAAAGCCCTCTGTGAATATTTCATGCATGCACCAACTTTTCTTGCCTTGTACAATACTTTCTAATAAATCCCCTTTTTACAGCAAAATTATCTTCTTGCACACCATGATCCTATCGTAATAGTGCCGTTCTCTATTATTAGTTCTATTAATCTACGAGATATCTTCTACGTACAGTTCCTTCCATGGACTATATCGAATCCGTTTGAACACTAAAAATGAGATATTTTTCGCTATTTTTGTTTCATGGAAAAACCACTTAAATTTAATCCACGCATTCTACAAGAGTGATCGTGATTAGATCGTCAAGCTAATTGATATTATAAAATTTGCAAGTTATAAATGTATGGTATATAACATTTAAAAGAATATTAAGTTAGGTTTAAGAGAAAATACTGATATTGTTATTAACTGATGGTGGGACGGTCCCGGAATGGATGTAAAACACTAAATACGAAACTGGTGATGTAAATGCTGACTGAAATGTTGAAGCAACACTCGATCTCACACAGAATGCACAGCGGATAAAACTCGATATTTAGTGACGAAAAACAAAGAACACGAGATGAGAATTCTGTGCAGCAAGTTAGAAACTTGCTGCGTGCCTCATGGCGAAATTCCACTATTACGATGGATTACAAAAACAACTATCCGTAGATAGTAAAATCAAGCCTAGAAAACTACGAATCGAAAAGATCCTGCAAACGACTACGAAGTACTAAGACTTCTGCACACTGAATACTAGGCTAAACAATAAAAGAACTCTCGAGGTCACTCAAACTCAATGTATGCTTCGCTCTCGTTTTCTCGTGTCTCGCTCGTGTGTTTATAACGGTAAAATGAAGTCTCGTATAAGTACTTCGACTTCTGAACGACTTGGACAACGTCCATACTGCCCACAACGTCCACTAACTTCAATATGGCCGTTGGAAGTTAGCTTGGACTGCCTCAAACGACTTGGTCTTGTCTTGAGCTTCAAGACTCCTATTTTTAGTATGTTGCTTCCTAGTTTCGCTCCTCCACTCCCACGCTTATTCCACACGGTTTGAACCCTTCAAATCCTTATCTAAGTCCTGCACATTACTAAGGAAAGCCACGAAAATAGGTTAGACGGTTTTTGGTTATGAAAGATAAAACCGAGGGTTGACCAATTCTCAGACAACTATGTTGACGAGAATGTGGTCTCCACATTGTCAACCACAACAATCTCCCCCTTTTTATCTTTCTTCCCAAAACCGTTGCAGAAGTTAGGCGTAACGAAAAACTCCCCCTGAAAGCCACATCTACTCAACCACAAAACGTTAAACAATGGTTAGAGTAAATGCAAACAGAATAGCACTTTAAGCATTCAAAGTACTAAGAACTTAGTACATAGCCATAGGGGTTCTGAAGATAAACATCTGCAAAACAAAAAAACAAAGTGGTCCATAGGCAACATAAAATCACGCGCACGCAAAATAAAAACACAAGTCAGATAGGCATGCAAAAACAAAAAATGCACTAAAAAGTGCGCATGCACAAAAAACGACCTAGACCACCTATGGTCTAAATCGTTGGTCTCTGACTCGTATCAGCACCCGCGTCATTTCCAGCTCCTTCTTGATCCTGTACTCCCCCTGTCTGATTGGCTCCTTATTCTGCTCCCCCTGAATTTCTGCTTGCAAAGTCACTCAACATTGGTCAGGAGTCATGATCTCCGCCATCCATCTGCACAAACACCTTCTCCCCCTTTTTGGGAAGAAAGTAAACCTCAGAGAATTTCTCTCTGAGCAATCGGAAAAGTACTCTTGTCATTTCAGACACTTCAGCGCTTTCTGCAGATTCGATGTTGAGGTAAATGTGGAACTAACATCTGGACCAACATTCTGGGACTCAGAAACAGGTGAGTTTGCCATAGAGAAATCAAAGATAAATTCAAGAACTGGAGATGCAAGACAGAATATAAACCCTTGATTGTATCGAAAGAGTTCAAGAGCAATTAGAAAAATTGCAGAGAGGGGAGTTTCGACTTATGTAACTAGGGATTGTGTAGTGGGAAGTTATCAAGGTCACTCAAGTCGAAACTGCTACATAGAAGCACCAACGAAAAAAAATTGTCCTATCAGTCATGTCAAATAAACGTGGAGGGAGTGGACATAAAAAAATAACCGTTGGGTCATTAAACTCACTTAGGCAATTTAAATGATAGAAACGAATTTGATAATCAACATGCCTAAGTAAAATCGAGCTGAACATGTTATAAGCAGAGGTAACTCACGTGAGCATAAAGAGCACATTAGACCATGTTTCAACCAAAAAATACCAAGTCAAAAATCCAAGTAGGCGCAAGTAAGACTAACCGTTTAGGCGACATTGAGGATCACTTGAGACAAGCGTAACATGCTGTTCTTCGAGAGTTCTAATGCAATTCTGAGAGATATCTAAACTAGACACAGAATAATGACAAATGCAAGACAAAAAGCTAAAGCAAGTAAACGAAAGCACATAAAAAATAGCAATACCAAACTGACTGTTACATATGTTGCCTCAACATTTGACTCAACATTCTAATTCCGTAATCCTAGACTTTTCTGCTCAACCCTTCTCTAAACCAGTTCCCCTTATTACCCTTTCACCTTATTAATCTAACCGAAATCATGCACTGCCCTTATACCCTATGCCTCAAGGTTTGGCTTTTTGTCGCATAGTATACATCGTCACCGCGAATGCCGTGTACCTACGGAAACTTATTACCAAGTACCTATATCTAGCAAAGAGTTTATGAGCATGCTTATACGCAACAAGGATTGGCTTTTTGTCGCAAGGAGTACATCGTCACAGCGAATGCCGTGTACCTAGGGACGTATTACCAAGAGCCTATCAAAAAGGGATCGGGTTCATTTAGGGACCAGTCAAGAAGAGTCAAGTCATTTCACAGGAAAACAGAACAGAATATTTCATCAAACATTAAAGCAGTAACAATCTAATCTGGCATATGCTATGTTGATCCAAATGTTGGACCAACATTCAAACTGACATGTGCAAACCTATGGATTTCTTTAGGTCCGAGAACCTTTCAGAATCCAATGCTTTCGTGAATATGTCTGCTAACTGATGTTTTGTGTCTATATGCTCAATGTGTACTAATTCTTTCTCTACCATATCTCTCAGAAAATGATGCCTTATATCTATATGCTTCGTGCGTGAATGCTGGATAGGGTTCTTAGATATGTTGATGGCACTAAGGTTATCACAATACATGAGGACTGAATCACACTCTAAACCATAGTCACACAACATGCTATTTAACCACATTAACTGTGTACAGCAACTACCCGCAGCAACATACTCAGACTCAGCAGTAGATAAAGACACACAGTTCTGTTTCTTACTATACCATGCAACTAAATTATTACCTAAGAAGAAACAGCCGCCACTTGTACTCTTGCGATCATCCTCGTCACCTGCCCAGTCCGCATCGCTATAGCCTACAAGACTCAAATTAGTATCTTTCGAGAACCATAATCCTAGGCTACACGATCCACTCACATAACGAAGAATTCGCTTAACCGCATTAAGATGGGACACTTTAGGCTCAGATTGATATCTAGCACATACACATACGCTATACATGATGTCAGGTCTACTAGCAGATAAATATAACAAGCTGCCTATAATTGAGCGATACAATGTTGGGTCAGCATTCTGTCCCACATTGTCCTTACTTACCTTTTGTGTAGACCCCATAGGCGTTTTCATTACCTTCGACGTGTCCAATCCAAACTTCTTAACAGTATTCTTTGCATATTTCTCCTGGGACATAAAGATTCCATCGCTGCTCTGCTTAATCTGCAACCCTAAAAAATACGTTAGCTCGCCAATCATGCTCATCTCAAAGGTGGTGTTCATCGCCTGCACAAACTGATCTAGCATAGAATGTGAGCTTGAACCAAAAACAATATCATCAACATAAACTTGGGCAATCAAAATATCAGAACCGACCCTTTTAACAAAAAGAGTACGGTCTGCCTCACCTCGTACGAACCCAAATTCAAGTAAAAAAGTGGCTAACCTAGCGTACCAAGCTCGGGGCGCTTGCTTCAATCCATACAAGGCTTTCTGCAGCTTAAAAACATGATTAGGATAATGGGGGTCTTCGAATCCCTTAGGTTGTTCGACATATATTTCCTTATCAATGTACCCATTCAAAAAAGCACCCTTAACATCCATTTGATGTAAAGTGATGTTAAGATAACATGCAATAGCTAACAAAAGCCTAATCGATTCTAACCTAGCAACAGGAGCAAACGTCTCATCAAAATCTATCCCTTCTACTTGCGTATAACCCTGAGCTACTAAACGTGCCTTGTTTCTAACTACTCTACCATGCTCATCCGACTTATTCTTAAAAATCCACTTAGTACCTATGACATTAATGTCATTAGGTCGTGGTACTAAAGTCCAAACTTGGTTCTTCTCAAACTGCAAAAGTTCCTCTTGCATGGCATTAATCCAATAATTATCCTTGAGAGCTTCAAGGACATTCTTAGGTTCTACCTCAGAAACAAAGCAAATAAAACGTACCTCAGCGTATACCGAATTCATGCATACGTTTCTTACCATAGACTTATAGTCTTTGCGTGGCTTGTCTCTCGTCTTCCTTCCTTCATTCACGTCACCAATGATGAGGTCAGTGGGATGGTTCTTCTGTATCTTTGCTGGCGGATCTCTTCGCACTTCGCTGGGTCCAGCCTCTGCATCGTTCTGTTCAGGTTCAGTTGCTGAGTCAGATGCTGGCTCAACATTTTCCTCCACATTTTCCTCTGTTTCATCAACAGCTTTGCCAAGGTCTGTAATAACAACTTGTGGAGCATTTCTGCTGAGGTCAGTAGCATCATCAAACACAATGTTCACAGATTCCTGAACAGACTTCAAGCGCAAGTTATATACACGATACGCACGGCTATTAGACGAATAACCTAAAAAGATGCACTTATCACTTTTCGAGTCAAACTTGGTCAGATATTCACGGTCATTAAGCATATAACAATTGCATCCAAACACATGAAAATACTTAACCGTAGGCTTTTTCCCATTCAACAATTCATAAGACGTTTTCTTAGTACCATGCCTAAAAAATACACGATTCGAAATATGACATGCCGTATGCAATGCTTCAGCCCAAAAACGCTTAGAAATATTCCTAGAATGCAACATAACACGAGCCATTTCTTGCAAAGTCCTATTCTTTCTTTCGGCCACCCCATTTTGTTGGGGCGTCTTAGGAGATGAAAACTCATGTATGATGCCTTTCTTATCACAAAACTCATTGAATGACTGATTATCAAACTCCCTACCATGATCTGATCTAATGCGAAAAATAGGAGCACAAAAATTATTCTTTACCATGGCACAGAAAGTTTTAAAGAAATCAAATGATTCTGATTTTTCCTAAGAAAATAAATCCATGCATATCTAGAAAAGTCATCCACGAGCACATAGGCATATTTTCTACCACCAATGCTATCTACTTCCATCGGACCCATCAAATCCATATGTATCAACTGAAAACAGTGGGCAGTTTTGAAATGTTGAGCAGATTGTGGATCAACATTATGACTGGCATGCACTTGCTTACCTTTCAAGCATGACTCGCATACAACCTTACCAAACTCCTTTAGTTTAGGGATGCCTCTGATTGCTTCGTGTTTGATAAGCTGCTCCAAAGTTCGGTAATTGACGTGCCCTAGTTTGTGATGCCAAAGAACCACCTCATCTTCAGCCTTTGATAGTTGGCATACGTCCTTCGAGTTGGATTTGTCGCCGACTAAGTAGCAATTATCACTTGACCTTTTACCTGCCATCACTCGAACACAATCGCTGTTAAATACCTCACAACATTCTTTATTAAAACGTACCTCAAGGTCGTCATCGCAAAGCTGGCTTATGCTTATCAAATTCGCCACAAGACCTTCGACATGTAGAACATTGCTTAGTCTAGGAAAGTCGGCCACATTTAATCTGCCACGGCCTAAAATCCGTCCCTTAGCTCCTCCTCCAAACGTCACAGATCCGCTGCTTAAAGGCGTATAATCGCTTAGAAAATCCTTGGTACCCGTCATATGTCGGGAACACCCGCTATCGAAGTACCAAGAACCTGTCACGTTAGCTCGCAAGGAGGTATATACAACATTGCATTTATGAACAGATTTCTGTACCCAAACTTTCTTAGATGATAAAACAGCATTTGAACTATCAGAATTTGAAGGTGAGCCAGCCGAAATCTCTCCATTCATTCCTTCCAACACAGATTTCTCAATGTTGAGCGAAATGTTGGACAACATTTCAGCCGACATCGATTTCTTCGCAGAAATCTCCCCCTTCAACTTCCAACAAAACGGTTTGATATGACCAGATTGCATGCAATGATGACATTTAAATGATCTATCCTTAGAATCAACAGAAGCATGCTTAGAACTCTTCTTTAACGAAGTCTTAACATCACTCGGGGCATGAGATTTTTCCTTCACAAAAACGATCTTATTCTGAGCATGAGTAGCGGGTATTGGAGCTTCAATTGTAGGCTCAGCGGTGTAACCAAGTCCCTGTTTATCAACGAAATTAAGAGACAATACCTCTTCAAGTGAGAATCTGCCTTTGTTCAACTTCATAAAGGTTTCGTCAGCCTCATCGACTCGCTTCTGTAGCTGGTCGATCTCCTTGTCCTTTCGCGTCAAAACAGCTTCCATTTTGTTTTTCCCATCAAGCAGACCTTCGATTACTTTTTCATTCTTTTCATTCTCCTCGAACAACACTTTAACGGCGGCTTTGAGTTGCGCATTTTTCGCCTTCTCTATCTCTAATTGTGTGGAAATTTGCTTCAAGGCTGCACAATCATCAGTACCTAAATCTGCATCATCAGAACTTGAAAACCCATCAAAACAGTTTGAGTCATCATAATCGAAAATAATCTGTTTTTCAGATGCTGAGACAGATGTTGGTTCAACATCCAGATCAACATCTGTTACCGCAGTGAATCCAATCTGTTGATCTTCGTCGTCTTCGCAGTCTGAAAAGGAGTGGATGGTTACTGATGATGTTTTTGGTGGCTCCCCATCATCTTCATCGTCAGAAAGCTCCACCCAAAACGATTTCCCTCTTTTGCGAAGTGTGTTTGCACACTCGTTAGCATAGTGACCCCAGCCCGTACATGCATGGCATCTAACTGAATCATAATCAATATTCTTCTTTCCATCTGGTTTACGTTTGAAGAGCGGCGGAGCAGAGGAGGGTTGATTTTTGACATTCTGCCCCTTCCTGAATGTTGGACCAACTGTCGGGCCAGCATTCCTCTCAGCATTCTTCTTCTTCTTGAGAAACTTTGCGAAATTCTTCACCAGCATGGCCGAATTTTCCTCATCGTCAGATTCATCCTCAGTTTGAACTTTGGATGGTTGACTGACCAATGCAAGGCTTTTGCCGCGTGATGCCCTCTTTTGTACGTCAAGGTTGGTCTCGTAGTTCTTCATTATGTTCATCAACGTGTTGAACTCCATGTTGGCCAAGTTATGAGCTTCCTCGACCGCTGCTACCTTCACATTAAATTTCTCAGTTAGAGTACGAATGGCTTTAGAATTAAGTACCTTATTTGCGATCGGGTCTCCAAGACTGGCGCACTCGCTCGAGATCGTCAAAAGCTTCCCGAAATACGTGGTGATATCTTCATCCTCCGTCATCCTAATGTTCTCGAACTGATTGTGGAGAATGCGCAATTTGGTTTCCTTCACACTTGCGTCACCTTCACAATATCTTTGAAGCAGATCCCATGCGTTATTCGCCGTCGTGCAGTTTTGGATGATCTTGAACATGAATATGTCCACTGATGAGAAGATGGCGTTGAGCGCTTTGTCGTTGAACTCAGCTGCGTTACGCTCGGCCACCGTCCATTGTTCGACCGGCTTGTCGACGACTTCTCCATCAGCGTCAGGAGCAGTCCGAGGTGGGGTATAACCGTTGAGGACATATTCCCATGCTCGCACATCTATGGATTTGATACACTGCCGGACACGAACCTTCCAGTAGGCGTAATTCGTGCCGTCTAAAACTGGGACTTTGCCGATGTAGTTTGAACTCGTAGCATCCATTGTAGAGGATTTCAGCGCTTAGTCACGTCAAGCGTTGGCTCTGATACCACTTTGATGGTGGGACGGTCCCGGAATGGATGTAAAACACTAAATACGAAACTGGTGATGTAAATGCTGACTGAAATGTTGAAGCAACACTCGATCTCACACAGAATGCACAGCGGATAAAACTCGATATTTAGTGACGAAAAACAAAGAACACGAGATGAGAATTCTGTGCAGCAAGTTAGAAACTTGCTGCGTGCCTCATGGCGAAATTCCACTATTACGATGGATTACAAAAACAACTATCCGTAGATAGTAAAATCAAGCCTAGAAAACTACGAATCGAAAAGATCCTGCAAACGACTACGAAGTACTAAGACTTCTGCACACTGAATACTAGGCTAAACAATAAAAGAACTCTCGAGGTCACTCAAACTCAATGTATGCTTCGCTCTCGTTTTCTCGTGTCTCGCTCGTGTGTTTATAACGGTAAAATGAAGTCTCGTATAAGTACTTCGACTTCTGAACGACTTGGACAACGTCCATACTGCCCACAACGTCCACTAACTTCAATATGGCCGTTGGAAGTTAGCTTGGACTGCCTCAAACGACTTGGTCTTGTCTTGAGCTTCAAGACTCCTATTTTTAGTATGTTGCTTCCTAGTTTCGCTCCTCCACTCCCACGCTTATTCCACACGGTTTGAACCCTTCAAATCCTTATCTAAGTCCTGCACATTACTAAGGAAAGCCACGAAAATAGGTTAGACGGTTTTTGGTTATGAAAGATAAAACCGAGGGTTGACCAATTCTCAGACAACTATGTTGACGAGAATGTGGTCTCCACATTGTCAACCACAACATTAACATTTAAAAATAATGGGGGAATTCCAGTTGGTACCTCTGTGTTTTAGGCTTGTTCAGCTGGAGCCCAGAGTCCAATTTCGGTAGGTACCCTTGTATTTAACACTTCTCCAACTAGTACCCTAATTACCTTTCAATTCCAGATGGTACCCCTGTGTTTAAGGTTTTTTCAACTGGTATCCAAAGTATTTTCAAGGTAGATACCCATAACTTATAACGTCGTGATTTAAAATGATCAAAACGAGTTTTTTTTGGTGTAAGCCTTGTTAATTGCTAATGAAATTCTAGAATGACTAAAAACGATTCCGACATCTAGAAATCACATTTATCGCTTTTTAAAAATCATGACATTATATGTTAGGGGTATCTACCTTTAAAACACTTTGAACGCCAATTAAACATAGAGGTACCAACTGGAATTGAAAAATACTTTGGGTACCAGTTGGAAAAGTCTTAAACACATGTGTACCTACCGGAATTGAAAATAACTTTGGGCACCAGCTGAAAAAGCCTACAGGGGTACCAACTGAAATTCCCCAAAATAATATTAAGTTACACGCAAGCAATTGAGGTCGGTTAACTTAACATCTGTTAGTTGTTCAAAATGAAACCGTTCGCATCCTTGAATTTTCGTGCGACATAAAACTATGGAAAATTTTGATAATATTGTTTCTAATGTCAAGAATAGAAATGCTCATCAACAACCGTTAGAGAAGACAATAGTGGTTCATGATCTTGATGAGGTTTGCTGACATCGATCACATGAGGAGTGCTTTTTTTCCTTTTCTTTTTTCTTTTCATAAAAAATGTTTACTTTTCCCTTTCCCTTTTCGTTTTCATATATGACTTTTTTTTTTTCTCTGTAATTGTCTCGTCTCTCACATGCATGGTTTGTCATCAATCTGCAGGATATTCTACAGTTAGGTTATGTAACTAACACATATTAACCAAACATATAAAGTTAAAGGTACACACATGGAAACTTTTTTGAAGACTATATTGATTCCATAACTGCCTTATTTCCAATAACCTAATCTATATGCTACTATCTAAACTATATAAAGTTCTATGAAAAAATTATAAGAATATGATATACATATTTCGGCACTGCTGAGACATGTTGGGTTTCTCCATCGAATCATATTGAGAAAACGACATGAGATGGATCGTATTATATAATCTATTACCATTAAATCGTAAGATTGACACATTACATTCTTTGTCATAAAGTTTGATGATGCATTGATGACTAGGAATTAAAGAATGGAGGAGTGTGGTGTTGAAATGTCAAAATGATTGCTAATGATAAACATAGTGCATTGCATATGGGAATTGGTTCTTAGGAGTTAAGCAAAAGAATCTTCCAAAGTTATGATAATAAAATTAGGTTTAACGAATATATGATGTGATTCCTATTATGCATGTGCATCGGATTTAGAGATCAGTTCGTACTCATAATTATTTTATATTTAAATTACGATCACTATATCTGATCGTTTCCTGTCGACGAAAGGCAACTAAAAGCAGTTTCGAACTTTTTCTTTTACTTCAGACCATTTTGTGTATATATATATATATATATATATATAAATATATATTCTGTCAATGAGTCAAAAAAAAGCATTGAAAATGAAAGACATGAAAGTCCTAAAGTCTACTAATTCCCACGTATTCAAACTCCTTATGCACTTACCAACGCCTTTTAAATTTCTTGTGGTTTTTACATTTCAGCTTCTGAACTATTCCTAAATTTATATGTAATTCTTCTGATTGCTCACAGTGTCAAATAGAAATTTTAGGAAAGGTAATTAAGATTGGAAAAGTTGTTAAAAAATGCTTCCTAAAGGAAGAACTATAGTAAATTAATCACCACTGCATTGCAGCATGTTATGTCAGCTACTGAAAGAACAATTGTTCTAAAAGAAGAAAAAGATAAGTAATATACATACATACAAAGGTGGAATCGAAGTTTCATTTTTACGGATATCAAGAATCAATATAAAAATTTCAATGCCGTCATTTTTTAAGTGGAAATCTAACGGACATTGTATTCAACATAGCACTTGATCATCATGTGCTTGAAACTCCCACTAAACTTTGGATGAATGAGCCTTTAACAATTTAACACAAATAATATAACATTACTAATAAAGATATAAATGCCAGCTCAATATATGTGTTCTCGATGTGGAAGTTGACATAATTTCATAACTATCAAATTTGCATAAAAATGATCTTACTTGCCTTTCAAGAGCGTTGCATATTGTGAATAGTCGAACTATAAAATGATCTTAAGTAATCCCAATTTTTGGGTGAACCACGTAAATTGTTGGGCTGGTTTATTTTCTCCGACGTTTATCTTATCCGTATATATGAATAGGGTCAAAAGTTTCCAATATATATATATATATATATGTATATGTATGTATATGTATATATATGCAGTTAAAATATATAAATACACTAACAATTTGTGGTCACAAAATTTATCGACATTTTTTATGCAAATTTCTTGAATGTGAAGAAAGAAAGTGGGTCCCCATCGTGGGGTGGGATGCATGAGATGGTAATCCGAAGGACATGTCCTCTTGAAAAAGACAACTTTAGAACATTACATTGAATTGAACCATTAAAATAAAAAAGAAACCTATGAACAAAGATAATAAGCCGACAAGGACATTCAAGAACCCCATCATCTACTTAAAGGCCTAAGTCCCAATCCAAAGAAACCCCAAAAATCGAAAACCTACCAACCTAATTCAACTTCGTAAATAAGAACAAACAAGCAAAGAAAAGAATTCTCTCTCTCAAACCCTCATACAATCCTAACTATATATTCCTCACCTCCACGTACCATTTCTCTTCCCCTTCACTTTTTTTTCTCATACAAAAAAAAGAAAACCATTTTTTTCTTCCAAAATAAAAACTGTTCTTTCATATCCCATCGTTCTATGGAAAATCTGCTTTTCAGCAGGATTTTCATCTTACTCCTCGGATTCTTGCTAGCTTTATCAGGTCCACAAAAGCATGCATATGTCTTCCGTAATAATTAACAGTTCATCGTCTAAAGATCATCCAAAATCTTTTAAAGATTCGACCTTTACTTTTATTTCGCAGGTAATAACAAGAACTCATGTGTCTTAGTACGATCGCTAGGCATAAACTACGGCCAAGTAGGCAACAACCTATTACCGCCCGACCAAGTCCTAACCCTACTAAGATCATTAAGGCTCACAAAGGCGAGGATTTACGACACGAACCCTCAAGTCCTAACTTCCTTCGCAAACTCAAACATGGAACTAATGGTCACCATCGAAAACGAGGTTCTCCCAACCTTAGCCGCCGATCCCAACCAAGCCCTCCAATGGGTCACCACCCACATCAAACCCTACTTTCCGGCGACCAAAATCGCCGGAATATTCGTCGGAAACGAGGTCTACACCGGCGACGACCCAACCTCCTTCACCACCTACCTGCTCCCCGCCATGGTCAACGTCCACGCCGCCCTCCAAAGCTTCGGTCTTGACCAGTACATACAGGTGTCGACTCCCAACAACCTCGCCGTACTGCAAGAATCATACCCGCCGTCCTCCGGCATATTCCGGCCGGATCTCGCCGGAGTAATGCCGAGGTTATTGCAGTTCTTGGCCAGCACGAAGTCCCCTTTTTGGATCAACGCTTACCCTTACTTCGCCTACAAGGGAAGCCCAGGACAAATCTCCTTAGACTACGTCCTCTTCAATCCCAGCCCAGGCATGGTGGATAATTACACGAAGCTACACTACGACAACATGTTTTATGCTCAAGTCGACGCTGTAATATTCGCCATGGCGAGGCTAGGGTTTGGCGGGTTGGAAGTTAGGGTTTCTGAGACTGGCTGGCCTTCGATGGGGGACGAAGATGAAGCTGGGGCGAGCTTGGTCTGCTGGCTGGCCTTGTTTGCAGTAGTAGTACGACTTCGACGGCCACCATTTCCTTGACTTCTAATGCAAACAAGGTAAAAGAATGATTCTTTAATTTTTCTTTTTGTTTTTTTTATTGAGTTACATATATCTAGTGGGATTATAGTTGACGCTTTGTGACGAGTTGTAACTATATTATGCCGACACGTATATTTAAAAATGGATGTGTTTATTGTGAGATTTAATGATAATGCATGGACGATGATTAGGAAGTTTTATGCTTTATATGTTTTTGGCTTAAGTATTGGTATTTTTTCCTTTACTTTAATTGGGCTATTATTTAACAGGTTATAAGAAGAGGATATCGTAGCGTAATGTGTACACTATTCGTAAATTTGCTGGCCTTCCAAGTTTTTATTATGAGAAGACGGTGGTGATGACTAATTATGAGGAATTGTTGTTATCGTTATTATTATTTCGTGTAAATATCACATTTTGCAGCGAAATGGGACCTGCATGACCTTTAAGATTTGTTTAATTCGATGGATCGGATTAGAAAATATATGCTTTTAAAGGGAATAAGTCTATCATGGCTGGAAATACGATATCATATTTGATCAATAAGCGGAAAGGGAAGATTCTTTAAACGATCAAAAGATAACTAATTTACCTAATTACAAGTTTGTCCTTGTGTGGAGAACACTCTTTGCTTGTTAGTTTTAAAATATTATCATGTAATAAAGTCAGATTCGGAGAAAGGACGATCTAGAGCTATTAGATGTATGTATTTTCTTAAATGCGGTCATATAATGTGAATTCGATTATCATATATCATTATTCCGGCTTTTGCTCTTTTTCTTCTTCTTTCCTTCTTGAGCGGCTTTTTTTATCTAACCATATATATATGAAAAAGAGGGTTTATTTAATTAACTTATTTTAATAATAGTTTAAAATTTTAGTTAAAAAAATTATATTTAATGCCTCCTTTTGGACTTGGAAGTGGAGTTCACAATGCTCCTGTGTTTGTGTACGAGAATACAAATTTGTGATCTTTATGATCAATAAAGCATTAATTAAGGATTCTTTAATAAGTCGAATATTACACAATTGCCAATTGTTATTCTTCTTACCATTAGTTCTCTCTCTTTCTTTTTCTTTATTCTTCTTTGGGGAAGCCAAATTTTGTTCAATTGCCTTCCTTTCTCTCTCAAACGATGTGATAATAATAATCTTCTATATTATTATATATAAAAGATGGATAGCTACTCTCATAAGGGGCCACGTGGACGAGCAAACGTCCCCTCTTGCAACACATATGGACTTGAAATGCTGAAGCCTTCACATTAAACATATTATTCCCTTAATACATTCACTTCACGTGTTTTGACAATTTTATACAGCGTCTTCAATCATATTAATATCCAATACGGGAGCTAAATAGTCATAATATAGAAACCCCACATACATTAATCACGTTATTAATAGTCGATGATGCAGTCTAAGCGTGCTATATTGAATGGCTATATCAATGACGTTCGGGGGTTTGCATACATAATATGGTTGAATGGCTATATTACCCAAGATTTAATAGAAAACTCATACATTATTACCCAAGGACCGATTACATAATATTGAACGGTTACACATATTGCTACGTTCAGGGGACAGTAAATGTGGGACAGATGATTTCATGTGTGCTATCCACTAACTGTGGGAGCTAAATAGTCATAATATAAGATTAATGTGCATTGATATTATTTATATTACATTCCTCACACAGCTTTTCAAGAACGTTTGCAACAGATGTATGTTCAAGAAGCTCCTCTATTATAAAACCCTTAGACATTCAATCAAGGATACAGTCCAATTATAAATGATTTAGGTTGAATTGTCCGACGCTATTCATTAATAAAAACGTTATTCGAAAAAATTAAAATAGAACAAATATATAAAAAAATTATAGTTAGCGGGTTGGCCCGCTAGCCCGCCAACCCGCTGTGAGGCGGGGCGGGCTACTACTTTAGTAGCCCGTTTAGAAGCGGGCCAAAACGCGCCAGCCAGCTTGGGTTGCGGGTTGAGGCGGGGTATGGCGGGCCAGCCCGTTTGACAGCTCTACTTTTCCGTTTGTCTTAGGTGGGCGAATTTCAAATGAAGATGCCACATACTCGTGGGCTGTCAAGGAATGGGCTTCGCAGAATTGGGTTTGGCTTGTTTGGATTGGGGTTAGTTAATTCATTAGTCATTTGGTATCTTAATATTAGGTTAATATAAATTGAGCAAATGAATACTAATTGTTGGGTTTATTAATTAAAGTTTTGGCTTTAATTAAGTGGGCTTGTGAATGTGAATTTTTTGAGGGAAATTAATGTGGGCTTTGAGTAATTGGGCCGACCGACAGAATCCTTCTAGAATGATTCCATATGGTGGCTGCTAAGGAAGAGAACAAAGTAGTTCAACTGCTCCCTTTTCATCGTCACTCATTTTGTAATTATTTTAATTAAATATGATGATGAATAGTTGCTTTGGCAGCAACTTGTCGGGAGCATGTGGGTATAATTTCTTATTTAATAAGATTTCTTTCCAGCAACAAGAGAGAGAGAAAAAAAAGAGAGGTAAGAGACGGAAAAATATATATATATATATATTTTATCCAACTCATTTCACAGTCCACATAACCCATTCACAGTTCATCATAATTTCTAATGTTCAATGTTCGTCGTGTGATTAAGGTTTCAGTGCAGCCTATAATCACGTTTTCGTTGTATCCTGGGAAATAGACGCTCACGCAAATCTCTTGCACTTATGTAGAGAGAGCGAATCTGTTTTAAGGAAATTGTGTTTAACACAAGCCTCGAAAAATCCGTATAGTCATACAGTCATATAGTCTCATATATTCAGTAGTGCAGAACTTCGGTCGTGCAAAACTCTTCAGTGGTGCAACTCTGACGGTCATACAATTTTGTTCGGTAGTGCAGTTCTCTTCAGTCGTGCAGTCGTGCAACTTCATCAGTAGTGCAACATGTGGTCAAACCATCAGTAGTGTGATCCTGTGGTCAAACCAGCAGTAGTGCAAGTTTCGGTAGTGCAAGTTTTCGGTATTGCAACTTTCAGTAGTGCAAGTTTTCGATAGTGCAAATTTCGGTAGTGCAAAGTCGTCGTATTCCCTACAAGCTTAAAACAGACTCGCGAGGATGTCAGACAACGTGGACTCCCCCAACAACCAAGGATCTACGAGGAACGAAGAGAACACTGTCGTGCTTTCCACTGCCGTTGTTATCCCCACTACCATACCTACGGTTACGAAGCCGAACGTACCTGTCAACCACCTGGAGAAGCCGGAGAAATTTACTGGCACTGCCTCGACGTTCAAGAGATGGCAACAGAAGATGCTCTTCTACCTCACCGCGCTGAACCTGGCAACATACCTGAAAGAGGTCGAGCCTAAGGTGAACAACGGCGAGACAAACGCTGAGGTCGTAAATGCTGTTGACGCATGGAAACACTCTGATTTCCTGTGTCGTAATTATATTCTGAATGCCCTAAGCGATACTCTGTACAACGTGTATGGTGCGGTCGCTACGGCAAAAGAATTATGGGAATCGCTAGACCGAAAATATAAAACTGAGGATGCCGGCACAAAGAAATTTGTTGTCGGACGGTTCCTTGATTATAAGATGGTCGATTCCAAGACTGTGATCAGTCAAGTGCAGGAGATCCAGTTGATCTTGCACGAGATCCATGCAGATCGGATGGTTCTGAGTGAATCTTTCCAAGTTGCGGCTATTATTGAAAAGCTGCCGCCAAATGGAAAGACTTCAAAAACCATCTCAAGCATAAGCGCAAGGAGATGTCTTTGGAGGATTTGATTGTTAGACTTCGAATTGAAGAAGACAACAAAAGGTCGGACAAGAGAATGTCAAGCCCATCCGAACCGAAAGTAAACGTGGTGGAGCATGGCTCTAAAAAGGGAAAAGGCGCGGTTAAACCCAAAGAAAAACTTGGGGCAACCGGAGGCGTCTCTAAGTCGAACTATAAGTTCAAGAGAAAATGCTTCAATTGTGGCAAATTAGGCCACAAGTCGTCGGACTGTCGACTTCCAAAGAAGCGCCACGAGGCCAATATGGTGAAAGACATCACCAAAGACGTTGAGGACTTGAGCCTCGTAGCGGTGGTCTCGGAAGTGAACATGGTTGGGTCGAATCCAAAGGAATGGTGGATCGATACCGGTGCAACGAGACATGTGTGCACCAACCGAAGTCTTTTCTCGACTTTCAAGACGACTGATGGAGAAAAGATTTATATGGGCAATTCGGCGACTGCGACTGTCGAAGGAGAAGGGAGCGTGATGCTCAAGATGACGTCCGGGAAAACACTTACGCTGAAAGACGCATTGTATGTGCCGGAAATTCGCAAGAACCTTATATCGGGATTCTTGTTGAACAAGCATGGTTTTCGTATTGTTATTGAATCCAACAAATTGATATTGTCAAAGTCGGGAGTGTTTGTAGGAAAGGGCTATGCTACAGACGGTTTATTCAAGTTGAATGTAATGAATGAGGTCAATCAGATGAATAAAAATAATTCTTTTGTTTACTTGCTTGAATCTTCCAATTTATGGCATGGCAGACTTGGTCCGTTAATTTTGATTCGGTACGTCGTTTAATTAACATGAGCCATATTCCTAAATTCGATATTGATTCGAAACATAAATGTGAAGTTTGCGTTGAAGCAAAATTGACTAGATCGTCATTCCCCACAGTAATACGAATTACTGAACCGCTTGAATTAATTCATAGCGATGTGTGTGATTTGAAATACGTTCAATCACGAGGTGGAAATAAATATTTCATAACGTTTATTGATGATAGCACGAAATATTGCTATGTGTATTTGCTAAAGAGCAAAGACGAAGCGTTAGAAAAATTTATTTTATATAAAACCAAAGTTGAAAATCAACTCGGTAAGAAAATAAAACGATTTAGAAGTGATCGAGGTGGCGAATACGAAGCGCCAATCGGTAACTTTTGTGCGGAGCATGGTATTATTCATGAAATGACTGCTCCATATTCACCTCAATCGAATGGGGTCGCTGAACGAAAAAATCGCAGGTTGAAAGAAATGATGAATGCGATGTTATTAAGTTCAGGCTTACCACCCAACATGTGGGGGGAAGCAATCTTGTCGAGTAATTACCTTTTGAATAGAGTACCTCGAAAGAAAGGAAATAAAACTCCTTATGAGTTATGGAAAGGAAAGACGCCATCCTATCAACATTTGCGAATGTGGGGGTGTCTGGCGAAGGTAGCCGTACCTATGCCTAAAGTAATAAAAATAGGTCCTAAAACGGTGGACTGTGTTTTTATTGGATATGCTCACAATAGTACGGCATATCGGTTTCTTGTATATGATTCGAAAATATCGGATATAAACAAGAACTCTATAATGGAATCGAGGAATGCATGTTTCTTTGAAAATGTGTTTCCGTATAAGCCCAATGATGGACCGAGTTCGTTTAAACGAACTAATGAGGAAACTGAAAATCCTAGTCCGGTTCTAGACGTTGAACCGAGGCGAAGCAAACGAGCAAGAATAGAAAAGTCATTCGGCGATGACTTCGTAACATATTTGCTCGAAAAGGAACCACTGACTTATAATGAAGCGGTGAGCTCCACGGAAGGACTTTTATGGAAAGAGGCCATTAAAAGTGAAATTGATTCTATATTACAGAATCATACTTGGGAACTAGTTGATCTCCAAGAAGGGTGTAAACCTTTGGAATCCAAATGGATTTTTAAAAGGAAAACGAAACCGGATGGTTCGATTGATAAGTACAAAGCCAGACTTGTAATCAAAGGATACAAGCAACGTGAGGGCTTAGATTACTTTGATACATATTCTCCTGTGACGAGAATAAATTCGATAAGACTAGCTATCGCGTCCTTAAGAAATTTGGAAGTACATCAAATGGATGTCAAAACAGCTTTCTTAAATGGTGATCCAGATGAAGAGATCTATATGGAGCAACCTGATGGTTTTCGTGCTCTTGGAACCGAAAAGAAAGTGTGTAAATTAATTAAATCGTTGTATGGTTTGATCATCCCTAAATCTCTCTATCGTTCTCGGAAGTTTTTGTTAAATAGGATTAGTTTTGTGTGAAATTAGAAAAAAGGGATTCTAGGTTTTCTAATTAAAAAAAAAGGATTGGGTGTTAAAAAAAGAAATCGAAGTGTTTGATTATCATTTTGATCCGTTTGACTGAAATTTCATGTCGAAATGAGATGTTAATCGATGGGTTCGTGATTCTTACATGTATTAACCCCAAATCTGTATGAATTTTGGTGTTTTTGAGCCTGAAATCGGCGTTTTCGAACAGAAACCGATTTATTCGAGTATTTGATTCGAACTATTCGAGTGATTCGTATAACATTCAAATAAAAAAATAGCACTTATTCGAGTAAAAAAAATTCGAATTAAAAATTCGAATAAATATTTTTTAATTCGAGTTTTTTTTTTTTACTCGAATTGATTAATTCGAAAAATTTGAATTATAAAATATTTACTCGAATTAATTCGAATTTTTTATTTATTCGAATAAATGCTATTTAAGTTGGGGTATTTCGATAACTTTCGGTCCGTTCCATTTTGTTTAATAAAAATAGGGATCGCTCCCTTCTGTTAAATTAACCCGTTCTCGGCCCATCTCTTAAACCCTACGCTTCTAAATTCTATTCTCTTCTCTAATCCTCTGAAATTCTCTCATTCTTAGCTCTCTTTATCTCATATCTCATCATCTATCGTTCACCATCTTCTCTTTATGATCGCGGATCACTACAGAAGAGTACCTACAGTGGAACAATAAAGAAAAGAAAAAGAACGAGCAGCCTAAGTAAGGTAAGATTTGCCGCTGTGCTGCATCGTCCGCTTAATTCGTGTTGTTTTATAACTTATTGGCTTAATTCCCTGGTCAATTTATTACCTTTCTTCATTTTCACCAAGATAATTGCTTATGTTGATATGTCTTCGAACTTTTTAACACGGTCTGTGCCGTTCTACTTTCTGCTAATGTGTTAAGTATATTGTTTATATCACGATCATAAAATATAAATCATGTGTTTCAATTTAAAATCGTATTTCAACGTTACAGAAGAAGAACTATGAGCAGTAGTAGCAGATTTGGGGGACAACGAAAAGATGAAAGAGTCTTTGGATTTATAATTCCCCAGGGAATTCCAAGCCACAGTTGGATAAAGAGAGGCCTCGAAGCTGAACCCAACCGTTATGGTGTAAGACCTGGGAGGCACTGGGATGGTGTCGATCGCAGCACTGGTGAGTTAGCTCAGTTCCCATCTTTTTTCTTCTACGAGTCATTACCAATGCGAGCAATAATGCTAAATTTCCCGAGTTTTGTTGTTAGGGTACGAGAAGGAGCTGTTCAAAAGGATGAATGAGAAGAAAGCCTCCGAGCAAGAAGCTTATCAGTGGTCCGCCGATATGTGATGGTTCGATAATTTAGTTGTTAGCCTAGTCCTTTGTGTTGAGGGAAAATCATCACAACTATGGTTCTTAAAGTCCTGTTTATGTGAATCCTTGCAGACACTTTTAGATTTGCAGAGATTGTTTAATCACAATTCTTACTTTATCTTCGTTAGCGCAACAATTTATTATGTTCATGAGAGCCATGATATCTTTTTCTTATTTTAGTAAATAAATACCTTCGCTTCGTGGTCTCAAGAAATCAAGGTGATGCTTTCTTGTCTGAAAAATAAGACAGAAGGTTAAGGGTAAGCTGCCAACATATCCGTTAACATCCTTGTTAATCGTCGTCGTCGTCTTCTTCTTCCTCCGAGGTTTGAGGTTAAGACATTGTTTGTTTCCCTCGATCTCGGGTAGGAATATATTTATATTCTCACATGAGAATTCGAACGTCCTTATTTTCATCAATGCATATCAATTTTCTGATGGTAACACGAATTGCATCAACTAGAGTATCGGAGAAAAAAGAATTTATTCAACCATGGGTTAATAGTTCCACGAAATCTAAGCGGAAGATGCTAAGGATCAACTTATGAAACTATGCAAAGTCTAAGACAGGTTTGCTTATGTTAAGACGTTGAATTCAAAGATGTAATCTTTTATAAATAAAAGAAAGCTTCCCAACAAAAAAATAAAATGAGCTTGTCCAACAACTGTCTGATCTATTGGTTATGTTAGAGGACATCTTCTCGTGCACTGCTACAGCGTAATTGATAGACGTTGCTACAAGTAACAACGTTGAAGCGATTGTTTTAACTAACAAGTACTCGTCTTCGAATCTAAAAAAATGATGTAATTCTTCACTTCACTTCCTATGTTCGTCTTAATACTTTATTATATAGGCGTTGTTCGAGAAGTCACATGATTTCTGTGTCAAAAAACACAACCAACATACCCAGAATGCTAGACTTAACTCAGTTGTATGTTCCATCTTATTTTAAGTCGTAGGTAATTATGATGCGAAGAAAGGAATTTTGCAGAAGATATTTGTGTAGAGAGAACCGTAGAGAAGAAATACTATATTGTATTTCAGATAACTATCGATGATGATAAATGATCACTGTACATGATCTTATATACTGTTTGCTCAAAAGCCTAAGCTATATAAAATGACTAGCTATAACAGGAAGACAAACTATACAAACTAAATTAAGTAACATCAAAGCTTCTAGAATCAATATCGGCATTGTTATCACTTGTTTCTGCTTCAGCATCCTCTGTATCCTCTATATTCGTTACACGCCCCCCACAAGTTGGTGCTTGGTGAAAATCCAGCAAGCCCAACTTGGATAGTAAGGACAAAAAAACTGGTGAGCTCAAGGATTTAGTGAAAACATCAGCAAGCTGAAGGCGAGAGGAAACATGATGCAACGAAATAAAACCGAGCTTGTACTGATCCCGAACGAGATGACAATCGATCTATATATCCTACGTTCGTTCGTGGAAAACGGGATTTTCAGAGATGTGAATGGCCGTCTTGTTATCGCACCAAAGTGCGACTGGCAGAGAAACAGAAATCTGCAAATCACTTAACAAGTAACTAATCCGTTTTAGCTCACAAACTGTCGCTGCGAGGCTACGATATTCAGCCTCGGCAGATGAACGAGACACCGTGCTTTGCTTTTTTGTTTTCCAACTAATAAGAGACTTCCCAAAGAACATGCAATATCCAGTGGGGGATCTTCGGGTGATATGACACGCAGCCCAATCGGAGTCACTGTAGGCGGTGATACGAAAATTATTCTCAGCAGAATAGAGTAAACCTTGGGAAGGATGAGACTTCAAGTAGCGAAGAACATGTAACAAGGCGCCAATGAGCTTCGCGTGGGGCATGAGTGTGCTGGCTCAATTGTTGCACGGCATACGTAAGATCTGGTCGAGTGAAACCAAGATACAACAGCTGACCAACCAATGTTCGATACGGAGATGGATTTTCGAGCAGGGCCCGCAAGACTCCTCTCAAACAATGATTCTGAGGCAATGGGGTGGTAGCTGGGCGAGAACCTGTCATCCCAACGGTGGTAAGGAGATCCAAAAGATACTTGCGTTGATTGAGGTATATTCCATTTGGTGTCCGAATGAATTCAATCCCAAGAAAAAATTTTGTTGGGCCAAGATCTTTGATTGTGAAAACTGAGTCAAGAAACTGCTTACTCGTGTGATCTCATCGATGCATGAACCCGTGAGGAGAACATCACCGGCGTAGACAAGAAGTACCACAAAGACGGAATCCTTCCAAAGGATAGGCAATGATCGTGAGGAGACTGATAAAAAATGTATGATTGCAGCTGAGAAGTAAATGCAACATTCCATTGCCTCGAGGCTTGCTTGAGACCATATAAAGATTTCCGAAGCTTGCAAACTCTATTCATTCAGCCGTATGATACCCTGGAGGCAACTTCATGTAAACATCTTCATCTAAGGTCCCATGAAGAAATGCGTTATTGATATCCAACTGCTCCATCGGCCAACAATAAGTTGCTGCTAGTGCGATGATAACGCGAACTGACACGGCTTTGGCAACAGGTGCAAATATATCAAAATAGTCAACTCCATCGGTTTGATTATACCCTTTAGCAACGAGTCGAGCTTTGTAGCGTTCGACTGATCCATCTGATTTGCGTTTGACTTTGAAGACCCATTTACAGCCAATAGGTATCTTCCCTTTCGGCAAAGCAACAACATCCCAAGTCTCATTTTTTTCAAGAGCCTCTAACTCGGCGTTCATAGCTTGCACCCAATCTGTAGATGTTCTAGCTTCCTCGTAGGTATACGGTTCCTTCACGTTGTTCAGTTCAGCCAAAAAACACATGTATTTCTGATTGCAGCAGAGAGAAGAAGTAGAACCAGCTTGTACATTACATGACACATACTCGTTCATCCAACATGGTGGCTTTCGTGGTCGAGTACCTTGTCTAGATGTTGGGACAATAGGCTCGGGTATATCAAGGTCAGGGATAGTCAGGGAAGAAGGTTGACATTGATCTGCCATAGGATGATTTGGTATATGAAGTGAGGGTGAAAAAGACTCTGTGGGAACTAAGGGAGAATCTATGGTAGGTTCATGAGTATTTGACATGGAAGGGACATGACATTGGGTGTTTAAAGTGCCATCCAAAGCTGGACACGGTAAGACATCATCATAATTGTTATAAGAGAGGGCAGAAACAGACAATATGCAAATGGGAAAATGGTTTCATGGAAAATAACATCCCTCGAAATAAAAATATCTCATGTTTGGATATCAAGAATCCTGTAAGCCTTTTGATCCGCAGGGTAGCCCAAAAATACATCCTTAACAGCTCGAGGAGTGAATTTTTCTTTATGTGGCAATGTATTGGTGGCAAAACACAAGCACCCAAATGGTTTAAGTGACTGAGATCAGGGACTTGATTGTTAAGAATCTCATATGGACTCTTCCAGTGAAGTGCAGATGTCGGCAAATCGTCGATGTTCGTAGTAAAAAAGAAGTGTAACTTAGTTTAGATCGAAAGACGCGGAAATTAGTTAGAAAAGACCGTCGATTTTTTCGCCTCGAGATTTTCGACGTACATTAGAAAAAAAAAAGAATATTTGAAATCCGAACATATCCTAACAAATCAAGTAACGGCCTCATTTAATTCACAATCGTCACGCCCCTCGTCAAAATTTTGCTAAATTCAGAGCCGACGACACGAGAAATTTCGCGTAAACACCCGTCAGCACCGAGAATCCGCAGCAAAGTTCGGTTCGACACGAAAATAATGAAATCATATACCCTATAATCTATATATAGCTTTTTCTTGCAAGCAGTTATAACTTAGTAATAGGATATAAAACACATGACCATGTCCAGATAACACTTGCATTAAAGCATTTATTAGGGATATAGAAGATAGGCAGTCATTTTACAATTTAACACAACGAGAAGTTAGGTGACGCAAGAACAAAAAAAAAAGAACTATTACAATTATACTAATTAAAACATGAACCCCCACCTAATCCATCAGTTTGGAGTCAACCCTTAGGAAAAAAGTGATACATATTTTAATTCTATTTTAATAATCTATTGATCATGCCTTCTCGAAAAGCCTAAGCCTATTATCACCGAGCCTCGTTTTGTAAGCCGAGTTCTTATATTCAGACCACGTGAATTCCTCGTACAAGCTTTCTTCACCTTCTTCCATGATCGAACTTAAAGGTGCTATCTTTTCGCTCAACGGCGGCCCACCGAAGAAGATCATCGAAACCCTAGAATTTACGCCGTCGGCCAACACTCTGTGCTTCACGCTCCTAAACCTTCCATTCGTCATCACCTGCAACAATCCGACGAAGATTATACTTACTAATCAGCCCTCTTCATGGAAATGTTTTGTAATGACGTGATTAATTAGTGATTTCTTGATACCTATACCTGCAAAGAATCGCCAACGTTGAAGAAGAAAGAAGTGTCATCAGCTTCGACTGGGGCCCACGTCCCATCTTTAAGACAGATTTGAAGGCCCGAAGTGTTGTTAGATCTTCCAACTGAGATTATCTGAGGATCTGTGTGTTCTCCGATCCCTATCAGCAGATTTGAACCACCGTTGATCAGAGCTTGAAGATGGTCCGTGCATGGCGGGTAATGGTTTAGCCTAAAGCAAGAATCGCTGTTATAATCTCTGATGATCTTGCTAAGAACGTCCTTTGTCGGGCCAATATTGAGCTCCTCGGCGATCATTTCGAGGACTTCGCAGGCCATGTTCCTCACTTTTGATATGTATTCGTTCACTAAAGCCCTGCAAGAAACAGACGATGATCTATAAGCGTTTGTGCTTTTGTACAGAGAAGTATTATAGGAAAAAAGGGTAAGAAAACTCACCTGAGGGTTTCTGAAATTCCTGGTATTACAGCGCCTGGGTTTTGGGCAATGATTTCAGGGTTTGTGCAGAAGAGAAGGTATTCGATCCATCCCATGTCTCCGTTGATTCCTATCCTCTTATTACCATAGCCGAAAGGGTTTGCTGGGCCAGATTTATCCTTCTCTTGCTGAGAAGATCTGAAGAACTTGACAACCTTAGCTTCTAACTTGGCCGTGAGTTCGAAGGAGATGCCATGGTTGATCACCTTGAAGAATCCGAACTCTTTGCAGGCGTTTACCATGAGATTCCCAGCATTGGAGCGGTTCGAAAGGTCTATTACAGGAATTTCTTTGAAGCTTTCGGACATGGGCTTATTGCATGCTTTGATCTTTGCTGTTTTGTCGAGCATCGGCTGAGATTCAACTACCATGTTCTCTTCTTTTTCAGACAAGAGATCGTCACTATAAAGAGAAGGGGGCGATGGGTTCTTTTTTTTTTTCTATTTGATTTATTAGAATGTTATTTTGTGGAGAAATAATGAGGGGTTGGGTGGGTTTATATAGGTGGGGAAGTGTGTGAAGTGGTTGAGTTGTTATTGCATGGAAAAGAGGGTTCAATGGCGTAGCAAACGAGGGACAATTTTTTTTTATGGGATCGAGGAAGAGAAAGAAGAAAAAAAAAAGACAGCCTTGTGGTGTCCTCGGATTTTATGGTTGACAAATGGATGTGTTGAAAATTTTAATGAAACTCTCCGACAGCATAATGTTCATTAATTTGATAAGATGGACTAATCATCGTAAAGTCAATTTCATGATCAATGTAATAATCCCTTGTGTGCGTGCCCATAAGTTTGGGTATATTAATAACACACACCAATGCATGTCATGTTATGTTTGACGGTTTTGTTCGACGAATAATTTACGATAACATGAGTGGTTTTATTTTATTTATAGCTCGGATAATAAATCAACCGTTTTTTAACTTGGCGATGGAAACAAATTAGACCTAATATGGAAGATTGACAAGATCCATTACAAAGATGAAGACGGAGAGATTATACTACTTTTGACTGATGTTGAATCTTAAGAAGAATTTATCCACATTGATACACGAGCTATAAAACATATTGCTAATAAGTCGAGTATTACCATATCATTTTAAGAAAATTAAAGAAGGCCATTTGAACTTCTATAATGGTTAGAAGGTCGTATGCGTGTATTTGATCCATGTGAAAATGATCGTTCCACCTATTACAAATTAGTTTCTAAAATAATAGAAAATAGTGTCACCATAATAACAAATAAACAAATTGGATCGCTAATATACTCATGATTTAGTGGATAATATTGAAATATTATTGGAATTCCATATTTGATTGTGTACGTTGTCATACTCCGTATCTAGTCAACAACTAAAAACGAAATGAAAAAATTTTTGACTAACACTTGCCACTTGGCAGCATCATAGTGAGAAAATAATAAATTATGTTGTGCAAATGGAAATATTAAAAATATTTTGCAGTGCAGGAGTAATAGAACTTCAAGCATTGCACTATGGCCGGCTTGGAACTGATTAAGCGTGGTTGAGACGTGGAACTTTTTTTTTTCGTAGTATAATACAAAGGCCAAAATATAATTTTAGGTCTCTAAGTTCACATGTTTTCTTTTTCGGGTCACTATGTTTGATAATTGCAAAAATAGGTCACTAACTATGTATGTTAAAACAAATTTGGGTAATCCTCTCATTTTTGGGTCAATAAGTATACGTGTTTTTAATTTTGGGTCACTAACTATATGTGTTTTAAGTTTTTGGATCGCTATATTAAATTCATTTTCGCATTCATAAAAACATAGTGACCCAAAATCGAAAACATGTATACTTAGTGACCCAAAAATGAAAGGGTGACCCAAATTTGTTTTGACATATATAGTTAGTGACCTACTTTTACAATTAACAAACATAGTGACCAAAAAACGAAAACATGTATACTTAACTTAGTGACCTAAAATAATAATTTGGCCTAATACAAAATTAACTAAATAAATAGTTTGCCGTGCGTATAAAATTATATACCAGTGGCAATCTATCCTATTTGAGAGTCATATCACCGCACGATGAGATGGTCGTCGGCACGAGCTTTGTGATTTTCTTTTATTCCCTCAAATAATACTTCATAAAGTTATTATTATATTCGAGTATTCCATTCTCAAACTCATATTTAAGTTTAAAAAGAATAAATATAATCTTACACTAAATGGTCCCTCACCACATGTGGACCTTTATATTATAGTCCTCAGAGATGGGACGAGCTAATTTGAACTACATTGTTAAATTACGAGAAGCTGAGGCATAATTATGGGGATATAAAATAACGCGACGCGACTATGTTAGTTCCTTTTTCCTACATGCACTATATAAGTCTTTGTTGTTATGGCCCAGTGTTAAAAGCATTATTGATAGCAATTTTTTCAGAATTTCAGATTAATAATTGGATTTCGAACCGATTAAAATACTCGATTGCATGCCACACACACACACACACATCAATTTACCATGTCCTTATAATAAATACATGCTTATTATTATCCCCATGCAAACTTTAACATATAGCGCAACCATAACCAAACGTAGCTTTAGTTTCCTCTTTGTCTGAACTGTGAAACTGATTGATTTAATAACACGCCGTATATGATATGTTTCTGAATTGTGATCTGATTTTAAAGATGGGATTTTCAGGTATTGGATTGAAATATCCACCAAAAAATAGAAGTTTCACTTTTCTTAATCATAAAATAGCAATAATAATCACGGAGGTCATCTTCAAACTCAATATATAGAGTACGTGAATAGTAAAAAGACTACACATAACATAAAGCATGAGACATGCACATTCTAGTTAATTAGTCCTTAAAAGAATAAAAATAACAATGGCAAATAATGATGATGACGATGATTTAAGAAAAGAAATAAAAATTAATAAACCACCTGTGTGGAGGTCATGAGGCTAAGCTAAAGCTGATCTGAATAATGTCTGAAGTACTGACTCTGTTTCGTCTTTTAGAGGTTTTCCTGAGCATTATTTGACTTTTACAAGTAAAGGAAACCATCGCTTATTTTCCATTTACTTGAATTGAATCCCAGGTTCAATGATCTGATTTTTCTGAACATGTCTCTGTCGTCACAAATTCTAACATGTATATTGAGATATATATTATGTTTGTGTTGTGTGTATGAACTAAAAAAAAGAAAAAAAAAAAGCCTTGAAAACAACGTTCACGTGAATTAGAAGGTGTGTGTGCATTGGGGCAATTTGCTTATGGATTTGGGATGGCGTTCACGTGCTATTGCTACTCTGCCATAAAACCTTTTTATATTCTTCCCTAAAATGATAGCTACCAAAAAATAAAAGTAACAAAGTTTCAACTATACGTAAAATACACAAATGCAGCAAAAATGAGGTTTTTGAGTTTTAGAACGTTTTGGGTTGGAGATGTTCTTAATCATTAACCGAAAGCTCTTACATTTGAAAATAGTAATTATTTTTTTTCACTCGAATTGATTATGGGCCAGCGTTGCTTTGGAGTATTAAAATGAGTGAGAGAGTTGTAAAATCAATTTGGTTAATAATGTTCACTAGTTTAATCATGATAAAGAAGCTAAAATTCGACTTGGGCAATATAGAAATCGCACCGTTGTTTTTCTATTGGGGAGCAATGATTGTTCCTGCCGAGAGCAACCGAGTCGTGGCGCTGGCGAAATTAACATAAGAGAAAGACCAAATTAATATCGTGTCGTGCAAAGAAGGATGTTTGGGAAGAGGATATCGACACGTGGCATACTCCCATCTTATTTTTCGTATGAATATTGGTATGTTTGTGTTGAGGAAACCTGAGAATGTAGTTCTTCACTCGATTTATTTATCAATGGGTGGTTATTACTCTTTTGACATCATGATAAACTATTGAGGATGGACTCTTCCCCCTGCCCCCCCCCCCCCCCCCCCGATCGATATATTACCTCCTCCGAACCATTTTATACATTTTACTATATCGGTCGTCCGTTCCCTTTTGTACATTTCCTTTTATAGCAAAAAATTACCACAAACAATCAATTTGATAATATTAAATACTCTTAAAAGACGTGTCAAAATATACACATTCTCACCTTTTAATTGTACAATATTATTAAAATATTCAGTTTCTTAAAAATCGTGTCATACCCCCAAATTTCCATAACCGTTTGGAACAGATGGAGTATTTCATTTTTGTTGTTCCCTATCATAACTAGACCTGTCAACTCGGGCCGCGTCCCACGGCCGCCCCGCCCCGCCCCGCCAAAAGGGCGGGAGGGGCTCGTGCGCGGGCCAGTCAGCCCGCAATTATTTTTATTATATATTAAATAATATCTATTATATGTTAGATATATATTAAGTTAATTAGGGTATCTAATTAATAGTTCATTAACTATACCATAATTAATTACGCATTTATGAATAAATACATAATTAATAGCACATTTACAGCTAGTAATATCATAATTAATTAATAGTAGAGAAACCAACTACAATCGACTCGCCTCTAACCAGTGATTATGCGTATGTAAGTTGATCAGATCAATTCGAGCAATCGCAGCTCGATTTTCAATCGAAAACAGAACTGAGAAGTCACAGAAAACAGAACAGAAGTTTTAACGTGGTTCGGCAATCTTTGCCTACATCCACGGACCAACAGAGCCACCGATTGTATTAATTACCAACTACAGTTTTACAGGCCACCGTGTCTACTACTAAACCCTAGTTTACAACTCTCTCTAATTCGCACTCTAGAGAAAGTTATGAGCTCCCAATGTCACAAGGTCGAAGCTCTGTTTCTGGTATTTATAACAGAAAGCTGCAAGTTTTTTTTTTTTTTTTTTTTATGCTGCGATTGCCTTCAGCCGTGCATCCAACGGTCCGCACTTGATAAGAGCTAACACTGAAAAATGCTACTTCACTTATAGAGTTGCTAAAGCACTTTTCCCAGCGTTTAATCTCATCCGTCGATCTTCAAGTGCGCCTCATCTAACGTCCCTTATTTTATCTGCCCAGTTTACCATCACATCATGTGCGCAGGCAGATCGACGGTCCACATCGTTCGAAGCTTTAACAATTAGAACTTAGAAATTTTCCTTCAGCTCTTCAGTCCTTCTTCACCAGCTATCATCCGACCATCTTGCCGGTGATTTTCCCGGCCACCTCCGGCGAGCTTAGGCGCACAGTTCCCAACAATCTGCCCAGTTTGAATACACACCATCAGATCACGCGCACAGGCAGATCGACGGTCCACATCGTTCGAAGCTTTAACAATTAGAATTTAGAAATTTTCCTTCAGCTCTTCAGTCCTTCAGCAGTGATCACGGCCATCTTGCCGGCGATTTTCTCGGCCACCTCCGACGAGCTTGAGCGCACAGTTCCCAACAATAAATAAAAACTAATATTTTAAATTAAAATAAATATTAAATTATTTATTTCAAAGTGGCGGGGATGTGCAGGTTCCATGCCGTGCTAACGGCCATGAAGTTATGAGTGGCCCCCGAGTCCATCATGGCCATGACTTGCCTATTGCCAATGTAACAGGGAACATACATTAGTTTGTTCTTACCTCCTCAGCCTTCTCGAAGTGCCGTGAGGAGTTGGAACTGATTGGCTTGTGGCAGGTCGGACGTCGAGGGTTGGTTGGCGGCCGAGCCAAGCTTCGCTACGTCAATGTCGTTGAGCAAGGCGGTGACGGTGTTTGGTATCAGAGCCTACGTTCGTGAGGAAGATCATACACCAACTATTTCGACTTACGACTGAAGCTATGGAGGACACATCGGCACACAACACCTCGCCTGAAAACAACCTGCCGGAGGTTAACGTCCCGAAAACCAACCCCGCCGAGACGCAGGTATATACCGCACTACGACCAAGGGTCACTGCCATGGAGATGCGACTTGGAGAATTCCAAACCGTAATCGACGAGCTCAAAGAGAAGATGCCCGAGGGCATGAGCCAGCTCCTAGGCAAGCAAGCCGCCATCCAGACCCTGCGTAAAGATCTCGACGCCGCACACCGCCATCGCCTCGAGACGGAGGCTGAGCTACGGCTCTTGCGGAACATGGTGGCTAGAGGCGAAGCCACGACTGCCTCCAGGCCGAAGCTGCCTGAGCCCGAGACCTACAACGGCGCTCGCGATGCCATCGATCTCGAGAACTACCTCAATGACCTCGAAGAGTACTTCGAGGGGCCCTCACCACGGAGACCGACCGCATCCTCATCGCCACCCGATTCCTCGTCGGCGACGCCAAGCTGTGGTGGTGAATCAAGAAGAGGGAGGCCCTAGAGACGGGCCAAGGCCGCATTGAGACGTGGGAAGAGCTCAAAGCCGAACTTCGCGCCAACTTTCTCCCGCAATTCGGCATCTACCACTCCCGCGACATTCTTCGCGCCCTTCGTCAAACCGAATCCATCCATGAGTACGTGAAGATTTCAGCTGCTTCTGATGGATACGAAGGATATCTTGTAGTCGGATAAGCTCTACGACTTCATGAAGGGGCTCAGCACTTGGGCCCAGAACCAACTCGTCGGACGCCACATCCCCGACCTCAACACGATCATAGCTGAGGCCGAACGTCCACGCGACATCCCTCGCCCCAAGACGGGACCCGAGCCACAACAGGCACAGCCCAAAGGCGACTCCAAGTCATCCAAGGGCAACAGGTAAGGGCAAGGAAAAGTGGTGCGGCAAAAAGAAGAACCAAGGCCAAGGCCAAGGCGGCGCCAAGCAGGGCCAGACGAAGGCGGATGGAGGCCCAGGCAAGGCGCGGTGCGACTTTTGCGGCCAAGGACACAGGTGGTTCGAGTGTCCAAAAAAATCGACAGCAATACCGTCACCGCCTTGATCGCCTTGCTCAACGACATTGACGTCGCGAAGCTTGGCTTGGCCGAACCAACCCTCGACGTTCGACCCGCCACAAGCCAATCAGCTCCAACTCCTCACGGCATTTCGAGAAAGTCGAGGAGGTAAGAATAAACTAATGTATGTTCCTTGTTACATTGGCAATCGACAGGTCATGCCTTGGTGAACTCGAACGCCACTCATAACTTCACGGCCGTTAGCACGGCATGAAACCTAGGGTTGCCGATTCGTCCTTACGAATCGGAGGTCAAGATGGTCAATCAACTCCGAACCGTCTCGGGCAAGACCTCCTACCGAAGCGTTGCCAGCGCCTCCTGTCAAAGGAGATGTTGGCCGAGCGGCCTCGGCAGCCGCTGCCACAAAGGCCTATGGACCTCGCCGCCGAGCCAGAACCCGCCGCCCCTCTGCCTGCAGTCCACCTACCTCAAAGCCTCCTCCACGTCGACGAGGGTGTCGACAGCTCAAGCAGGGGAGGATTGTCAAGGAGTTGATCGGCATTGACCATTGACCGTGGTCAACGGTGGCCAGACGACGTCCCAGCCGCACTGGGTGGCCGCCCCTCGCACGCACGTGGCACCACGGGGTAGTAACTCGCGCGCGCGCTCGCTCAGCGCGCGTGGTCCTGCGTGCGGCCTGCCCTCACTTGGCGCCGCATGCTGCCCCAGCTGGACACGCACTTGGCTGCAACAACGTGCGTGGCCCCTCAGCGCGCGTGCAACCTCGCTCAGCTTTGCGCGCAACCTGTCCGCAGCACAGCCAAGTCGGCCAGTCGGAGACTTCATTGTGGGACTTCCCAAGAGCGAAGGTAACTCGTCTATTTTCTTAATCGCTGATCGATTTTCGAAAATGGCAGTCTTCATGGCTACCCCCTACGAGTGCCAGGACGACACAACGGCCGACCTACTCTTTCGTAATGTGGTCAAATACTTTGGCGTTTCAGAAGAGATTATCAGCAATCGCGACACACAGTTACAAGCCGCTTCTAGACCGATCTCTTCCGCCTGCTCGGCACCAAGCTTCGCTTCTCGTCAGCTTACCACCCACAAACTGATGGTCAGACGGAGCGTGCAAACCAACTCCTCGAGGAAAACCTCCGACATTACGTCACGATTAGCCAACAAAATTGGCCCAGCCTCCTCGAGTCGGCGCAGTTCTGCTACAACTTGCACAAGTCATCGGCAACCACGAAGAGCCCCTTCGAAGTTGTTTATGGCTTCCAGCTATTAACGCCGCAAGCTGTGACCATGAGCAATCATGGAGACTGCCCTGCGGCCGCCAGATGCTTTGGGACGAAGCACGCGATAGCATGGAAAACCAGCCAACGCATGAAAAAGTACTACGACCGAGGCCACAGACCCGTGGAGTTTGGCGTAGGCGATAAAGTCTGCGTGTCCATCCTGTCTTTCATGTAAGTTTCCTAAAGAAATTTCGTGAAGACCTCGCCCCGAGCGGAGGCCCGAGCTTAGCATCCCATAGATTCCAAGGAAGGAGTTCGACCGTGAAATCGAACGCATCATCGCACATCATCGACGCGACGACCTACCCGACACCCCGCTGGATTTCCTCGTCCAATGGAAGGGCAAGCCTAGAATCGACAACACATGAGAGCACAGCAAAGACCTGTGGCAGTTCGAACACATCACCCAGGCCTACCTTAGCCAACAAGCACCCTCTGCGTCAACGAGGGCGTCGACGTTGATCGGAGTTGACCGGTGGTCAACGGTGGCCAGAGACGAAGCCGGTCGAACGACGCACCCATGGAACCTCGCCGGAGACTCGCTGGAGGTTCGCCGAAAAATTTGGCCCGGGCAACGGCTGACCACCGGTGCCGACTGGGCCGGCCGATGTGGCAAGCCGGACCCTGACAACGCACGCCGCTGTCCCCGGCCGCGTGCGCTAGGGAGGCCCGCCAGGCCATGGCCGCGTGGCACCCTAGCATCGGGCTAGACCTTGGCCGCACCGGATTGGGCGTGGCAGGTCGTCAGGCCATCATCGCGCGACAACTTCCCCGCAGTGGCTGAGATGTGCAGGGCTGGGCTCAGCCTTTGGCAGCCTTGGCCAGACGCCTCGTCAGGCCATCATGCCGCGCCAACTGCTGCCACTGGCCATCCCGCACGGCACCCAGCTTTGGGGCAGCGCCAGCGCCAGGCCATCATCGCACACCAGGCCCAGCCACTCGCCCGTCAGCCGGCGACAAGACAAGCCTAGCCAGGTCTTGTCCAGCAAGCCAGGCCAAGCCACCAGCATCCGCTACATGCCACCCGCGCGGCGCGCGCAGCTGTAACGACCCTACTTCTTAAATAGTATTTTGGCGGGTTTTACGCAGCGTATGCAGCGGAAAGCCCATTTAATAAAAACTTTTTATTACATAATAATATTCAAGTACTGGGCCGAAGCCCAAAAGTCTAAACCCGTAAATAAAAAATGTTTTACAACACAAACATTATTGTATTAGACCGAAGGCCGAAACATGACTGAAAATACGCCACAGGTCTCGTTCCATGTACTGCCCCGCACTCAAAAGACCGTGGAGTCACCGCCATCAGCCGCCTCACCTACATACGTAAACTCTGAGCTTTTGTCCAGTAGATGAAAACATGCAATGCAAATGCTCTCACACCCCAATCCCGACATAACTCACAAAATACACGCTCGACTCTTTTCTCATATCTCATTTCATCACATCACATCAGGGCCCGAGGCTTAGGTACTAAAGGCAACACGCGCGCGCAGGGGTCCGTAGCTCGGCAGGCCCCACTCCCCACAAGGGGTCAGTAGCTCGGGAGGCCCCACTCCCTCCATATAAAGTGCGCCTTAGTCCTAACCTCACTCATACAACTCATCTACCATTTCTCATTCATAAACCATCTCACTCACTTCTCCGTACAATACTCTCATGACTCCGCACTCCCCTCGTAACACGTGTATGCAAATGCCGTGCAAATAAAAATGCAACATATAACATATCCTTTCCACATTCTATATTACATATCGGCCCGAGGTATCAGCTCGACCCGATTCCAAGAATCAACACTCAACAAATAATTCGGGCCAAAAGCCCGCGTTCCGATTTTTAATCGGCCTGAAACCGTAACCATCGAACTCCCTCTCGATCTTATACTAAAAGTTCTAAGTTTAATTCTTTCTACCTCACGACTCTGATTCACCCCAACGCCAGCTTTAGTTTAAGTTCCAAAATATCAACTTTCCCAAATTTAAAATTATTTTCAGCACTATATCAAATTTTCAGAAATTACAATTTTTGCTCCGAAACCTTTGAAAATCCCCAGCCGAATATTTTTAATAATTATTTAGCCCCAAGACTTTTGAAAATTCTCCATTTAACCCTAGCCGAGATACTTATTATTTATTTGGTACTTGGAAATTTTTCCGAAATTTTATAATTAAACCCCGACCGAAATATTTAATATTTATTTAATACCTCAGAATTTCCGAAGAATTGCGCAAAGGCCCCAATTGACTTTAATAATAATATTTATCTAGTTTCCTCGGGAATTCTGCAATCATATAGATCCTAACTAAAATTTTATTATTTATTTAATTTCATAAACTTTCGATCTTTATACAATTCACCCCAACCAAATTTTTATAGTATTTATTTTTAGTCAGCGAGTTTCAAAAACTCAATTTTTAACCCCAACCAATTTTTGTAGATTATTTATTTAAGCCCCAAAAATTTCTAAATATTTAATTAATAACCCCAACAAAATTTTTAATCCCCTATTCGGAATTTTACAACACAGACTCCCTGGATTTTGTAAAATTTCGATTAAGTCCCAAAATTTTAAAAATAACTATTTTATACGGCTGTTTTGCGACAGTTTCGGATTTCTCAATGATCACAAAGTAAACGATGTCCGATGGACCTGAAATTTTAACCACACATAGAGGACTTCTTAATTATTTCAAAAGGAATTTTTAATCCGAGGTATAGATTGTCAGATATGAATTTTTGAACCTCTTGGCCGAAATGGATAAAGAAAACCCTAAAAACCCTAATTCTCCCCTAGTTTTGCTCTATCCTCTTAATCTAAAGTCCTCTACTATTTCCAAATATTCATAGTTCTAAAATTTCTCAATCTCATGCTCCCTAAGCTAACCAACGAAAAATTCATGTAAGCAAATTATTATTATCACGTAAACACGAAGAATTCGATGAATAACATACAATACACGTAAAATTCACAAATACTAATATTGTTTACGTATGTAGGTGATCTTCACCTACCTTACGTCCGTAGAGACTACGTTATGGTTATTTTTTTGCTTGATCCCGACCCACGAACTTCAATCCCAAGCTCCTCCACGTGTTCGCGATTTTTTTTCTCCTCCTTTTTTTTTCCTTCCCTTCTTTCTCCCTTTTTCTTTCTTTCCCTCTCTCCCTCTCTCTCTCAGCCTCTCCCTCTCTTTTCCTCTCTCCTCCTAACTCTTCCTCTCTTCCTCTATTTATAGATGTCCTCATGGAGTATTAGGTGATTAGGTTTTGATTTTAGATATTTAGTTGTTTTTTTTTTTTTTTTACATTAGGTGATTAGGTTTTGTTTTTAGAGGATTAGGTTTTGGTGTGTTGTTTAGGTGATGATGAGGCCATTTTAATTATATATTATTATTATTATTTCAAATTATTTATTTATTTGGGCTTTCACTTCTTGTTTTTGGCCCAATTAAATTTTATTAAAGGACCCAACTCCAAACCTTTTATTTTGGGCCATTATTTACTTCATTTGGCCCATAAATAAATTTTTGGTCCATTTAAATTTTTCGGGCCCAATTGTAAATTTTGGGCTCGTTTCGAAAAGAAATCGTTTCTTGTTAGAAATTCGATTCCGTACGTTTCGAATATTATTGAAGTAATCCCGTATAAATTTTACGGGTATTACATCCTCCCCCCCTTATAAGAATTTCGTCCCCGAAATTACAGTATGAGAAATAACTTGGGGTACTTCTCTCTCATTTCGTCTTCTCGTTCCCAAATGGTTTCTTCCAATACTTGGTTCTGTCACAAGACCCTTTACGAGGGGTATATTCTTATTTCGAGGCATTTCACCTCGTACATCAAAATTTCCACCGGCCTCTCTCCATAGCTCAAGTCCGGCTTCAATTGTTGATGAAATGATTTGCCCTGCATTACATGGCTCGGGTCTAGGACGTACTTCCATAATGTAGACACATGGAAGACATCATGGATTTGTGCGAGCTATGTGGACAACTCGAATTGGTACGTCACTTCTCCAACTCGTTTCACAATTATGAAAGGTCCGATATGTCTCAGAATCAACTTCCCTTTCTTTCCGAAACGTTTTACGCCTTTCATTGGCAAAATTTTCAGAAAGGCTTGATCGCGCTGTTTGAATTCCAACGGCCTTCGTCTTTTGACTGTGTAATTTTTCTGACGACTTTAGGCCGTTTGCATCCTTTCCCTGGAATTTTTTTTTTCACAGCTTCAGTCATTTCACGAACCATTTCGGGACCTAACAACGCATTCTCGCCAATTTCATCCCAATGAACTAGGGATCAACATTTACGCCTGTATAAGGCTTCGTAAGGCATCACCCCGATCGTGGCTTGATAGCTGTTGTTATAGAAAAACTCGATCAGTGGGAGGTATTTGCTCTAACTTCCCCGGAAATCCAGAATGCACGCTCCCAACATATCTTCAAGCGTTTGAATTGCTCTTTCAGACTGTTCGTCCTTCTGAGTGTGATATGCCGTACGGAAAGACAGTTTTGTCCTCATGGCATTTTATAAGCTCCCCCAGGATTGGGATAGAAACCTCAAATCCCGATCCGAGACAATTGAAATTGGGATCCCATGGAGTCTCACAATTTCTTGTATGTACAGCTCTGCGTACTTCTCCATGGAATAGGTTTAATTGATTGGCAAGAAATGGGCTGATTTAGTCAATCTGTCGACGATTACCCAAATCGCATCATGACCCTTTTCGGTTTTTTTAATAACCCGACGATGAAGTCCATAGTGATATGGTCTCAGTTCCACTCGAGAGTCGTCAAAGTTTGCAACATTTCCGCAGGCCTTTGATGTTCTGCCTTAATTTGTTGGCATGTGAAGCACCGTTGTACAAAGGCAACTATATCTTTCTTCATTCTTGGCCACCAATAGTTCATTCGTAAATCTCGATACGTTTTTGTTGTTCTGGGATGTATCGAGTAGTTTGTCGTATGCGCCTCCGTCATTACAGTTCGTCGAATCTCTTCATTGGGTGGCACATATAAACGACCCTGGGATTGTATGTTTTCGTCGTCTCGAAATTCAAACTCCGACGGAACATTCCCGCGTTGTTTCGCCTGGATTTTCTTTTAGATATAGTTTATCTTTCTTTTGTGCCTCAATGATTTGTTCTAACAGCGTTGGTTTCAAAGTCAATGCTGCCAGCTTCGTTTTGATCTCCCGAAGTTGATTATTTTCACTCCGAGTTGACACATGTCTGTATTTACTGAATTACGGCTAAAAGCATCTACAACTACGTTCGCTTTGCCTGAGTGATTATTTATCACACAGTCGTAGTGTTTTACTAACTCGAGCCCTCGCCTTGGCCTCATGTTTAACTTCTTCTGCATGAAGAAGTAGTTTAGGCTTTTGTGATCGTAAAGAATTTCACATCGTTCCTCATACAGATAGTGTCGCCAGATTTGTTTTTATTATTTTTTTTAGGGCAAACACCACGGCTGCGAGTTCCAGATCATGCGTGGGATAATTCTTCTCGTACGGTTTGAGTTGTCGGAAGGTTTATGCATTCACCTTTCCATTCTGTATTGACACGCATCTCCAAGCCATTCTTTTAGAGGTGTCACTGTATACCGAGAATCCTTCGGTACCAGAGGGGATTGCAAGAACAGGAGCTGTTGTCAGCCATTTCTTCAACTCCTGGAAACTCTCTTCACAAGCTTCCGTCCACTTAATTGGAACGTTCTTCGTAAGTTAAGTCTAGCTTTCTTCACCGTTATTGTCATGATGAGTAGCTGTCGTTGGATCTAAGAGGGCGCGCGATCAAATGGCCATGATTTGAAAACTAAAGATTTAATTATGTTCGTAGGATATCGCGCGAAGAGGTCAACGGCTGAAATGCTTAGGAAATGAATGAAGAGGTTAGTGAATTATGAGCGTCGGATCAAAGATCGGATGGATGATAGTGAAGGTGCTATTTCACTTATAGAGTCGCTTGCGATTCTTGCTCTAACACGCAGAAATATAAGACCACGTGGCGACTTGTGGAGTGTTCGATCGGATAAAATGCACGGTGAAGATAGATCGCGGACTCTCACTTAAAACATGATTTCTGGTTTATCAAATTTCCCAGTTCACTTTCTCGAGCATGTAACTCCTTTTAGAGCGAAAATCACCGTGAGGTGAAAACACAAGAGTTGTAGAAGGGATAGAGATCTGTAACTTTCGTGTTGTGATCAATAAGAAAGGAAGCTCGGTTGATGCGTGGACATAGGCTGAAGTTCAGCAGTGTTTGTTCTTTAGCTCGCCGCATTTTTTTTTTATTGATGCAACAGCGTAGTCTAAGCTGTGCATGTAATTACATCATTGATTTAGACGTGAGCACAATTTCTTTGTCATAATGGACATCAACATCTTTCCTCGAGATTTTGGATTGGATTTTTGTGATAATAGTCAATGTGATTTTCTTCCTGCGCGTGATCTCTCAAATCGAGATTACGACGTTCGAAGAAAAATTTGATCTCGAAATTTATGAAGTTTATCTTTATAGAGCGTTCGAAGAAAACTCGAAATTAATGCTGCTTATCCTTCGCTTCACTCACGCCTATAAATAGGTACTCGATGCGCATTATTTTGCACCACAACACAATTCTCTCCAACCACATCATTTAATCTTCGCAATGTATAATCTTGGAGGAAATGCGGATCATGAGGATGTTCCTCAGGAACCTTTTTGGAGGGAAAATCTCGAAAAGCTTGAATTTGAGTTATTCCTTCTTTTGGGATTGCTCTTCGCTGCAATCGCTATTTTTGTGATGTGGGTTGTCACCCACTGCACTTGCGTTTAATTTGTGAAAGGTTAAGTCATGGGAAGCCGCATCTTGTTCAGCATATTGGAAGAAGACGCCGACAAAACTTCCCCAACGTCGTCGATGTTTTATCTTATATGTTTTTTTTTTTATTCGAGCTGTAATATGATTTTCAGTTATGTAATAGTTATGCATCGACTCTATCATGTTTTCTCTATGTCCTCGTCTCTCTTCCTAAATTTCTACAAATAACCCACACTTCTCTACGTCCTCGTCTCATTTTCAAAATTGTATACAAGCCCCGTATTTTAAAAATTTTATATCGTTCGACTCTCTTTCATTTCGCCGTTTATTTATTTTAACTTCCCGAATTTCAGCTTGGTCCAATTCGGTCAAGCCCAATTGACAAAGCCCATATTTTGAAAAAGGCCCAAAATTTAGATTTCGCCGAATTTTCAAATTGACCCGAATTTTTACCCGAATTGCAAAGCAACCCCAAATTCGATCGAAGGTCCAAAATTTTATTTTTATTATTATTCTTTTTATTTTATTTTATTTTTTGTCATTCTCTACCTACCTTAGTTTAACCGATATTCGCCTACCAATCTAAGTGCAAAAGTACGAAATTTCTAACTTTCGGACACATCAAGGAGTACATAAAATCACCCAAATATTCACGTAAAGCATATACCATAGAATCATAAATCACATAATTACGTATTAAACTTACAGGCGTAGGCTGATTCTCCAGGCTTTTGAGCGGCAGTACATGGACAGTCTACAGAACCTAAAACCTAGCGCTCTGATACCACCTGTAACGACCCTACTTCTTAAATAGTATTTTGGCGGGTTTTACGCAGCGTATGCAGCGGAAAGCCCATTTAATAAAAACTTTTTATTACATAATAATATTCAAGTACTGGGCCGAAGCCCAAAAGTCTAAACCCGTAAATAAAAAATGTTTTACAACACAAACATTATTGTATTAGACCGAAGGCCGAAACATGACTGAAAATACGCCACAGGTCTCGTTCCATGTACTGCCCCGCACTCAAAAGACCGTGGAGTCACCGCCATCAGCCGCCTCACCTACATACGTAAACTCTGAGCTTTTGTCCAGTAGATGAAAACATGCAATGCAAATGCTCTCACACCCCAATCCCGACATAACTCACAAAATACACGCTCGACTCTTTTCTCATATCTCATTTCATCACATCACATCAGGGCCCGAGGCTTAGGTACTAAAGGCAACACGCGCGCGCAGGGGTCCGTAGCTCGGGAGGCCCCACTCCCCACAAGGGGTCAGTAGCTCGGGAGGCCCCACTCCCTCCATATAAAGTGCGCCTTAGTCCTAACCTCACTCATACAACTCATCTACCATTTCTCATTCATAAACCATCTCACTCACTTCTCCGTACAATACTCTCATGACTCCGCACTCCCCTCGTAACACGTGTATGCAAATGCCGTGCAAATAAAAATGCAACATATAACATATCCTTTCCACATTCTATATTACATATCGGCCCGAGGTATCAGCTCGACCCGATTCCAAGAATCAACACTCAACAAATAATTCGGGCCAAAAGCCCGCGTTTCGATTTTTAATCGGCCCGAAACCGTAACCATCGAACTCCCTCTCGATCTTATACTAAAAGTTCTAAGTTTAATTCTTTCTACCTCACGACTCTGATTCACCCCAACGCCAGCTTTAGTTTAAGTTCCAAAATATCAACTTTCCCAAATTTAAAATTATTTTCAGCACTATATCAAATTTTCAGAAATTACAATTTTTGCTCCGAAACCTTTGAAAATCCCCAGCCGAATATTTTTAATAATTATTTAGCCCCAAGACTTTTGAAAATTCTCCATTTAACCCTAGCCGAGATACTTATTATTTATTTGGTACTTGGAAATTTTTCCGAAATTTTATAATTAAACCCCGACCGAAATATTTAATATTTATTTAATACCTCAGAATTTCCGAAGAATTGCGCAAAGGCCCCAAGTGACTTTAATAATAATATTTATCTAGTTTCCTCGGGAATTCTGCAATCATATAGATCCTAACTAAAATTTTATTATTTATTTAATTTCATAAACTTTCGATCTTTATACAATTCACCCCAACCAAATTTTTATAGTATTTATTTTTAGTCAGCGAGTTTCAAAAACTCAATTTTTAACCCCAACCAATTTTTGTAGATTATTTATTTAAGCCCCAAAAATTTCTAAATATTTAATTAATAACCCCAACAAAATTTTTAATCCCCTATTCGGAATTTTACAACACAGACTCCCTGGATTTTGTAAAATTTCGATTAAGTCCCAAAATTTTAAAAATAACTATTTTATACGGCTGTTTTGCGACAGTTTCGGATTTCTCAATGATCACAAAGTAAACGATGTCCGATGGACCTGAAATTTTAACCACACATAGAGGACTTCTTAATTATTTCAAAAGGAATTTTTAATCCGAGGTATAGATTGTCAGATATGAATTTTTGAACCTCTTGGCCGAAATGGATAAAGAAAACCCTAAAAACCCTAATTCTCCCCTAGTTTTGCTCTATCCTCTTAATCTAAAGTCCTCTACTATTTCCAAATATTCATAGTTCTAAAATTTCTCAATCTCATGCTCCCTAAGCTAACCAACGAAAAATTCATGTAAGCAAATTATTATTATCACGTAAACACGAAGAATTCGATGAATAACATACAATACACGTAAAATTCACAAATACTAATATTGTTTACGTATGTAGGTGATCTTCACCTACCTTACGTCCGTAGAGACTACGTTATGGTTATTTTTTTGCTTGATCCCGACCCACGAACTTCAATCCCAAGCTCCTCCACGTGTTCGCGATTTTTTTTTCTCCTCCTTTTTTTTTCCTTCCCTTCTTTCTCCCTTTTTCTTTCTTTCCCTCTCTCCCTCTCTCTCTCAGCCTCTCCCTCTCTTTTCCTCTCTCCTCCTAACTCTTCCTCTCTTCCTCTATTTATAGATGTCCTCATGGAGTATTAGGTGATTAGGTTTTGATTTTAGATATTTAGTTGTTTTTTTTTTTTTTACATTAGGTGATTAGGTTTTGTTTTTAGAGGATTAGGTTTTGGTGTGTTGTTTAGGTGATGATGAGGCCATTTTAATTATATATTATTATTATTTCAAATTATTTATTTATTTGGGCTTTCACTTCTTGTTTTTGGCCCAATTAAATTTTATTAAAGGACCCAACTCCAAACCTTTTATTTTGGGCCATTATTTACTTCATTTGGCCCATAAATAAATTTTTGGTCCATTTAAATTTTTCGGGCCCAATTGTAAATTTTGGGCTCGTTTCGAAAAGAAATCGTTTCTTGTTAGAAATTCGATTCCGTACGTTTCGAATATTATTGAAGTAATCCCGTATAAATTTTACGGGTATTACAGCAGCGCCCCGATTGGCCAAGTTGGCCGGCTGGCCCATTTTAAGGCCCACATGAACTCCTATAAATAGCCCCTCACTTGGCTCATTTCGAGCAATTGGTAGAAGAGAGTGTCTAGTAGTTCATTTGGCTTAAAGTGCTTGCGTTTTTAAGTGCTTGTGTGTGTGTCTAGTCGAGTCTTGTACGAGTCACGATAGTCCACGGACTTAGCTTGTACTTTCCCGTAACTTGGGGCCCCCGATTGATAACAGAATTGGGTTGGGAGTGTGCTCCCGTAATTCACAGTGTTTTAAGTTTGGTCAAGTTCTTTGGTGCGAACTCGGGGTTAACAAAGATACACCCATTAGCTTCAATTTCGTGAGTTGAGTAAAAGAGACAATTTCCTTTCGTACGGTCATTCTGCAAAGGCTTAGGCGGCTTGGTACGGTCATATCAAGTCACTGCCGTGTTACGTCCATAGTCCTTCGACTCGAAAAAATTCTAAGTGACTTAGGGGTGTGACACCGCGACGGGCCCAGTTTTTAAGGCCTACCGACACGGCAGACAGCAGGCTTTAGCGGGTTGCGGGCCGACCATCCCCGCCACGCCAAATTGACAGGTTTAACCAGAACATGTGTTGCGTAAGTATTTATATTTGAACTATATCGTGCGTGTAGGGTTGAGCTTCAAGTTTGAAGCACATATATCTATTATATTACACTAGATGTTGAAGCCGTGCGTTGCACGGCATTGGTCTAACAATACTTCGGGACACTGAATGTATCGAAAAACCTTATTCTGATATAAAGAGAAAATCACATTACATACTCATTTTGCTCATGGTTAGTTCTACAATAATAAATTAAAGATGTGATGGTAGCTTTTTCAGGGCATGTACATGCATACTCATGTAAAATAAAATACTTATGTGAACGTGTTTCATTTGACAATTTTTAATCAAACTACGATTTATTACTATCCAATCAAAAAAATATTTGTAACCATGATACATTATCTACAAAAAATGTTGGTATGTTTAGGAAACATGAATGGTAAATTTGTTGGTGTAACATTACATTAATAGAAATAAAAATTTATGAGAAAGAAAAAATTAATGTTGAAGCTAAAGCAAATGTTAAAAAGGCTTCAAAGAACCTTAAAATCACAATTATCTGATTCATTTTCAAGTTATGGAAAAAGAAAAGTACGTCTAACTTGCAGATGATTTTGACACGAACTTGCTTTTTGTCATTGTTTGAAAATATTTTTCATCTCCTAAGCTGTAAATCTTAGTTCTGCCACTACGAAAAGCTCTAAAGTTTCTCATCAATTACCGCGGAGTATTCCAATAATTCTCCTAAAAGGCTACATAAAAAACTATTTCTACAAATAGAAAACTACATAAAAACAATGAATTTGTGCATCACAAATTGAACATTGTCTCCCTATTTCCCCCGATCATTAGAAACTTCACAATCTTGATCAGTGCATGAGCTTGTTTCAGTTTTTATTATATATATCTCGTTATGTTTTTCTCCTCGAAAAAAATTAGTCAAAGTCCATGGTATAGATTGTTATTTTGTATTTGTCCCCTTACACTACACCCAACGAACAACAACTCTAGTAGGTTTGCATTTTTATTTACAAAAAAAGAAAAGAGGAAAAAAAGAAAACAAAATCATCTTCGAAATAGAGGTAAACCCAAACAGATAACTTAATAAATTTATTTAAATTTAATAAACTTATATGTGATTGATTATCATTTATATTTTTAGTTAATTATGATATACAAATCTGCATTATTATAACCAAAAAAGGAGAAAAAGAAAAATAAAATCAACTTGGAAGTACAACCCACATAGATAATCAAAATACATTTATTAAATATAATATACTT